>OX451739.1:512523105-512920841 GCA_948472305.1 Vicia faba | reverse complement strand
TTCAAAAACATTTTCAAAACCATACACAAAGCACCATTTCAAACAATTGAAAACCAAGGCAAGTTGATCTAAGCGAGTACCTAAGAGCCCATGGATAACCATGGATAGAAGGGGTGCTAATACCTTCCCCTTCTATAATCTACTCCCCGAACCCAAGAAAAATCTCAAAGGTTTTTGCTGTGCTTTTTAAACCTTTCCTTAGGATAAAATAAAAAGTCGGTGGCGACTCTTGCTCAACCGAAACATTTGCGAAAACAAACGCAAAACCCTAGTCAGTTCTCCCACCGTATAACAGGTCCATTTGCCCCTTGGATCACTCTGAGGAAGGATGATACGCTTGATTACCAGATCCCCAACTTGATACTCTTGTGGTCTGACCTTTTTGTTAAATGCCCTGATCATCCGTTTTTGATACGTCTGACCATGACAAATAGCAGCAAGTCTCTTTTCGTCAATCAGGTTTAACTGATCAAGTCGTGTCTGGATCCAATCGTCTTCGCTCAGATCTGCATCCTTCATTATCCGGAGAGAGGGTATTTGCACTTCGATTGGTAAGACTGCCTCCATACCGTAGACCAAGGAGAAAGGAGTTGCCCCGGTTGACGTCCTTGCTGAGGTACGGTACCCATGTAGAGCAAACGGTAACATCTCGTGCCAATCTTTATAAGTCACTGTCATCTTCTGCACGATTTTCTTAATGTTCTTATTTGCTGCTTCTACAGCCCCATTCATCTTCAGTCGGTAAGGCGAAGAGTTGTGGTGCTGTATCTTAAACTGTTCGCAGAGCTCAGTGATCATTTTGTTATTAAGATTGGTACTGTTGTCCATAATGATTCTTTCAGGGACACCGTATCGACATATCAGATTATGCCGAATGAACCGTGCTACAACGTTCTTGGTTACTGTGGCGTAGGAAGCTGCTTCAACCCACTTCGTGAAGTAATCAATCGCCACCAGAATGAAGCGATGCCCATTGGACGCTGTAGGTTTAATCTCACCGATCATATCTATGCCCCACATTGCAAACGGCCAAGGTGCTGTTAAGACATTCAGAGGAACTGGAGGAACGTGCACCTTGTCTGCGTAAACCTGGCATTTATGGCATGTCCGAGAGTGTTGGTAGCAGTCGGCTTCCATTGTGGACCAGAAATACCCTGCCCGAAGGATCTTCTTTGCCATAGTATGTCCACTGGAATGTGTTCCGAAGGTACCTTCATGCAGCTCTGTCATGATCCTTTCTGCTTCAGTCTTATCCACACAACGCAGTAAGGTCGAATCATGGTTTCGCTTATACAGGATGCCATTGCTAAGGAAGAACTTTGCTGGGAATCTTCTTAGGAACTTCTTGTCATTGACAGATGCACCTTCAGGGTATTCCTGAGCTTCCAAGTATCTCTTCACCTCATGGTACCAAGGCTTCTCAGTCACCAATTCAGTCTCAAGATCACAACAGTATGCCGGTTCGTCCAGTTTCCAGATGATGATTCAGGGAGCCTCATTGTCCCATTTGACTTTGAACATGGAAGACATCGTAGCTAACGCGTCCGCTAACTGATTCTCCTCTCTTGGGAAATGTTCAAAGGTTATCTCTGTGAAGTGGGGGATCAATGTCAATACACATTCTCTGTAAGGAATAAGATTCGGATGTTTCGTATCCCACTCCCCTTTGATCTGATTGATCACGAGAGCGGAATATCCGAAGACACTCATAAACTTGATCCTTAAGTCGATCACAGCTTGGAGACCCATGATGCATGCCTCATACTCCACCATGTTGTTGGTGCAGTTGAAACATAGCCGGGCAGTGAGTGGAGTATGAGTGCCTTGGGGGGATATTATCACAGCGCCGATACCGTTGCCCAAAGCATTGGAGGCTCCGTCAAAGTGCATAGACCATCGGGATCCTTCCTCAGGTCCTTCATCCGGTCCAGGTACTTCACAATCAGTCACTATCATGATGCTCTCGTCAGGAAACTCAAAGTTCATTGACTGATAATCGTCTACTGCCTGATGTGCCAAGTGGTCTGCCAATACACTTCCTTTGATAGCTTTCTGAGTTGTGTACTGGATGTCGTATTCTGTCAAGATCATTTGCCATCTTGCTATTCTCCCAGACAGAGCAGGCTTTTCGAATATGTACTTTATAGGATCCATCTTTGAGATCAACAAAGTAGTGTGAGTCAGCATATACTGTCTCAGCCGGAGAGCAGCCCATACCAAAGCGCAGCAAGTTTTCTCAAGAAGTGAGTATCGGGTCTCACAGTCGGTAAACTTTTTGCTAAGGTAATAAATGGCGTGCTCTTTTCGGCCAGACTCGTCATGCTGCCCCAACACACACCCCATTGAGTTGTCAAGTACTGTCAGGTATAGTATCAAAGGTCTCCCCTCAACCGGTGGCATAAGAATGGGTGGTTCTTGGAGATACTCTTTGATTATGTCAAAAGCAGCCTGACACTCATCATTCCAACATACTACCTGATCTTTCTTCAGCAGCTTGAAGATTGGTTCACAAGTAGCAGTTAGGTGGGAGATGAATCGGGCAATGTAATTCAGGCGTCCTAAAAAGCCTCTGACTTCTTTCTCTGTCTTAGGAACTGGCATCTCTTGAATAGCTTTAACCTTGGCAGGGTCCACTTGAATACCCTTGTCACTTACAACGAAGCCTAGCAATTTTCCAGATCTTACCCCGAAGGTGCATTTGTTCGGGTTCAACCTTAGCTTGTATAACTTCAGACGGTCAAACAATTTCTGCAGATGATCAAGGTGTTCTTCCTCAGTTTGGGACCTTGCGATCATGTCATCAACATACACTTCTATCTCATGATGGATCATGTCATGAAATAAAGCAACCATGGCACGTTGATAGGTTGCCCCAGCATTTTTCAACCCGAATGGCATGACCTTGTAGCAGAAGGTGCCCCACTGAGTAACAAAGGTAGTCTTTTCCATGTCTTCAGGAGCCATCTTGATTTGATTGTAACCTGAAAAACCATCCATGAAAGAGAACACCTTGTGCTGAGCAGTATTGTCAACCAGAACATCAATGTGAGGTAGAGGGAAGTCATCTTTGGGGCTGGCCCTATTCAGATCCCTGTAATCGACACACATTCTGACCTTTCCATCTTTCTTTGGTACCGGCACCACATTAGCAACCCACTGAGGGTAAGAAGTTACTGCAAGAAACTCGGCATCGAACTGTTTCATAACCTCAGCTTTGATCTTCTCAGACATCTCTGGACGCATACGGAGGACATTTTGCTTGACCGGAGGGCAATCTTCTTTGGTAGGCAAATGATGGACCACAATGTCGGTATCCAACCCAGGCATGTCTTCGTAGGACCAGGCAAAGATCTCCACATAATCATGTAGCATCTGAGTCAACCGTTGTTTCACGCTGAGCTCTAGGTTGGCACCAATCTTGACCTCCTTTCTGTTCGTCTCGGTACCCAGATTTATCGTTTCCACCGGCTCTTCATGTGGTTGAATTACCCTCTCTTCCTGGAGTAACAGTCTTGCAAGCTCGCCAGGCACTTCGCAATCATCTTCACCTTCGTCTTCGGCTAAGTTGATCGGATTTTCGAAGTCATAACTGGCAGTAGCAGTGTCGTTACCAGTGAGATCCAGAGTGGATTGAAACCTGTATGAGTGAGTGTGTGTAAATACAGCTGTTTTGCAATATATAAAGAAAGGAAAGAAAGAAAAGGAGCATAAGATTTGAAATGAGAGAAAACGTCCAAGGTCTTTATTCATGATATATGAAATGACAATTAATATACCCTCACAAATGAAGCCACGGTGCCCCGGGTAAGACACCGGGCCATAGAGTTTTAATTCATTGTTTATTACAAATACAAAACCAAAGGAGTTTATTACTGCGTAACAAAAGTAACAGGAGTGTGATCTTTAGCAATCCAATTGGTCAATCCACCATCAGTCATCGGGTAGATCCAGCTATCGAACTCTGATTCTTCCACCTCATCTTCATCCCCAATGGCATTCACTCCTGGATTGGTGATGAGCACAGGAGGTCTTCTGGTTCTAGCTTTGCGCACAACCTTCTGAGCCTCTGCAGTAAAACCCAGTCCAAACTTGTCAGTTTTAGGTGTAAAATCAGAGAGCCTGCCCCAGTTAGCACATTCACCTTTCTTGATTACAGCCCGGGCATCCTTCAGGGAAGCCATCTTCAAAGGAACATCCTCTTCAACCACTGTTTCTGCCGCTGCCAATGTTGGAGGTACCTCTTCAAAATGCTGAAAGGGGGTTTCAATAAACTCCCCGTCCATCTCAATGTATCGGAAGGAATTTAAGTGACTCACCATATATTCCTCCTCTCCCTGCACAGTGACAATCTTCCCTCTGACGGGGTACTTGAGCTTCTGGTGTAGGGTAGAGGTCACTGCCCCAGCTTTGTGGATCCAAGGTCGACCCAGTAGACAAGAATATGATGGACGGATATCCATCACATAGAAAGTTGAGTCGAATACTTGAGAACCCACACGAATAGGAATGTCTACCTCTCCATGAACCATCCTCTTAGAACCGTCAAAGGCCCTGACAATGATGTTGCTAGGTTTTAATTCCAGGCCTTCACAATCCAACCGGTCTAAGGCCTTTTTTGGTAACACATTCAGGGAAGAACCGGTGTCCACCAACACGTGCGCAAGAGTAGTGCCCCTGCATTCAATAGAGACATGCAGTGCATCATTGTGGTTCTTTCCCTTAGCAGTAAGGTCAGCATCTGAGAAACCCAAACCATTGTCAGCTGTCAAATTGGTTACGCAATCAGTAAACTGGACTGCAGATGTCTCTTGTGGCACATGGGCCGTCTTGAGAAATGAAATCAGGGCCTTAGCATGGGCCTCTGAGCACAGTAGTAAGGAGAGCATAATGATTTTGGAGGGTGTATGCCCCAACTGTTCAACGACATTGAAGTCGCTCTTCTTGATTATCTTCAGAATTTCCTCCATCTCTTGCTGGGAGGCTTCAATGTTCACAGATTTTGGTGCCTCCATCCGGGCAGGCTCATCTTCAATCCCTTTGCCCCGAGCATTAGATGACTCGGCAGCAGGGGAAACAACTTGATTAAAAATGGGAACCGATGCACTTGCAGGTGTTATAACGAGAGGTCTTCGAATAACTGATGGTGCAATGTTAGGCGAGAAGAGCCTGCCACTGCGGGTAAATTTGGCTGGACCAGTGATATTGCTGATGCTGGTGCCAGTGTTGAACTCTTGCTTTATACCGTGTACATATACATCTGCCCCATAGTGCCATAGGACAGCCTTATCGGATTCATAGGGGAGAGGCCCCGGAACAGTAATAACAACGGGTGCGACAGTCATGATTTTAACTGGCTTCCTCGGGGGAGCCTTGATTGGATTATTGAAAATTGTAACAACAGATACATCTTCCACAGGAACAAACGGAACAGCGGTCTTCTTGAACATAATCTCTTTGCTGTCCATCAGGCTTTGGATGCCCAACTTTAGCAAAGGACAACCAGAAAGGGAAACAACACAGAAAAGGCAACCTTCACTACAACCCGGAAATAAACCGGCCAGCAGTAGGTTCCTCTTAACAGTCATCAGAGGAGTAGCTACATCATTCACGGAAACGTCATACACATCTTCATCAACGACATTCACTCCATGCTGGGGCATAGGAGCAGTCACCATATTTGGCCTCTCAGGTGCCTCAAATTGTATTTCCTTCGCATCAATAAGGTCTTGCACCTTATTCCTTAAGGCCCAGCAGTCATTAGTAGAATGCCCCGGGCTATCGGAGTGATAAACACAGCGGGCATTTGGATTGTACTTGGGAGAGGCAGTGTTCACAACCTTTGGGGCCTCCCTGACAGTCACTAGGTTGGTGGACAGCAACTACGGCAAGATTTGCGACAAGGTCATACTCAGCCGGGTAAACTCTCTTCTGGGTCTTTCAGCCCTGGGTGGATTGGTTTGCCGAGGAGTGGCAGCAGGCTTAGCAATCATCACCGTGTTGACAGATTGACGGCGTTCTGGTTTCTCTTGCCTCCTAGGCCCATATACAGCACTGGCCTCCTTCTTAAAGGGTTTCTTCTCAGAACTTGAAGATGCACCCTTCTGAATTTTTTCGGACTTCATTCCAGCCTCTATTCTCTCTCCAGTCAGAATAAGATCAGTGAACCCTGCAGACGAGTTACCGATAAGATGATTGAAGAATGGCCCAGAGAGGGTCCCCAAGAACCTATCTACCAGCTCACGGTCAGTTAACGGAGGCTGCACCCTGCCAGCCAGATCCCTCCACTTCTGTGCACACTCTTTAAAACCTTCGCTTGATCCTAGCGACATACCCTGGAGTTGGGTACGTGTAGGAGCAAGGTCGGCATTATATTGATACTGCTTGTAAAAAGCAGTAGCCAACTCCTCCCAGTTACGAACCTTGGTCCCATCCAGCTGATAGAACCATTCGAGATGAGTCCCTGAAAGACTCTCTTGGAAGAAGTGGATCCACAAGTTCTTGTCCACCATGTACGGTTGAATCTTCCGCACATAAGATCTGAGGTGTAGCTTAGGGCAAGACGCTCCGTCATACTTGGTGAAAGATGGTGCCTTAAATTTGTGAGGAATGATCACACCAGTAGATAAGCCCAAGTCTCCGAAATCCATCCCAGGCACTTGTTGGATCTCCATAGCGTTCAGTCTGTCTTCCAACTGCTTGTACCGGTCTTCAGCAGGAGGATACTGTTCCTCATTAAAGTCAGTCTCGTTGTCAGAGACTACTGGACTTGAAGTCTTTCCCCCCTGGGGACTGTCTTTGCCTACAGAAGAACCAGCTTCTTCATTCTGCAGAGTGTTACCAAACCTCCGGCCCGAGTTGAAAAGAACAGTTCTCTTCTTCTTCTTCCCCTTCTTCAGGAGTAAAGCCTTCAGCTCTTCTTGGCCTTGAGCCAAACCCATGATCAGCTCCTGAAATTGCGTGTTTTGCGCCTGAAGGGCCTTGATAGACATCTCGGTTGATGATGAGTCAGGGTTCATGATGCTGAAATAAACAGCGAAGAACAGTAAGCAACCTGAAAAGAAGAAAACCTGCTATGCACATGATGAATGATATGTGTTTATGTAATGCATTCAGGGGTTCGAAAGTTCAAATTTGTTGTAGACAAAAAGGAACACACATTATCATTAAGGAAATAATTGTTCAGTACATCAAAGCCTCGTGGGCCAAACATTACAAAAGCAAATCAATCCCAGAAGACACTACGCATCCTCTTTGGAGCAATGTAGGTGTTGAGGTTCCTCTCCTCGTGCAATAGGCAGGTGAGCTCCAAGACCTTCTTTTCACTAGCATGTAGACTGGTCTCAAGAGAATTCCGTTCTTCCTTAAGCTGGATCCAGCTCTTCTGCATCTCTTCCCAGGACGTGGGCATGTCAGGATGTTGAATGGTGTAGGACACCTCTCCCTCTGAGACTGGCTCTTTGATCACAGGGAGCATATGAGGATATGGCATTACTAACTTCTGGGAGCGGGCTTGTACCCACTTGAGATAAGGTTCCAATGGGATGGAATTCTTGTGCCCCAGTGTCTTGCTGTCTATCTTACTGGGCATCCTCCAAGCTCTGATAAATCTCTGGCGAAGTCCTTGTGCATCGTTGTCGAAGTCAAAAACTATGTCAGGAATTAACATGTCATGAGGGCCGTCCCTCCGAGCATAACCAAACTGTCTCCAAGCCAGGCATGGGTTGTAAGTAATACCTCCTCTGATTCCAAGTAAAGGAACATTAGGGTACTCCCCGCAACGATCAATGATAGTGACATCCTCTCTGGACCGAGAGCACCAATGTATATCTGCATGTGTAAGAGTCATCAACCGTTGTGACCATCTCAAACCCCGCTCGTTCTTCAAAACTGATTGTGGAAGGTGCGAAATAAACCACCTTCCCAGGAGAGGAGTGCAGCACATAAGGACACCTCTTTTTCTCATGGTTCGAGTGTAACATGAGTGAAGGATGTCCCCCAGCAACGTAGGTATAGGATTCCTGGACATGAAGATCTGGACAGCACTGATATCTATAAGCTGATCTGGGTTAGGGAACAACACCAAACCATAGACAAGGAGGGCCACAACTTCTTCAAAAGCTTGTAAGTCAAGGGATTTCCAACATTCCTGGGCCTTTTCAAACAGAAACCTGGCTAAGAACCCTTTGATGCCACTTCTAACCTCCCAATGTCCCTTGAGGTCAGATGATTGTAGGTGTAAGGCTTTAGAAATCTCTTCAAGCTTGGGTTCCTTTTCCGTACCGTTGTAAGGTAGTTGATCAAGGATAGGGATCTTCAGAAGCCGGGAGAACTCTTCCAATGTAGGCACCAGTTGATAATCTAGGAAAGTGAAACAATGATGCAGAGGGTCAAAGAACTGGAAACAGGACCTTTATCATATCTTCCTCAATGTTGGTGTTGACCAAGCTGATGAGTCTTCCATGTCTTTCACTGAATGAAGAGCTCTCGGGAATCCTGGATATAAGCTCCTTAAGCTGAGGAGGGATCCTTACAAGGCTGATTTGAATTGTCTTTCTGCGAACAGTTTCCATGTCCTACAAAACAAGAACAAAGATGAAGATTTGAACCCCTGAAATGGTTAGCAATGCATATGATGCTGGATGATGTCATGATACTATGATTAAACACACCACAAATATTTACAAAGGCAAACATGATAAGGCACACAAGTCACACAAGACAAGCCCTTAGAGTTTAGGCCTGCATGGGGTCAGGGTATTACCCTCTTGAAGTTGGTGGGCTCAACCTATCCTATCAGAAGTAACCGGGTTCTAAGGGTCCCAATATCACTGGATTGCTTTCATTGTTCATCGTTTCGATTTAGCCACTGAACTGGCGACCAAAATATTCCAGGAAAGCAACCCTCAATTGAGTGTAATATCGAGTATCAACCAACCTCGGACTGCACCAAAGTCAGTTATCTCACTACCCTAAAGAGGCCAAGATGGTTCAATTAAGGTTCCTAAGGTCAGTTGATGCTTCACGACACCACGTGGAGGCCCCGTACTCTCCTTGACTGAACTCAAGGGTTACCGGTACACACGAAAGTGCCACATCAACGTAGTAGGCTGTTTCAACCATGTCGGTATACCCCGCACAGTTCCCTCACAACCTTGTTGCTACTTTCTAAGAAGGTATCCCCAGATCCGAGTCAGGATCTATAGAACTCCCGAGACAGTCCCACAATTTAAAGCAAACAAGTCAAAGCAATTGAAAACACAGTGATCTTAGTCCTAAGGTACACCTCACTTTATATAATTCCCCAGCAGAGTCGCCAGTTCTGTGATCGGTGGATCTGGAACTGACTGTTTAACGCTGGTTCGCGAAATGTCACGGAAGCAAGAGTCGCCACCGTCTTTTATTTTCTCCAAATGGAAAGGACAAAAGCACAGAAAAATTCCTTTTGAGATTAGTTCTCGGTTCGGGAGGTAGATTTATAGAAAGGGAAGGTGTTAGCACCCTTTCTATCCATGGTTATCCATGGGCTCTTAGATACTTGCTCATTGTGTTTTCAAAATGTTTGTTTGCTTTTCAAGGTGAGTGGGTTTGAAAAAGTTTCTTTGAAAGTTTCAGATCGACTCTTGTATCAGTCCTCAAGAGTGTTTGAAAAATTGCTTTTGAAAGCTTTTTGCAAAGTGTCGGTGTGAAAAGAAGTTTTTGATTTGTTTTGAATTAGAGCAAGTATCTACGAGTCATCTACCTACCCTAAGGAATTAGGCTGTGTAGATGTCCTTAAGGTAGTGCCATCCCACCATTGAGAGGTAGGTAGCACCACCGTTGGAGGTGTTCGGGTCAATTCGAGGGTTCGGGATAGTGTGGTCACCAGAGCAATAGGAAGACACCTTAGAAGCTACCCTCATGCCATGTTCATGGACATGAGGACTTACTAAAACATCCTCTACTCGACGACCACGTTTCGAGGGGCAAGGCAACAGTGAGGCGTACCCTAGGGGTGGTGTGTGAATTGTGTGTCATTTTCAGTTATATTTGTCTTGTTAATGCGTTGGTGATCTACGCTTTGTTTTTATTTTTGGCATTCATTCTTTCATGTGGTTATTAACAGTTAAAAGATGCGGGAAGATAAAAGTCCTACGCTATTACAAAGGCGCGGGTCTACATCGCCAAATTAAACCAAGACCCGATTTGAAATAAATAAAGTGCGGAAAGTAAATACCCTAATTAATCTATTACAAGGCTTTGGGGGCAAGTACATGAAATTCAAAAAAAGAAATAAAGGTAAATGTGCGAAAAGAAATAAAATCGAGAATGCGAGGGCGTTGGACCCTTTGAAAGAAATTAAATCGAAATCGTAAATTAATTAAATTAAATAAAAGCAAGAACTTATTTTTTGGAGTTTTGTATTTATGGAATTTAATGAGAAAATTAAATGGAATTAAAACCCTAATTCTAAACATTTTTTAATTATTAAAGAAATAAATTCAAGTTTGTCCTAATTTACATTAATTATTTGCATGGCATATTTATTTACAAAAATAATTAATAATAAAAATATGGTGAAAAAGGAAAAAAGAATAAAAGTATAAAAACCCTAATTTCTACCTTTTTTAGTTTATTAAAGAAATATTAAAATTAAACCTAAAATTAAAGCTAAATTGGTTAACAAAATTTATTTACAAAATAAATATTAGTGAATTAAATAATAAACATATTTTACCTTTTGACTTTCTGATTTTTTTTATTTTTTGTGTTATAAAATTGTTTTTATGGAATTAGATAAAGTAATTAATCAAAAGAAAAAAAAGAGAATTAAAAAAAAGAAGAAAAATGCAAACCATAGGGGGTTTTCTGGCCAATTATGGAGGTATATAGGAAGCATTTTGGCCCATGGAATGCAGGCCCATGTTGACTTTCCTGGCGCGTGTGGGAAGCAGTTGACTGGTGCCCATGGTGATCTGCCAATTCTGACCTTTGGATTGGCCTTTAGAGACATGTGGCGTGCCAAGGCTTTGGGGTGTATGATGGACCACATGATGAAAGCTGCATAGAAACACATCAAGAAAAATAATATTGGAGAAGGGAGGGACCTGGGAATCGAACCCAGGTCCCAATGTTTAAAGGACAACACATCAACCAACCAGCCAGGCGCGTTTCTTTGTTCCTTTAGTGGGCAATAATCAATATGAGAGAGAAAGAAATGGTTAGTGGGATAATAAAAAAGGGCGCCAGTTATTCAAACTGGCCAACCAGCATTCAACACGCCAGCGTCTTCTTCTTCCTTCTTCGCTTTTGCCTGAAAACATAGAATAGATAGCGGGGGTTTTAAACCCCCACTAAGTGAAGAACACAAAAATAGCGATTAGGCCCTGGGCTCATATAAATTGAGCGCGAGGTATGGAATTAGTTCGTATGAAGGTCACGAATCCAATGGTCCTGGTCTTATGGCTTAATTTTTCCAGATACTCAAAGCCCTAAATGGAAGCTTCTGAAACCCTAGAACATTTCAATGTTATATTTCGCTACAAGCAAGATTAGTTCAATTAACATACACCAAAAGCTTCAATGAGTCCATATTAGTACAAATCAGCATTTAAAATGTATGAAATATGCATATAAATCAAAGTACGATTATGAGAGTTTTCTTGAACAGGACTATGGCGTTCTACCGTTTCTCTGCGTGTGGGGATGTGATTTTGATTCAGAAAGCTTCCTTGATGCGTCAGGAATGTAATGGAATTGTTCTCTTGCCTTGAAACACCCTCTAGCTGTGTTTTCAGTTTTGGAATTTTTGGTGAAAAATGCAAAGTTTGTATTTGATTCTGAGCGCAGATTTCAGGTCGTTGTGATTAGGGTTGTGATCTGCTTATGTATGCCAATGAATTAGGGTAACAAAACAAGTCCAAAATCCATGGAATCAATGCTTTTGAATTTTGTGATCTTCCATGATTTTTTCAATCTTTTTTTCATGCCAAATATGCCAATCATTGGAGATTCTTTCCATATTGAGTATGCACGAAATCTTGAGGTTATGATGAGTAGAAATGCTGCATAAAAAGATTTGAAAGGTGGCATTTAGTATTTTTTTCATATTTAATTTGAATTAAATGAATTAATAGATTTAAAAATTCAATTAATAAATAAAAAATAAGAAAATAACTCCCCTTTGGGTCAATGGGTCGTGCCTAGCCTTTGGGTGATGATTCTTGGAAGAAATTGTGGCCCATTAGCAATTTTGAGGCATTTGAAGTAAGGTTGACTTTTCAAAATTCCCAAAAATTTCCCAACTTCCACAAGGCATATCTTGCTCAACTTTTAAGCTTTAATCATGTTCTTGGTCATTTTGGAAAGGTCTTGAAGTCCTCTAACCAATGCCTTTGGTTCCATGTCATTTTGATTTACCAATCTCAAGTTATGGTCTTTGACTTAAAGTGCCTTTTTGTTGACTTTTGAAAATGACCTATAATGTTGAGATTGATAACTTTTTGTGAGAGCATTTCTTGGACTTGAAGTGTGAAGATGAGTTGTAGGAAATGTCATTCTCTTCAAAATGAGCTTTGGATGGAATTTTTCTGATAAACCATGTGGAAGTTATGCCTTGGTCAAGTTACAGTTGACTTTTCCAACTGTCCAAATATAGAAAATTTTGCATCTTGAGACTTTTTGAGCCATGCCTTGAGAATCATGATCAAGAATTGATCAAATGATGTTTGTGGCTTCAAAATAAGATGTTGACCAAAATTTTTGACTTTTGACTGTCAAATGACCATTTTGCCCTTGCAGTTGACTGTTGAGCAATTAAGGTTTTTGACTGTGCAATTTTGTGCTGTAAGTCTTGAAACTTGGCATATGGATGCTTGACCATGTTTGTAGGCATGTGGGACTTGATTGGACCCTTGAAACCTTCAATTTCTTTGACAGAACCAAAACCCTAATTTTGACTGTTAGGAGGCAATTGAACTGTGCAACCTTTGGGAGACTTTGAAGCATACTCTTAGCAAATCTTGAAGGATATGGGAGGGAAAATTTTGGGGTACAACAGTATATTACTCCTAATTGCTTGCTCATTTTCAAAACCAAAAACATCCTTGCTATTTTCAAAACATCACACCAACACTTTCAAAAACATCTTTCAAACTTGAAAACATTTTCAAAAGATCAACACTTTGTATACATTCTTACGAACGAGAATCATTACAAAGTTTTCCTAAACGATGGCCCCTTTTCAAAAATACTTTCAAAAACCACACAAAGCATTTTTCAAACAAAAGCAAGTGATCTAGCACGTAACTAAGAGCCCGTGGAAAACCATGGATAAAAAGGGTGCTAATACCTTCCCTTTTTATAATCTACCCCCCGAACTCAAGAAAACATCTCAAAGGTATTTCCTGTTCTTTTCAGCCTTTCCTTTTGTATAAAAGAAAATTCAGTGGCGACTCTTGCTAACCGCAACAATTTCAATATAACTCAAAACAACCAAGTCAGTTCTCCTATCGCATTACAGATTGCATGGGCCTATATTGTCTAGATTTATGTCAAAGTTCCTCCTGTCCACCTGATTCATTATAGTCATGTAGTAACTTTGGTCAGCTTCTATGTTTTCCACTATGCCATCCTCTCTCTAGATATATAATCTTTGGTGCATTGTTGAAGGGACAACTCCTATTCCATGTATCCACTCTCTGCCAAGTAACAGGTTGTAATTTTCTTTTGCTGTGATTATCGTGAACATAGTTGCCCTTGTAATTGAACCAATTGTCAGATCTACCTGTATCACCCTCAATGTGTGTCCAATTTTCCCTTCCTAATTTGAGAGGACCGTGTTGTATGGCTTTACATCTGTATCAAACATTCCAATCCTTTTTAACATAAACTGTGGCATTAGATTGACAACTGCTCCCTTATCCACCAGAACTTTGTTTATTCCCACTTGTTCGATCCTGACCCTAATGTACAAAGGCTTCAAATGCCCGTTCATGACCTGGTCAGGCCTTTCAAAGAAAGCATTTTGTTCCTCTACATCTCCATTGTTGAGCACATAGTAACAAACTGGTTTATGTTTGGCCATTTCTTCCTCATATGCTTCTTCCCGATCCTCTATTTCAGTTTCCTGGTTATACTCATGAGGTAAGACTGACACTGCATTACAATTGACATTAAGGGATAAAACTCCGTCAGATTCAAAATCATCTGTTGACATTTCATCTTCCTTTATTGGGTTCTTTTGAATTTTCTCACTTACAACCTTCTCCTCTGATATAAATAATTTTCGACCCACAGATGGCTTGCTTGAGTTTGCAGTGCTCGAAGGGAACTTTTTACTACTGGATTCCCCTATGTCTTTTGATGCTAGCTCTCTTTCAGCCTTTTTAATTCTCTGATGCCTCCTCCACTGGGATCTAGACATTGGATTCTTTCCCTTATAGTTCTATAACCTGTAAGCCACTCTCTTCGATGCCTGAAACTATTTTCTGTAGGCCATTGAAGTCCTGGCGCCTTGGTCGAAGCTCCTCCATTTTCCTATTCCTTCCCCTGCCTGAGTCCATTTGTCAGTTGGTATTTCAGCTGGAAGTTTGAAAGTGACTCTCCTAGCTTTTGGGTGAGGAATGTCTTGTCTCTTGGGAACTCCCCTCTCATCGAAGACGTATACATTTGGGTTGCCAACTTATTGGTCCCATTCATGGGTGAATGAAATTCTTTCGAACATCTCAACCATCTCCCTGTCATACACTGCTTCACACCTGGGACATAACAAACACTCTATTTCAGCTTTATAACAGCGTACCAGAAAACCCAGCAGACTTTCCCCTGGATTTGGGTACACTTTCATCAACTGGCTTTCTTGTCTTCAATTGCCCTGAGTTCTATCACGTTGAGCTCTTTCATAAGCCTCTGCTACTCTTTGATTCAGAAGAATACTATAACTTAGACACACCAGCATCTCTAAATTCCTCGATGACACCTCCATAAGTACTCTCGTAGAGTCTCATTGTACTTAGGGTAACCAGAACTCATTTGTTCCCTCTCCAGCTTGAGGCATCTTTCCACATCTTCCATTTCTGGCGAAGGTTGGTTCAAATCCACCATGTTAACCCTTAGACTAAGACCTTCAAATATCCTTATCTTTTTAAATTTAACTCAAAGTCCTTCAGTAGCCTCAGTTATTCCTCCCACAGGGCCCTCAGTAGCCTCTAATTCAGCATTACCTGCAGAAATATTTTCGAAAAGAGTGTCAAAGGGAGTATTCCAGTTAGGCCTTCAGTAGCCTGCTTTCCATCCATGTTGGAGCCTTTGACTTCCTTGGCCTCTTCTCCTCCACACTCCACCATGTCCACCATGTTGATCTCCACGGGTTCAGTATAATTGGTATCTGCAACATGGAGGGGGTCAGCATCAACCTTCATATGTGTTGTACCCCAAAATTTCCCCTCTCATTTCTCAAGGATTTTCTCACAAGATCTTTTATGACATCAAGTTTGCAGCACTGATACATCAATTTAGGCTTGGAATTGGCAAAAAGGGCAAAATGGTCAATTGTATACTGGAAAGTCAAACTTTGACTTTTTAGTCAACATTACATTCCAAAGATCAAATTTCATCAAGACATTCAAGAATATCAAGCTTGATTATCAAGAAGTCAAGAAAGTTAAAAGTCAACTTGAAAAGTCAAGATTTCCAAGACTTAGAAATTTTCTAAGTGTCTTTATACATGATAATTTCATCACTTCACGTCATTCTTTCACTAAGATGCAAGACAGTTCAAGGGAAACATTCAACATGAAAGTTGTAGATCTCCATGACATATACAACATTTCTTTACATAACTTCTCCTAAATATGCTTGGATCTCAAGTTATAAGTTCATGAGGTCATGGCATTTTCATTAAACACTTAGAGAAATTTTCAGCAGTTTTGGTCAGGTTTTTATCCCAACTTCTTGGCCAATTTTCATCAAGTTTCAATTTGATTTAACAAAAGTGGTCAACATGAAAGTTTTAGAGGGTGTTTCAAGCTTTCCAAAACATCCAAGAGCATGAATTTATCATATTTGAGCTAGGAGATTCAAGGGCCTGAAGTTGGGCATTCATTCTTGAATTGCAAGCCATCTTTGTTGAAGAACACATAATCCAATTGGCATGATGTGCTACATAATCTTACTTTTCAGGCCTTGTGACTTGCAAATCTTACCATAATTTAATGCTTACACAAACTTTTGAGCTATGGTCCATTTGGTTTAAGCATTGTCCAAGTGATATTTCCATTTTTGGCACAAAGGCACCATTGCCATTCTTGCAAAGTTCACTTTAATCATAAAGTAAATTTCTTGAGCCTCTAACTTGTTGTTCTAATCACACTCAACATAAAACAATTAGAAGGACATGCTTAAAGTGTCCAACATCTCTATGCAACAAAGTACAAATCATTGGAACTATAATCTTCAAGCTTGCTTCATGTACAATCTAACCTAGCCATAACATGTGATCCAAAATCTGAGTTTGTTCAAGTCTCAAACCTTCTCTATAAATAGAGAGGCCAATCACAAGAGAAAGAGGTTAGAGAAAATAGAGAGAAAGGACAAGGAGAAAATCCAGAAGTTATATTGGTAAACCCTCAAAATCTCATTCATTAAAAAAAAACCAGTTCTGTTCTTATTCAAAACAGAACCCCAACCCATCATTCCACCATATAAACTCTCCATAAGCCAAACACTTTATCATATACAAAGTTTGTCCAAACATAAAAATAGTCCTTGTAGTGCTATTGATCTTCACCATCAAAAATACCAAAAATATTACAGTACAGTCTAACTCTGCTCCAGCAGTCCGGAGCAGCTTTCTGAAGACTCACAAAGTCATCACAGCATTTGGAAAAGCATTCAGATCTAAAACAACCAGTGCAGCCCAAAGGTAAGTCCTCTTGACGTGATATCTTTTTATACATCATTAACAATCTGTTGTTCTTGAAGATAAGATGTAGTATTTTATTATCCCTTTGAACTAGTCGTTTGTTTATGATTTAGTCTTATTCACTCATTTGTTATTTACATCTATCCATCATATGTTCTAAGCTAACCTGTACAGACAAGAAAAACAATGTTTAAGGCAGGAAAATATAGCATGTATCGACACATAATCCCCATGTATCGACCCATACTGAGTTCAGATTGCAAAACAGAAGCTAGAAGAACCTATGAGTCGATACATACGCGTTTCACATTGATACAAGAAGGTTCATGAGTCGACACATCCCACTATGTGTCGACCCATATTGAACTGATTTTGTTTTACAGGAGCAAGGAAAAGCTATGTGTCGATGCATAACAGCATGGGTCGACACATAGAAGTTCAAAATACATTTCCCTTTTGTTTTGCACTGCTTTTACATTGTTTTCATTATTATTCGATATGGTTGTAATATTTCAGTCTCCATTTCATCCCTATTGTTAAATTGTACCCCCATCCCCCTAAAGTGATGTAATAGCTTAGATTTTGTTTTTCGCATTTTTACTTGCTTTTCATATATTGCTAGTAAATAGGATGTATGGCAAGATAAAATCAATAAATAGACAACTTTCAAATATAAGACAAAATGAATGCAAACTAACACACTTGCACACTAACACCTCTAGGGTAATCTCACTTTGTTGCCTTTCGGAAAATAGTCATGTCCCTCGAATATGGGACTTTTTAGCAAAGACCCTTCGATAAAAAAGATCGTAGTCCTTCGATGACCCTCGATGTTGCCTTCGGTAAAACGATCTAGTCCCAAAACGACATTGCTAAAACGTCACATAAGTTGCCTTCTATGACTATTCAAACGTCCCACACTTGTCCCTTCACATCCGATGATGGGACTTCTTACCAAATCAATGGTAAGATAGTCGCATCTAAAGGAGAAGGAAAAGCACATTTAAGACCTTTTGAGTAGGTAGATTCGCTCCTAGTTACTCGTTTGCTCACGAAAAAAAAACTTTTACACACCAACACTCTCATTTTAAAACATTTTCGAAAAGACAAAACATTTTGTATACATTCTTATAGAGACAATAACCATTACAAAACATCTTTTCAAAACCATTTCCAAAAACACAATCCACAAACACATCTTTGAACTATTTTCGAAACAACACTTTGTACGCGTTCTTATAGAAATGAGAATCATTACAAAGATATTTTCAAAATACCTTCAAAACCCACACCACAAGCACACTGTCAAACAAAAGCAAATGATCTAAACGAGTAACTAAGAGCCCATGGAAAACCATGGATGAAAAGGGTGTTAATACCTTCCCTTTTCATAATCTACCCCCCGAACCCGAGAAATAATCTCGAAAGATATTTCCTGTGCTTTTTTTAACTTTCCTTTTGGATAAAAGAAAAGTCGGTGGCGACTCTTGCTAACCGCAACATTTGCGATAAAACGCAAAACCCTCATGTCAGTTCTCCCACCGTATCACAGAACTGGCGACTCTGCTGGGGAATTTTATAAAAGTGGGGTTACCTTAGGGCTAGATCACATTTATTTGCTTACATTGTTTGACTTGTTTTGTTTACATTATGGTTCCTTTTTTGGGTTTGAATCCTCCACCCGGATTTGGGAAACATTATAGGTAAATAGAAATACATTGTGGAAACTGTGCGGGGTATATCGACATGGTATAAGCAATAGCTATGTTAGTGTGACATATTTGTGGGTACCGGTAGCCTTTGAGTCAATCAAAGAGAATACGGGGCCGCTGAGTGATGTCATGAAGAACTAATGAACTTCTAGAACCCTTTACTTGAAAAACTTGGCCTTTACAATGTAGTGAGATGACCGACTTTGGTGCAGTCCGAAGTTGGTAGATACTCAATACTACACTCATTGAGGGTTGGTTTCTTGGGATATTTCGGTCGCCATTAAAGAGGCTTGAGCTGAAACAATGACCAAGGAAACAATCCGGTGATATTGAGCTCCTTAGAACCCGGTTACTATTATTAGGACAGGTTTGAGCCAACTAAACTTCAAGAGGGTACTTAACTATAAAACCCCATGCAAGCCTAAACTAAGAACTTGTTTGCTTTTCTTGTATATGCAAACTTGTACATAAAATCATGGACATCATGAGCATCATATGCATCTACTAACCATTTCAAGGATTTTGGAGATTCCTCTTTGTTCTTGTTTTGTAGGATATGTATTCACTTCGTAGGAAAACTATCCAAGTCAACCTTGTGAGAATTCCTCCACAACTTAAAGAGCTAGGTTCAAGGATCTCTGAGAACTCTCCATTCACCGAGAGGCATGGTCGTCTACTCAACTTGGTCACCTCCAACATAGATGAGGATATGATGAAGGTGCTCTTTCAGTTCTTTGATCCTTTGCACCATTGCTTCACATTTCCCGACTATCAGCTTGTGCCTACTTTGGAAGAATTCTCTAAATTCTTGAGGATTCCCGTTCTCAATCAAATACCTTTCAACGTTACGGAAAGAGACTCAAAGCCAGAAGAGATTGCTCAAGCTCTGCACTTACACTCATCTGATGTCACAACTCATTGGGAAACTAGAAGTGGTGTCAAAGGCTTCTTAGCAAAGTTCTTGTTTGAGAAAGCCCAAAGCTGTTGGAATTCCTTAGACTTGCAAGCATTTGTGGAAATTGTGGCTCTTCTTATCTATAGGATGGTCTTGTTTCCCAATCCTGACCAACTCATAGACGTGAGCGCTGTCAAAATCTTCATGTCATGCAATCCGGTACCTACGTTGCTAGGGGATATCCTACACTCTTTTCACACTCGCACAATGAGGAAAAGAGGTGTCCTTATGTGTTGCACTCCTCTCCTGGCAAGATGGTTTATTTCTCATCTTCCCCAATCAGTATTAAAGAATAAGCAAGGATTAAGGTGGTCACAAAGGTTAATGACGCTCAAACATTCAGATATTCATTGGTGCTCCCGATCCAAAGAGAATGTTATCATTGTTGAGCGTTGTGGGGAATTCCCTAATGTCCCTCTACTTGGCATTAGGGGAGGCATCACCTACAACCCATGCTTAGCTCTAAGACAGTTTGGTTATGCCCGAAGGGATGGTCCGCACGAGATGTTGATTCAAGGTTTGGTATTCGACTACGACAACGACGATCAAGGTCTTCGCCATAGATTCATCTGAGCATGGAGGATGCTAAACAAGGTGGATAGCAAGACTTTGGGACACAAGAATTCCATCCCTCTTGATCCTTACCTCAAGTGGGTACGAACCCGCGCTCAAAGTCTCATGATGCCTTATCCTTCCGTTCTTCCGGTGATCATTGAGCCTGTTAAGGAGGGAGAAGTTCCATACACTATCCTACATCCTGACATGCCCACGTCTCTTGAAGACCTACAAAGGAAATGGATACAGCTCAAAGGAGAGCGAGATACTTTCGAAGCCCAATTCTACGTGAGAGAGAAGAAGGTTTTGGAACTCACTAGGCTACTTCATGAGGAGCAGACTCTCAATGCCTACATAGCACCAAAGAGGATGCGCACTAATTTTTTATCTTAGAGTGTTGTATTATTTTACCCAAGGGGAATTGATGTACTCAAACTCTATCTTATTAATATAACGTGTGTTTCTTTTTTGTCTAAAGCGAACTTGAATCTTTTAAAATCCTTGAAAACATTACATATGCACATATCATTCATCATAACATAAACAGGTCTTTTGCAACGAGTTTCCTCATCTCTCTACTATTTATTTCAGTAAGATGGATCTCGAACAGACAGTCAAAGATCTTCAAGTTGAAAACACGCAGTTTTAACAGTTACTCATGACCCTAGCCAAGGGGCAAGAAGAGTTGAAGACTCTATTAGTTGAAGAAAGAAAGAAGAAAACAAAGAAGGTCATTGGGGTTTTGAACATGGGGAGAAGGTTTCAAGGACAGACTAGAAGAACTTTGAATTTTACAACCACTTTCAGGGAAGGAGAAGGGAAACGAAAAGAAACAGCGGTTTCGTCAGAATCCGAAGAGGAAGAAGAAGAGGAGGACTACTCCGAGGAACAGTATCCTCCAGCAGATGATAAGTACAGACATCTTGAAGAGCGTTTGAGCGCTATGGAAATACAAAAGGTACCAGGTCTAGACTTTGAAGAATTAGGACTAGTGTCGGGAACTGTGATTCCACCGAAGTTTAAAGTGCCGTTGTTTGAAAAATATGATGGGGTGTCATGTCCTAAGATGCACCTCCGATCATATGTGAGAAAGATCCAGCCACACTCCACTGATAAAGACCTGTGGGTACATTTTTTCCAAGATAGCCTATCTGGAACACAACTCGATTGGTTTTATCAATTGGAAAGGGCCAACATCCACAACTGGGAAGACCTTGCTGCAGCTTTCTATAAGAAATATCAATATAATGCTGATTTGGCGCCCACTCGTACTCAACTTTAGAGTATGGCCATGGTTTCCAATGAGGGCTTCAAGGATTACGCACAGAAATGGAGAGATCTAGCTGGGAGAGTACAACCCCCTCTGTCTGAAAGGGAGTTGGTGGATATGTTCTTAGGCACTCTTTCAGGACCTTTCTTCAACCATCTAATTGGAAGCTCATATGCAGGATTTACTGAGTTAATACTGACAGGAGAGAGGGTGGAAGTTGTCATAAAAAGTGGAAAAATTCAGAAGGATTCATCTGCCTCTACAGCTGTAAGAAATTTGATCAAATCTCCAAAAGGGCAAAATGGTCAAAATTAGGGTTTTGACTGAGAAGGGGCAATTTCTGATTTTTGACCTAGAAAATGATTAATTGGTTTAAGGCATGATCTTAAGAGTCCAATTGCATCATTTTGACCTAATGGCATGGTTCAAAACATTTCAAGTCCATTGGATTGACATATGAATTTTTCAGTCAAGTTATCAAAAGTCAACTGTATATTGAAAAGTCAAACTTTGACTTTTTGGTCAAATTCAAGTGCCAAAGATCATAATTCATCAAAACATGTCAAAATATGAAACTTATTCATCAAGAAATCAAAAAGTCAAGATTTCATTTTGAAAAGTCAAAATTTCTAAATTTAGAAATTTTTCTAAGTGATGGAAATTTCATGTTTTTTCATAACTTTGAGCAAAATTTTCACCATGATGCAAGATGATTCAAGAGAAACTTCCAACATGAAAGTTGTAGATCAACATGAAATCTACAACTTTTCTTTACACAACTCCTTCCAAAAATTCTTGGATCTCAAGTTATAATTTTATGAACATGTGGTCATGAAACTAAACACTTAGTGAAATTTTGCCCTAATTTGGTCAGGATTTTGACCCAACTTCATGGAAATTTTTCATATAGTTACAAGGGGAATCTTCAAAATCAATTCAAATATGTGTTGTGTAGCACATTACAAGCCTCCCAAAATGTCCAAGAACTCTTTGAGATCATTCTTGAGTAGGGAGAATCAAAGAGATGAAGTTAGGGTTTTGTCACTTGAATTACAAGTCATTTTTTATGAACACATGAACCAAATCCATGCTAGGTTGCATAATCTTTGCTTTGCAGGACTCAAAATTGTTTGTCACTCCATAATTAAATGTTTACACAGCTGTTAGGGCTTTGATCCAAGCAATTGAGCTATTATCCAAGTTGCATTTCCATTAATGGCACAAAGTTAACATTGCCATTCTTGTAAAGCAAGCTTTTTGCATAAAGTTTATTCTCGAGCCTTTAACTTGTTCCCTCTGATCACACTCCATCCACAAATTCAGAAGCAAGCTTTCTTAAAGCATAACCACTCTATCTTAGCAAGTACACAAGGCTTTGAAACTTGAATTTCTCAAAAATCACATGTTATGCATAAACTTGTGATTTTGAATTCTGATCAACAAGAGGTCTCCAAACTTGTTTCTTATAAATAGAGTCATTATTTATGAGCTAGAGGACAAGCTTAAGCACCCTAAAATACACCAAAACTCTCTCAAATAAAAAATTTCCCAAAAACTCCATTGTTGCACAATTTCTGACCTTGAACATCAAACTCACATTTCCCTCATGCGTTTCTTGGCCTTTTAGTTTCTAAAGCTTCCTTACATCAAGTGTAACCTATCCTTGTCCTTGTTTCATTACTGTAACATCATTTACCATATCATCTATAACCAAAAACATAGCATTGCACATTGACTTATCCAAGTCATTTCAGCCACTCTCAACTCAAGTAAACCATTGCATTAGCTTCCTAGGACCTCAAGAAATCTAACCTTATCATCACCATCACTTGAAACAAGCTCAAACACAAAACATGGTTTCCAGTTTTGAGGTAAGTTTTCTCAACTTAGAACTCTTCATACAGGCATCCTCAATAGTTTATTTGTGAACAAAACATGTAGATATCATTGCCCTGAAGCTAACCATGTCCATAGTTTCCATTAATTTTGCTTGAGCTTAGAGAATTTTGAAACTGAAACTTATGAAATTTTTAGGGTTTAAATTAGGGATATTAAAATTCATGCTTATCTTTGATCTATAGTTTTAATACTTTACATTTCTGGAATCGTGAGAAAATTTGCTACAAGTTTCATGTTTACAGTTTTCATTTTTGATGAGAAATGAGCAAGTTACAGTTGGTCTGGCTGGAGGTTGAAGATGAAGTCTTCACGGCGCGTTTTGCCTTGTATATTTATTGTTTTGCTTATGTTAACGGATGTATAGCCATCCCAGTGGTTGAAGCGCGCGCCTGTAACCTATGGGACATGGGTTCGAGCCCCAGTGGTACCCTTTTCATTTTTTCACATTTTTACTTGCTTATTTTTGTGTTTTTGGCAAGCGCTGGGCCCTTTGGGCCTAACTTGTTTTTGTTTTTGCTAGCTGACCTCCCTGTTGACTAATGGCACCCCTGGCCCAAGTTCATTTTTTTTTTAATTATTTATTTCATTTTTATTTTCTTAAATATTTTTCCAAATATTAAAAATCATAAAAATAAAAAAAATGATAGATTTATATTTTGATTTATTTTATTTTATTTTTCTCACAAAAAAATATTTTTATTTATTATAATTTATTTATTTTTATTAACTAATCTTGTAAACTTAATTAACATTTTGTTTTTATTTATTTATTTTTCACACTATTTAAAATACATTATTTTTAATATTAAAAAACGCCAAAAATATTTTATAATACTATAAATATTTTTAAGATAAAAATACCAAAAATACTTTTCTTAAAATTATTTTCTTTTAATTAATTAATAGAACTAGGGTTTTATTTAAAATCCTTTCTTAATAAAATTCAAATTTAATTAATCATTTTCTTTATTTAATTAGGTTAAGCTAAAATCCATTTTTTCATGAAAATCAAACAAAGATACATTTTCTTTACATTTTGCATTTTTTGTACATTTATTCATTTTGTACTTTGCATTTATTTATTTCGTTGTACATTGATATCAATTCAATATGGTTGTAATAGACTAATTAGGCTTTAAATTCTTGCAATCCCCATTCAATTTGTACACAAATGTTGTAATAGCGTAGTAACTTTAAATTCCACAATTTATCGCTTTTATATACAAATGATAATAATTAGGGTTTGTATGGAAAGACTAAAACTAATACTTAGAAAACCCTAATTCAAGACAAAAGCAAACATGAAAACAATACACTTGCACACAAGCACCCCTAGGGTTATTCCACTTGGTTGCCTTACACAAAATGGCCATATTACACATGTAAGGTATCTTAGCAAAAATAAGAAAATACAAGATCATAGTCCCTCGATGACGCTATCTAAGTTTCCTTTCAAATGATCTTAGTCCCTAAAATAGAATGCTAAGATACCTTGCAACATTGCTAATCATGGTTATACGATGACCCACACCCGTCCCGTTTACATCCAGAGATAAGGTTGCTTACCAAATCAATGCTAAGACAACAATGTCAAAGGAAAAGGAAAATGAACAAGAAATACTTTTTGAGTAGGTAGAATGCTCCTAATTACTTGCTCAATTTCAAATAAACATCCTTGCTATTTTCAAAACAATCACCTACACTTTCAAAAACATCTCACAAAACTTGAAAACATTTTCAAAAGATCAACATCTTTGTATACATTCTTATGAACGAGAATCATTACAAAGATTGCCTAAACAATGGCTTCTTTACAAAATACTTTCAAAAAACCACACAGAGCACAATTTCAAACAAAAAGCAAGTGATCTAGCAAGTAACTAAGAGCCCATGGAAAACCATGGATGAAAAGGGTGTTAATAACTTCCCTTTTCATAATCTACCCCACGAACTCAAGAAACAATCTCAAAGGTCTTTCCTGTGCTTTTCCACCTTTCCTTTTGGATAAAAGAAAAGTCGGTGGCGACTCTTGCTAACCGCAACATTTGCGATCAAACGCAAAATCCTTAAGTCAGTTCTCCCACCGTATCACAGAACTGGCGACTCTGTTGGGGACAATTCTAAAAGTTGGGTTACCTTAGGGTTAGATCACATTTACTTGCTTGCATTGTTTGACTTGTATGCTTTATATTATGGTTCTTTGTTTAGGGTTTGAATCCTCTACCCAGATTTGGGATACATTATAGGTAAGTAGCAATAAGTTGTGGAAACTGTGCGGGGTATACCGACGTGGTCTAAGCAATAGCTACGTTAGTGTGACATATTTGTGAGTACTGGTAGCCTTTGAATTAATCAAAGAGAATACGAGGCCATTGAGTGATGTCATGAAGCACTAATGAACTTTTAGAACCTTTACTTGAACAACTTGGCCTTTAGGATGTAGTGAGATGACCGACTTTGGTGTAGTCCGAAAA
This sequence comes from Vicia faba, assembly GCA_948472305.1. Lineage (NCBI taxonomy): Eukaryota > Viridiplantae > Streptophyta > Magnoliopsida > Fabales > Fabaceae > Vicia > Vicia faba. Next base: position 512,895,076 of record OX451739.1, on the reverse strand, counting down.
TGGTAGATACTCGATACTACACTCATTTAGGTTTGGTTTCTTGGGATATTCCAGTCGCAATTAAAGAGGCTTGTGCTGAAACAATGACCAAGGAAAAAAACCAGTGATATTGAGCTCCTTAGAACCCGGTTACTATTACTAGGACCGGTTTGAGCCAACTAAACTTCAAAAGGGTACTTACCTATGAGACCCCATGAAAGCCTAAGCTTAAGGACTTGTTTTCTTTGTTTGTATATACATACTTGTACATAACATCATGAACATCAAAACATCATACACATTCACTAACCATTTCAAGGATTTTTGGATTCATCTTTGTTCTTGTTTTGTAGGATATGGCTTCTCTTCGCAGAAAAACTATTCAAGTCAACCTTGTGAGGATCCCTCCACAACTTAAGGAGCTAGCTTCAAGGATTCCTGAAAACTCTCCATTCACCGAGAGACATGGTCGCCTACTCAACTTGGTCACCTCTAACATAGATGAGGACATGATGAAGGTGCTCTTTCAGTTCTTTGATCCTTTACACCATTGCTTCACATTTCCCGACTATCAACTTGTGCCTACTTTGGAAGAATTCTCCCGACAGTTGAGGATTCCCATTCTCAATTAACTATCTTTCAACGGTATGGAAAGAGACCCAAAGAAAAAAGAGATTGCTCAAGCTCTACACTTGCACTCATCTGATGCCGCAACTCATTGGGAAACAAGGAGTGGTGACAAAGGTTTCCTGGCAAAGTTCTTGTTTGAGAAAGCCCAAAACTGTTGGAATTCTTTGGACCTTCAAGCTTTTGAGGAAATTCTGGCTCTCCTCATCTATGGGATGATTTTGTTTCCAAATCCTGACCAACTCATAGATGTGAACACCGTCAAAATCTTCATGTCCCGCAACCCAGTGCCTACCTTACTAGGAGACATCCCACACTCTTTTCACACTCGCACAATACGAAAAAGAGGTGTTCTTATGTTTTTCACTCCTCTCTTGGCAAGATGGTTTATTTCACATCTTCCCCAATCTGTATTGAGGAACGAGCAAAGTTCAAGGTGGTCACAAAGGTTGATGACGCTCAAACATTCAGACATTCATTGGTGCTCCCGATCCATAAAGAATGTACTATTGTCGACCGTTATGGAGAATTTTCTAATGTCCCTTTACTTGGCATTAGGGGAGGTATCACCTACAACCCCTGCTTAGCCTTAAGACAATTTGGTTACGCCCGAAGGGATGGCCCGCACGAGATGCTGATTCAAGGTTTGGTATTTGACTACGACAACGACGATCAAGGTCTTCTCCAGAGATTTATCCGAGCTTGGATGATGTTGAACAAGGTAGATAGCAAGACATTAGGGGCGTAAGAATTCCATCCCTCTTGAGCCTTACCTGAAATGGGTACGAACTCGTGCTCAGAATCTTATGATGCCTTACCCTTCCATTCTCCCGGTAATCATTGAGCCTGTCATGGAAACGGATGTTCCATACACTAACCTACATCCTAACATGCCCACCTCTCTGGAAGACTTACAAAGAGATTGGATACAACTCAAGGGGGAGCGAGATACTTTTGAAGCCCAATTCTACGCAAGCGAGAAGAAGGTTTTGGAACTCACTAGACTACTTCATGAGGAGTAGACTTTGAATGCCTACATTTCACAAAAGAGGATGCGTAGTACCTTTTTATCTTAGAGTTTCTGTAGTTGTTTTGCCCAAGGAGGCATTATTTGCTCAAGCTTTAATTTATTAATATAACGTGTGTTTCCTTTTTGTCTAAAATAAATTTGAATCTTAAAATCCTTGAAATCATTGCATACGCATTTATCATTCATCATAACATAAGCAAGTTTCTTGCAACAAGTCTCCTCATCTCTCTACTGTTTATTTCAGTAAGATGGATCTCGAGCAAATAATGAAATACCTTAAAGCTCGGAATGCACAGTTTTAACAGTTGTTCCTAACTCTAGCCAAAGGACAAGAAGAGTTGAAGACCTTACTGGTTGAGAAGAAGAAAAAGAAGACGAAGAAGATAACCAGAGTTCTAAACATGGGAAGAAGATTCCACGGGCAGACAAGAAGGACCCTAGACTTTGCAACGAAATCCGATGAGAAAGACAATCAAGATGGGAAGGGCAAGGAAACAGTTGTTTAGTCTGATTCAGAAGAGGAAGAGGAAGAAGAAGACTATTCTAAAGAACAATAACCTCCAGCCGACGACAAGTATGAGAATCTAGAAGAATGGTTGAGTGCAATGGAAATCCAAAAAGTGTCTGGCTAGGACTTTGAGGAGTTGGGCTTAGTGTCAGGGATTGTCATTCCTCCCAAATTCAAAGCACCTGTGTTCGCCAAATATGACGGAGTCTCATGCCCTAAAATGCATCTCCGGTCCTATGTAAGGAAAATCCAGCCCCATACCGCTGACAAAGATTTATGGGTACACTTCTTCCAAGACAGTCTGTCTGGAACTCAACTTGATTGGTTTTATCAGTTAGAAAGAGCTAGTGTTCATAACTGGAAAGATCTTGCTGGAGCCTTTTACAAACAATACCAATACAACGCTGATCTTGCGCCTACCCGTACTCAGCTCCAGAGTATGGCCATGGTTTCAAGTGAAGGCTTCAAGGACTATGCACAAAAATGGAGGGATTTGGCCAGAAGAGTTCAAACTCCCCTATCTGAAAGAGAGTTGGTAGACATGTTTTTGGGCACCTTGTCTGGTCCTTTCTTAAATCACTTAATTGGGAGTTCATCGGCAGGTTTTACTGAATTGATATTGACCGTAGAAATGGTAGAAGCCGGGATAAAGAATGGAAAGATTCAAAAAGATGCATCCTCTGCTGGTGTAAGGAAGCCATTCACCGGAAAGAAAGACGTGGTTACTGTATATCCTCAGAGAAATCAAGATAGGGCCGAACACCATCCAATGGTGGGGGCTGTTATGATTCCTAAACCTGCGCCTGATCAAAAAAGAAACAACCAACCAAGAATGGAAATATCAGTCAGACAATTCACTAGAATTAACATGACCCTATATCAAGTATTTCCACATCTGTTAAGATCCAACCTAGTGACTTTGAAAGAAGCTCCAAAGAACCCTAATACAACCTCTCCTCATTATCATCCTAATGCCCGCTATGCGTATCATTCTGAGAGTCCCGACCATGACAATAATAACTGTTGGGCCTAAAGAACAAAGCATAAGACCTCATCGAAGCCAAAGAGATTGAATTCGATGCGGCAAAAAAGCCCAATGTCACTTCTTCCCCTATGCCCAAACACGGCCATAATACCAACGCCATTGAGGAAGATATGTTTGTTACTTCAGTTAATGAACTTATAACCCCACTCCTGACTATCAAAAAGAACTTATTGATTGCCGGTGTATTCCCAGGCTGTGATGAAAGCTGTCATTTCTATTTGTCCTCACCAACCAGCTGTCCTTTGTTGAAAGCAGGCGTTCAGTGCCTAATATATAACAAGGAAATTATGTTCGATAAGACTTCTATTCCACCTGTTCCTTATAATGATGTTTCCATTGTTACCATTTCCGCCAATTCTTCCAGGGTCTCCACCAAAAGACCCGTTAGAATTACATCAGTTCCAAAAGAAACTCCTTTGATAATTACAATGCCTGGACCAGTCACGTATTCGTCAGACAAAACCATACCATGGAATTATGGAGGGGATTTCTACTACCACAGTATTAAGCAAGATTGGCCAGCTTCCGAAGATTCAAGTTCTGAGAAGGATGAATCCGATATCAGTAATATTGCAGGGACTAGTAAGATTACCCAAAGCGGAAGGATATTCTCTCCGGAAATTGCTCCCCAAAAAGCAGTTTCTGGACCCGTAATCATTCCTGTTGTTATTGCTCCTCCAAAGGCTGTTCCCAGTCCTACAATCATCTCCACTAATATTCCAACTGACAAAGCTGATACAACTCCTGTTATCACTCTTACTGACATTCCTGCTGCCGAGTCGACCAAGACTCGAGGTAAAAGTAATTTGATTGAGCCTGTCCAGACGAAGGCACAATCATTGGCTATCCCTGAGACCTCCCAGAAAGAGATGTAGGAAATTCTAAAGATCATAAAAAGAAGCGACTACGATGTAGTTGAGCAACTGGGAAAACTCCATCTAAAATTTCCATGCTGGCTTTACTACTATGTTCCGAGGCGCATGCAAAAGCCTTGGTAAAATTCCTGAAAACTGTCCATGTACCCCAAGAAACATCTGCCGATCAGTTCCATGACTGCATAGCCAGCTTGACTGCAGATAATGGTCTAGGTTTTTCAGATGCTGATTTAACTCCAAGAGGAAGGAAGCATAATGAGGCATTGCATGTCTCAGTTGAATGTAGGGGCACAACCTTGGCTCATGTTTTGGTGGACACTGGCTCATCTCTAAATATATTTCCTAAAAAAGCTCTTGATAGGCTTGATTGTGAGGGATTGACATTGAAGCCAAGCAACATAGTAGTGAGGGCTTTTGACAACTAGAAAAGGATGGTACATGGGGAAGTTGATATCCCCATAAAGTTTGGGACCCAAACGTTTGATTCAAATTTTTATGTAATTGATATCCGCCCTTCATATTCATGCTTGCTAGGCCGACCATGGATTCACAATGCTGGCGATGTTACTTCTACGTTGCACCAAATGCTGAAGTACTCGATTCAAGGGAAGATTATCACTGTTCATGGAGAAGAAGATTATATGATCAACCATCTCAATTCTTTCAGATATGTGGAATTAGATGGTGAATTTATTGAAACTCCATTCCAACACTTTGAAGAAGTCCCGCAAGATGTGGCAGTGACCAAGGTTGTTCCTAAGATCACAAGGCCTCCACTCAGAATGTCATCTTTGAAGGATGCAAAGGCAATGATAGAAGAAGGTGCTCAGAAGACTGTACGCTGCGCTCGTGCCGGAGGACCACCCTTGAAGATCAGCAACCGCGAAGTCAATACAGTGGAAGATGATGAAGATAACTACAACTTGGAGGATTGGATCTTCCCAACTGTCAGTGGAGGGCTCAGCAACTGTGAGGCTAGAGATTTCGTCCCGATGACTTTTATCCCATAATAATTTATCTTTACATTTTGTTGGATCTGTAATATTAAAACAATTCAGACTCTTAAAACCTTGTGTCTTACCCGAGGCACAATGGTCCATTTATAAGGGTTATTATCTCATTTCCATATGACATCAATGAGTCATGGATGTTTTTTGCATACAAACTTTGTGCTCATTGTTTTTCTTTTTACATTTTTTCATTTCTTTCAAAGATAGCTATACCCTTACACGCACTCACACTCACAATGCAGGTCTATATCCGTTCGGGATCCCATGGGTAACGGTTCTGCTATGGCCTTTTGTGACTCTGAAAATCTAATCTACCAAGCCGAAGACGGAGGTGAGGAAGATTGTGAAGTACCAGGGGAACTATCTAGATTACTACTACAAGAAGAGAAAACCATTCAGCCCCACGAGGAACCCATGGATACAATCAACCTAGGTATCGAAGAAGACAAAAGAGAGGTCAAGGTGGGTGCCAATCTGGAACCCAGTGTCAAGGAGCGATTGATTCCGTTGTTACATGAGTATGTTGAGGTCTTTGCCAAGTCGTATAAAGACATGCCAGGACTTGATGCAGATATTGTGGTACATCGTCTACCTACAAAAGAGGATTGCCCACCAGTAAAGCAAAAAGTTCGTCGTATACGACCTGACATGTCAGAGAAGATTAAAGCAGAAGTCATGAAACAATTCAATGCTGGATTCTTGGCCGTCACCTCCTATCCGAAATGGGTTGCCAATGTTGTTCCCGTGCCAAAAAAGGACGGCAAGGTACGAATGTGCGTGGACTACATATATTTGAATAGGGCAAGCCCTAAGCATGATTTCCAACTTCCCCACATTGACATCCTGGTTGATAACACAACACAACACAAAGTGTTTTCCTTCATGGGCGGTTTCTCAGGTTACAACCAAATCAAAATGGCGCCTGAGGACATGGAGAAAACAACATTTGTCACACAGTGGGGCACATTCTGCTACAAGGTTATGCCATTCGGACTGAAGAATGTTGGGGCAACCTATCAGCGTGCCATGGTAGCTCTATTTCATGACACGATACATCACGAAATAGAGGTCTACGTGGACGACATGATAGCTAGATCTCAAATAGAAGAAGAGCATCTTGATCATTTACAGAAATTATTTGAGAGACTAAGGAAGTACAAGTTAAGGTTGAACCCAAATAAATGCACGTTTGGAGTAAGGTCTGGTAAGCTCCTAGGTTTTATCGTCAGCAATAAGGGTATTGAATTAGATCCTGCCAAGGTGAAAGCGATACAAGAGATGCTTGCTCCTCGTACTGAGAAGGAAGTCAGAGGATTCTTGGGACGATTAAACTACATTGCTAGATTCATTTCTCACCTAACAGCTACTTCTGAACCAATCTTCAAACTAATGAAGAAAGATCAAGTAGTCAAATGGAATGATGAATGCCAAATTTCTTTCAACAAGATCAAAGAGTACCTGCAAGAGCCTCCTGTTTTGATGCCACCAGTCGAGGGAAGACCATTGATCATGTATCTGACCGTTTTGGAAAATTCAATGAGGTGTGTGCTGGGGCAACATGACGAGTCTGGCCGAAAAGAGCATGCTATTTATTACCTAAGTAAAAAGTTTACCGACTGTGAAACAAGATATTCACTGCTCGAGAAAACTTGCTGCGCTCTGGCATGGGCTTCTCGCCGGATAAGACAGTATATGCTGACCCATACTACCTTGTTGATATCTAAAATGGGTCCAATAAAATACATCTTCGAGAAACCAGCTCTCTCTGGGAGAATAGCAAGTGGCAGATGATCCTGACAGAATATGACATACAATATACTACCCCAAAAGCAATAAAGGGCAGTGTACTAGCGGATCACCTTGCTCACCAAGCTGTGGAAGACTACCAGTCCATGAAGTTCGAATTCCCAAATGAGGACATCCAAATGGTAAACAACTATGAAGAATTCATACCATATGACGGACCTGAACAAGGATCCCGATGGACCCTGGTTTTTGATGGGGCATCTAACGCGCTCGGAAATGGTATTGGTGTTGTACTCATATCTCCTGAAGGATGCCATACTCCTTTTACGGCAAAACTATGCTTCAATTGTACAAATAACATGGCGGAATACGGAGCGTGCATCTTTGGTCTCAAAGCTGCCATAGACTTGGGGATCAAATCTTTGAATGTATTCGGAGATTCAGCTTTGCTTATCAGCCAGATCAAAGGGGAATGGGACACCAAACACCCTAACATTATCCCTTACAAAGAACATGTTTTGGCATTGCTCCCCCATTTTAAAAAGATTACCTTTGAGCATTTCCCGCGAGAAGAAAATCAGCTAGCAGACGCACTAGCCACAATGTCATCTATGTTTAAACTTAAATGGGATAACGAGGCTCCCCAGATCACCATTGAACGAATGGATGAACCAGCACACTGTCACGAGATTAATACTGAAGAAGTAGTGGACCAGCCTTGGTTTCACGAAGTCAAGAGGTATCTCGAGATTCAAGAATATCCATAAGGAGATTCAGTCAATGATAAGAAGTTCTTAAGGAGACTCTCTGCTAAATTCTTCCTTAGTAATGGCATTCTTTACAAACGCAACCATGACTCTGTGTTACTTCGGTGCGTAGACAAGGTTGAAGCTGAAAGGATCATGGATGAGTTACATGAAGGCACTTTTGGCACCAATTCCAGTGGGCATACGATGGCAAAGAAAATCCTACGGGTATGCTATTACTGGTCTACCATGGAAGTAGATTGCTATCAGCACTCTCAAACCTGCCATAAGTGTCAGATTTATGCTGACAAAGTTCATGTACCTCCAGTTCCTCTGAATGTCTTGACGACTCCTTGGCCCTTTGCTATGTGGGGGATTGATATGATTGGGGAAATCAAGCCAACAGACTCCAATGGACACCGCTTCATCCTAGTGGCCATTGACTATTTTACAAAATGGATGGAGGCGGCTTCTTTCTCTTTTGTTACCAAGAATGTTGTCTCCCGGTTCATCAAGCAGAATCTCATCCGTCGTTACGGTATCCTGGAGAGGATCATTATGGGCAATGGTACAAACTTGAACAATACTATGATCTCCGCCTTGTACGAGCAAATCAAGATCCAGCATCACAATTCTTCCCCTTACCGGCCAAAGATGAATGGTGCTATCGAAGCCGCGAATAAGAACATTAAAAAGATCATACAGAAAATGACAGTCACATACAAAGACTGGCATGAGATGCTACCATTCGCTCTCCACGGATATCGTACCACAACTCGCACATCAACCGAAGAAACACCCTATTCTCTGGTATATGGCATGGAGGTTGTCTTGCCTTTTGAGGTCCAGATCCCCTCTCTGAGAATTATGAAGGATGCATGGCTGAATGAAGACGATTAGATCCAGACTCGACTTGATCAACTAAACTTGATTGATGAGAAAAGGCTTACTTCTGTCTGTCATGGTCAAATGTATCAAAAACGGATGGTCAAGGCTTTCAACAAAAAGGTCAGACGCCAAGTATATCATGTTGGGGATCTAGTGATCAAATGTATCATACTGCCGCAAGGTGACCCCAGGGGAAAATGGACTCCTACATATGAGGGACCATTTGTAATAAAAAACATATTCTCTGGTGGAGCAATGATCTTGACCACCATGGATGGTGATGACCTGCCGCACCCCGTGAACACATACATAGTCAAAAGATACTACACATAAGAGACCCGTTAGGTTAACACACCTAGGCAAAACAAGGGCATCCCGGCAGACCAAAAAGGTTCGGGAAAAAATTAGGGATAAAACAAAAAAATATGTACACCCGGAAAATTGAAAACCCGAAAGGGCGACTTGGGCAAAAAAGGGTATCCCGGTGGACTGAAAACCCGAAAGGGCGGTCCAGGCAAAAGTTAGGGAAATAAAGCGTATCACTATGTCCCGTTGGATGACCTTACGGACAACCTTTGACTTCAACCGACAAACTCAGCTGTTTTGATCAATCCAATCAACTTCGGACAAGGGAACAAATAGATAAGATGCTCAGAGATACGGAGGCTATAGCAGAATGGGAACCCCATGGGATTATTGCACATAGCTATCTTTTCTTTGTATCAAAATTTTCTTTTTTTATGACGCATTCTCTTACTAGAATGTTTGTATCATTGTACAAATAATTACTCAAAGTCAATACAAAGATATCCCTTTGAAAGTGCAATAACTATTTGTTTTTATTTACGCTTGTGTTTTGTTTACAAAAACGTCCGATGATTTATTGTTGAACATATGCATTTGAACATGATTACTGTTTACAAATAAACAAAATAAAAGACAATCACTGATGGCTTTAAGAGGTAGGGAAATCTCTCTATGCTATTTCCATAATCCCCTGCAGTGTGCAGTTCAATCCCCAATGGAACAAAGCTTTCATTTAGTAATCCCCATTAGAAGTCGTCAAATTTCTCCAAATTACCCAGGCAAGATTTTCCAAGCAGTACGTGGCATTTCCCTTACAACAGAGTTTATTTCTCCAAGCAGAAATTCATCAACACTTAGACTTCACAACATGAAGACTTATACTCCATATCTTCAGCAGCAGTCAGGGATTTATTTTCCCCAATCCAACAACAGTGTAGCAAATTAGCTCACATAAGCATACATCGCACCCATATATCATAAACATTGATGACACGAATGCATTATACTATGCATTTCATACAACATAACATTGCATATTAGCTAACATTTTACCTTTTTTAGGATAAGGTTAACAGCTACCATTAACAAATGTTCAAAATTTTCAGATACAATTCAAATACGCTCCAGACACCGATGTCATTCTGATACTCATTCAGACTCAACTTTCAGATACAATTTAGATACGCTCCACACACTGATGCCATTCTGATACTCATTCAGACTCAGCTTTCAGATACAGTTCAGATACGCTCCAGACACGGATACCATTCTGATACTCATTCAGACTCGGCTTTCAGATACAGTTCAGATACAATCCAGACACGGATTCCATTCTGATACTCATTCAAACTCAGCTTTCAGATACAGTTCAGATACGCTCTAGACACTGATGCCATTCTGATACTCATTCAGATTCAAGTTTCAGATACAGTTCAGATACACTCCAGACACGGATGCCATTCTGATACTCATTCAGACTCAGCTTTCAAATACAATTCAGATACGCTCCAGAAACGGATACCATTCTGATACTCATTCAGACTCAGCTTTCAGATACAGTTCAAATACGCTTCAAACATGGATACCATTCTGATACTCATTCAGACTCAGCTTTTAGATACAGTTCAGATACGCTCCAGACACAAATGTCATTCTGATACTCATTCAAACTCAGCTTTCAGATACATTTCAGATACGCTCCAGAAACAGATGCCATTCTGATACTCATTCAGATTCAAGTTTCAGATATAATTCAGATACGCTCCAGACACTGACGCCATTCTAATACTCATTTAGTTTCAGCTTATGGTTCAGCAATCATTTTTGGATGGCATCTACAAGCCCATCTCTAACGACTTTCTATCATCTCTCCGAATGGCACCTTTAAGCCCATTCCCTCGACCATCACATCACCGAGTGCAAATTTTTGGGCACTCTAGTGTCCAATCATCTTCCATCTTCGAGTCACAAATGGTAAAACTAGCCAATTTAACTCTTCAGGTTTAAGAAGATTGAACAGGGGCAACTGTTGTACCCCAAAATTTTCCCTCTCACTTATCAAGATTTTTGCTCATAAGATCTCCTTGGGATCAAGACTGCACTAGGGTTTGATCAACTCAAGACACCGAATTTTTTTTTTGAATAACCAAGTATTAAATTTTTTTTTTGCAAATAACCACGTTTCAGAAAAAAATTACGCAAATAACCATGTTTCAGATGACTCCCCAAAGGAGGAGCCATCTCACTTGGCGCATCCTCCCATTTTTTAAGGGGAGGCACCATCTCACTTGGCGCTTATGTGCTTAGGGCATGCCCTAAGCCAAGTGAGATGGCGCCTATGTGTCTTTTTAGGGCAAAATGTGATTTTTTTTTTGTCCGGTGCATTGCGTATTGGATACAGGATCAACAAAATGGACTTTTTATTAAAAAAAAAAATTACATCCAACTGTATTACAATAAAAAAACCAATAAAAAAAACCGATAAAAAAACTGATAAAAAAAACAAGAAAAAAAAAACAGATAAATCAGTGATCCCCCAGAACCCGGTAATGACCCCCGGTTCCGCATCCCCGTCCTCACCTTTCCCGTGCTGGGTGTCTTCGCGTTTCCTGCTGCGGCAGGGTCGATGGCCCAACGAAGTCAATGCGGTCTGGATCCATAAAATCAGTCAGATCTCCATATCTAGAGGATCCGCTTTGGTATAGTCGGTTACCCATGCCCTCAAAGTTTGGTCGTGTTGGTGGTGGGTGGGGTTCCATGGTGGGTTTGTAGCATTGATCATCTGAGTACGGTGGGTAGAAAGGAAATGGATCTTGGGGTGTTTGGTATTGAGGATGTTGGGTGGTTTGGTGATATTGTGGTTGATGGTAGGCTGGGTCGGTTTGTTCGTAATCTTCCGACATTCCCATATCAGGGCTAAGGCTGGATGTTGAGGGGCCCATATTGGGATATATGGAAGACTGAAATTGTGTGTGGGGTATGCGGGTGTGTTGGTATTGTGGTTGGGTGTGAGGCATATCGGGGTATTGGTAGTGAGGTGATGATTGTGGTTGGTTGTGGGGCATTTGAGTGTAATTGTGTTGTGGTGGGGACTGTGGTTGGGTGTTTGTGGTTCTGTTTCTTCTTGGGGGTTGGTGGGAGGTTGATGGGTTTTGGGTTTGTTGTTGGGGAAACGAGGGTTGTGTCCATTGTGTGCGTGGGTTAACCAAGTACCTTGGATGAGACACGTGCATTTCAGGGTTACTAACCGACCTGTACCAAGATAAATATTGATCCATGTGTCGCATATTACCATGATTAAGGAAAACCGGGAATTGCAAGACATAGCGGTGACGCCTCTACCATATCTTACACAATTCCGGAGCGAAGTATTTCCAGTTGGTAAGACCCCACTGGGCGTCGACCCTTTTAAGATGCCATGGGGACAAACAAGTTGGATCACTTGGTATCTCTTGATGCATTCTGTGATACGGTGGGAGAACTGACTTGAGGTTCTGCGTTTGTTTTCGCAAATGTTTCGGTTTAGCAAGAGTCGCCACCGACTTTTTATTTTATCCTAAGGAAAGGTTAAAAAGCACAGCAAAAACCTTTGAGATGTTTTCTTGGGTTCGGGGGGTATATTATGAAAAGGGAAGGTATTAGCACCCTTTTCATCCATGGTTATCCATGGGCTCTTAGTTACTTGTTTTAGATCACTTGCCTTGATTTTCAGTTGCTTGAAATGGTGGTGTGTGTGTGTTTTGAAAATGTTTTGAAAAAGATGCCTTGTCTAGGCAACCCTTGTAACAATTTTTTACTCGAATGTTTTACAAAAGGTGTTTGTCTTTTTGAAAAGATGTTTCAAGGTTTTGAAAGTTGTTTTTGAAAGTTGTGTTGTGGAGTGGGTTTTGAAAGTAGGCAAGTGTGTTTTGCAAGTTGATCAAGTAACTAAGAGTTGTCTACCCTATTGTACTCAAAGGTCTTTCTCATGTTTTAACCCTTTTAACAGTATTGTTCCACCATTGTATTTGGTGGACAATCTTGTGTTAGGATGTTAAAGGGACGGGCGCGGGTCATCGTATGGACCATGAATGCAATGGTGCCAAGTGTCTTTGGCTATTTTGCTTGAAGGGATTGTGATCATTTTGTTTTAGGCAACTTCGAAAGCGTCATCAAGGGACTATGATCATTTGTTTTATTTTGCCAAAGAAACTCAACATGCAAGCATGGCCCATTTTTGAAGGCAACAAGCGGGGTTACCCTAAGGGTGCAAGTGTGAATTGTGTATTGTTTGTCATGCATCTGTCTTGTATTAGGTTATCTAGCGGTTGATTTTGAATCTTCGCATACAAACCCTAATTACTATACAGTATATAGAAAGTGATAAATTGCGGGAATTTAAAGTCTAAGATATTACAAATAAGTATCCGGGAATGGGGGTACAAATATTTACAAATGGGGATGAGACTTATCAGGATAGTAGTGTCCAAATGTTATTTACAACCAAATCGAATCGCATTCTCAATATCAATGTAGCAATGTACAAGAATAAAAAGCAATGTGTCAAAAGTATTTGTAAAAGTGTATGTGATTATTTACAAGTGATGCAAGATGTTAACTTAATGCGAAATTAAGTAAGTATTTATTCTTTTTGTGCTTTTTGTTAATGAAGTATGAACAAAAGTTTTAATTAAAAAAAGAAGAAAAAATGTTTTAAGTTTAGAGAGAACTAACATTTATACATTTTTAGTTAATGTTATATAAACAAAAGGGTTTTAAAGAAAAATATTTAATTCAAAACAAACTAATTATTTATGTATCTTTTAATGTTTTACATACAAGAAAAATATTTAACTCAAAATTCTATTCTTATGCATTTTTAATTATACTAACTAAAAAAAAAGTAATTAAGAAAGTTTTATATAAAAAAGAGTTAATGTATTATTTTATTTACAAAATAAATTAAATTATATAAGAAGAAAATAAAAGGGTATTAGTTATAAGAGAAAAGCAATAAATGGGCTTAAGGGGAATTTGCTTGGCCCAATCAAAATAGGCAGGGTTAAGGACAAGAGGGGTATGCACGCTGGAATTGAGATTGGGCTTAGGCAGATATGAGGCAGAGGCCCAACGCATTTTGATAGTTTTGTTTGTTAGGGTTTTCAAAGTTTTGTTTCAGAAAGGGTTTTACAGTGTACAGAGGCGCCATTCCCTTCTTCTCCGTCCTCTTCGCTTTCTCAAGCCAAGCTTTTTCTGAACAAAATTCTCCGCCTATGGCCACCAGGCGCCACCATCAACTCCTCCTCCCTCCATGGTTGAGCACAACAGCGACAAGAAAAGGTAATAATTTCCCATTTTTATGTCTTAGGGTTTCGGATTTGTTTTGCTCGTGTTTTAGCTTTTCATGTATTGATTCTTTATGTGATATTATCTGTTTCTTGTGAGGAGTAAAAATAAAAGGGAAAAGTAAATTTATACCTTTGAAGGTTTCGTTGCTTGGAGAGGAGGAGAGGTGGACTGGAGGCATCCTAGGGCGGCCAAGGCGAGGGAGTGTGATGCTGTGCTTGCTGGAAATCTGGTATTCGTATTTGCTTTTATGGTTTTATGATGAATATTGAAAGCCCTAGCTTAAGTGCTTCTTTTCCTCTTCTAAATGCTGGATTTTGCTTCTGTATGTTGAAATGTTGATGTTGAAGATGTTGCTTTGATATCTTCTGCTTGCTCAATGATGAACCTAGGTTCTGAGAGATTGTTTGGATTGGTTTGTTGCTTTAGTGTTTGATGCTGAGTTTAGGCTTTAAACAGTTTGTAAGCTTGTTTGGCTTTTTATAGGCTTTTGATGCTTGGCTTTTGTTTTATGCTTAGCAAGGCTTGAGGGTTTGTTTTGAAACAGGCAGGTTCAGGCTTGGAGTTTCTTGCTTCTGTTATGTAACAGGTTTAAAGGAAGCTTTGAGGCTTATGCTTGGCAAGGCTTAAGGGTTTGAACAGGTTTCAGGACTTTGGGTTATGTTACAGTTTGAAAGAACTTGTATATTTGAAACAGGTTAGGCTTGAAGCTTGTTTTTGGAGGCAGGCTGTTTGCTTGCTTATGTTATGTAACAGGTTTTGAAAGGTTACAGGCAAGAGGCAAGCTTCTGTTACAGTTTTTAACTTGTTTGTTTGTGTTATATCTTTTCTATGTGTTTTTGCCCCCCCCCCCCTTTTTTGTTCTGGTATATCTTGTTTATATCTTTAAGCCTCAAGCCTGCTGTACTGTAAGCCTCTTCTCTCTCTCCTCCTCTCTCTATCAGAAAAAGCATTGTTTATTGCTTACTGTACTATCTACTCTGAAAAAGGGTTGGCCTTGAAAATGATGATATTTTTGAATGTTGCTTGCATTGTATCTTTCCTCTGCACATTCCAGATTTCCTGCATATCTCTTGTGTACTTTGTTGACAGCTTTATTGGCTTTTGATATATTTGACAGTTTGACAGCTTTGCACTTGGTTAGGCATTTTTTAGTTTGCATATGTGCAGTTCAGTTTGGACTTTGTAATTCAGTTTAGTTTCTTGCAGCTTGGTTGACATTTTTGTTGACACTTTGCAATTTGAAATTATGCAGCCTTGGGCATTTTGTTTAAATTTGCAGCCTTGTACATTTTTTTATATTTGCAAGCATATAAATTCTTTCCCTCTTTGTGAACCAATAATTTTCTTGTGATTTGCAGAGAGGGCAAACAAACTGATTTCGGCCAACTCTTTTAATGATGAGTCTTAAATTAACTATCTGCCTTTAATTTCATCTGTGTTGACTTCTTTTCTTTTTTTTTTTTGTTTTTGCAGATGAAAATCAATTTGAGCAAAGGAGCATCAGTAGAAGATGAAGACTTAGGAAACTTTAGGATAGCTTTATTTTATTTCCAATTATTTGTAATAACATCATTTGTAAATACTGTAAATGTATTCAAATAACATTTGTACTAATAATTAAAAATAAATAAAATCTCTTTTGTCAATTAATCTCTTTTAATTTCAACTGTCTATTTAATTATTTAAGCTTTCTTGAATTAAAATAACTGGAAGTAGATCCAATTATTCTAACTTAGATAAAATAAATAATTAACAAACACTGTAGTCTTGCAATCAATAATAAACCCGACGTCCCAATTAAACATAAGCAATGCACAGTTAATCAAACAAACGTCCACATGTCTTTTCTTTTACTGATTATACCAACACTGCAAGTTCTCAATTCAACTGCCTCAGCTCATATCCCAAAGTAAATTGAAAAGAACTATAGAATTAATTCTTTCCGAGAATGCGCGCACAAACCCTAGTTCTTGATTTATTGTCAAAGAAGCGCCTGCCTGATCAAACCCTGAACCCAAACTCAAACAAATTAACCAAAACCCTGATAATCTGTTTGACTGATTCGAAATCAATGAAAAACCCTAATTTTGTCTGACTGATGAGAAAAGTCTGTTTGACCGATTCTTAAACCAATCTGAAAAATCAGGAAAAGTCTGAAGCTGTGATTTCTTGTGGAAAAATAGGAGGGCAAATTTTGGGGTACAACACATTCCGAACTGCATCTTCACACGGTCGCTGTGGTGCATCTTCACAATGTTGAACCGAATGATTGCAGTCTTCGCGGTCCAAATTGCTGCATCCTCCGGGTTTGGATCATGGCCCAAACCCAAATATGGTCTCCAGACGAACTGCGATAAAATTTAAATCAGGTTAACAAAAACATAATGTATAAATAATTTAAATGAAGAAAAGTTTAAAGCTACGACGTACATCATCCGAGCCTAAGTGATCCAACAGATTGCGGTATAGTGCGACATTGAATCTTGGATTCTTGCCGTAATCCATACCCCTCACGCAATACCTAAAGGAAATGAAAAACATTTTATTCTTAGCATATATTTGGTGAAGAGATGAATAGTAATAAATGATATAACTTGATGACTTACTTTGTTGCGTACGGGAAAACGAAAGTGCTGTTGTTGATAGGGTTTAAGGACTCCATCCTCCACCAACCCCAGGCTTGTAGTAAAAAAGCGCACCCATAAAATGTACATTTTTCCTTGACTGCATTTTTGCACAAGGAACTGTATAGGTGGGCTAAAACTGCAGAACCCCAACTATATTTTCTTGTTTTTTGAAAATCTCTTAGTAAATGTAAATAAATAAAATTTACACTATTTCCCGTACTTTCGGGAAATAAAAAGGTACCAAATAGAATCATAAGATAAGTTCTGGCTTTTACTACACTGTCTTGCTCGGAGGAATTTTTGTTTAATTCCAAACTTGCATAATGACTTTTAAGCTCAGTGAGTAGTATTCCCTGACCTCCCACACCACCACCTTCAACCATATCCCTGCCCAACATTTCTTCACACTGAGAGTTAGGTTGTTGAACCGACCCATTCATGGCCTTACCGTCGACAGGGAGACCTAGTAGCATGTACATATCCTCTAGCATGATGGTACATTCACCTATTGGTAGGTGAAATGTATAGGTCTCTGGTCTCCACCTTTCCAACATTGCAAGAATGAACTTCGAATCAATTGTGCAGTTGGAGATCTTTATCACATGTCCAAAACATGTGTATTCCAGATATGGTACGATAAATGGGTCGGGAGCCAGGTAGTTGTGAGAACGGATTCTGAATCTTTTGGTGTCCTAAGTTCATAACGTAAAAGTTATAAGATTAAGTAAGATGAACAAATCATTATCTGAAGTATGAAAAATGTATAACCAAAATATAAACTTACAAATGCGGAAATGTTTTCCCTTGTGCCTCTGTGAGAATCGCCCATTATTAGAAGAGCCATTGTTTAAAATGCTTGAGATTATGAAAGACTTAGAAAGTGTAAGAGAGTATGAAAGACTTAGAAAGTGTAAGAGATTATGAAAGATTTTGTAGCAGAGAGTGAGACTTGTGTGGGTGTGAGAGATGTATGATATGGTATGTATTTATAGACAAAAAAATTTCATAGAGTGGTTGCTGGTGCTTGCATGCATGCGAAGTGTCACTCTTGTAGGCAAGGTGGCAGCCTAGGGGGTTACATATCTGCATGCATGTACAAAAATGAAAGGTGTCACTCTTACAGGCTAGGTGGCAGCCTAAGGATGTAACATGATTAGACAGTAAGGGAGGCGCCATTGGACTTGGCGAAAGAGTACAAAAATGAATGGTGTCGTCATCCCAATTGGCGAATAAGAGGTATCCTTGGTTGCAGGCTAGGCTCAGGCTATGTGACAGCCTTTGGGATGCCATGCCTGAATGCATGTAACCCTATTGGAGGTGATGGGTGGAGACTTACAAGATACAATATAGGTGCAGAGTAGGCGCATGCTAGGTGGCAGCCTAGGGGGTTACATATCTGCATGCATGTAACACGATTGGACAGTAAGGGAGGCGCCATTGGACTTGGCGAAAGAGTTCAAAAATGAATGGTGTCGCCATCCCAATTGGCGAATCAGAGGTGTCCTTGGTTGCAGGCTAGGCTCAGGCTACGTGACAGCCTTTGGGATGCCATGCATGTAACACTATTGGCAGCCTTGGGGGTTACATCCTTACTTAATTGAAATTTTTAGTCTTACGTTTATCATAACATTGATTAACTTAATTTGTCAAATCTTCCAACCTTCAAACATTCTTACTATCAAACCTTCAAACCTTCAAACAATCAAACATACAAACCTTCGAATAACTCATAAAGTTCAAACATTCCAACCTTCAAACCTTACAACATTCAAACCTTCATACAATCAATAAACTTCAAACATTCCAACCTTCGAATAACTCATAAAATTCAAACATTCCAACCTTCAAACCTTCAAACAATCCTACGCAATGGCCTCTGCACCACAATTTATTGTCAAAGCACATTTCAACGGTGAAACATACATTTGTCCCACCGCTGGGTTTTTGTTTAGAGACACAGATAACATCTGATTTCTCTTAAACGGGAAAGCCAATTTCTCGTACTTCAAAAAACGATTGGAGGCCAAACTTGGACGAGGCCCGGTGACCAAGATATTTTATCTGAATCCAGTTTTTTTTGGAAACAACCAAGTAATTTTTTATAAGGTTGAAGTTCAAGATGACGAGGATCTCCAAAATATGTTTTCCAGCCATTTGTATTCTGGGTACGACTCTATTGAGTTGTACGTTATGCTGCGAGAGCCTCAGGTGACACAAGTGGTTGATCCTTTGGAGAATGAACAAGCTGAGGTAGATGCAGTTGATGAAGAAGAAGAAGATGACGAGTTAGAGTTTGATGAAATGGTGAATGATGATTCTGACGATGATGGCATACCTAGTATTCCTGCAAATGAAATCTACACACCACCTACGCACATGACAAACTTCAACATGGGCGGAGATGAACCTTCTACTGACTTATTTTTCAATCTGTATATGCAGTCGGATGAAAATTTAAAAGAGAAGGACAAGTTTCGTAACAGAGAGGAATGCATCAGAGCCATAAAAAAATTCCACATGCTCAACTCAGTTGATTTTAAGGTGGATCGTGTCAACCCGGAAAGGTACAAGATCAAGTGTGTCCACCCTGACTGTATGTTCAAGCTGACTGCATCATACAGATTAAGAGGTGACTGATGGGTCATAGGTTCCATGACTACCCACACTTGTGTAAGTTCTACTCAATCACAGGACCACCGAAAACTTAACTACGATCTCATATGTCAAGAAATCCTGCCTCTGGTCAGCAACGACCCATCTTTGAAGGTGAAAACAATCATCTCCCACATCACCATGGTTTTTAACTACACTCCGTCTTACTGTAAGGTGTGGTTAGCAAAGACTAAGGCAATTGAAAAGGTGTACGGAAACTGGGAGGAGTCATACCAAGAACTTCCACGCTACCTGAATGCACTCAAGACATATTCTCCGGGTACTGTTTACGTTCTGGAAATAGTGCCAGCATACGCCCAAGATGGTAGTCTACTAAACGGCAACGGAATATTCAGTCGAGTGTTTTGGGCATTTCAACCATGCATCACAGGGTTTGCATCATGCAAACCAATTATACAAATTGATGGGGCTTGGTTGTATGGGAAGTACAAAGGCACGCTACTGATGGCAGTTGCACAAGATGGCAACAACAACATTTTCCCCATTGCCTTTGCCCTTATCGAGGGGGAGACAGGTGGTGCTTGGAGCTTTTTTCTGAAAAATCTGTGGACATACGTGCCTCCTCAACCAGATCTCTGTTTGATCTCGGACAGACATGCCTCCATTGAAAGTGCCTACAATAATCCTGCAAACGGTTGGCATGACCCTCCTTCTACGCATGTCTATTGCGTTAGGCATATCGTCCAGAATTTCACGAGGGAGATCAAGGACAAAACATTAAGGAAAGCGGTTATGAATGCGGGATATGCATTGACACGACCCACATTCAAATATTACCGCAACGAGATCCGTTTGTCAAATCCGGAAGCCGGTAGGTGGATCGACAATATTCCGGTGGAAAAATGGACTAGGTCATACGACAATGGCCAACGATGGGGGCACATGACAACGAATCTTATTGAATCAATGAATGGGGTATTCAAAGGCATACGAAACCTCCCGGTCAGTGCTTTGGTAAAATCTACGTATTTTAGGATGGCTACGTTATTTGCCAAAAGAGGTGAAATGTGGAATGCGGTGTTGCAATCTGGAAAACTATGGAGTGAAAGCTGCATGAAATACATTAAGGCAGAAAGTGCCAAAGCCAACACTCATATGGTTATACGGTTTGACCGACACAGCCATAACTTCATTGTGAAAGAGACAATCGACCACAACGAAGGCCTGCCAAGACAAGAATATAGGGTCATGCTACCTTCTCGTTGGTGCGATTGTGGCAGGTTTCAAGCATTTCGTATGCCTTTCTCTCATGTCATTGCCGCTTGTGCTCATACCCATCAAGACGTGCTGCAACTTCTGTCAAACATTTACAAATCTGAAACGTTGCTCAATGTTTACAACAACAACTTTCCTTTGGTAGCAAAACAAGATTATTGGCCTGCATACGACGGCGAAATAGTGTGGCACAATGACCAAATGCGAAGGAACAAGAAGGGTCGTCCCAAAAGTAAGCGCATCACAACAGAAATGGACGATCTTGACAAGTTGGAAAGAAAGTGTGGTTTATGCCGTCAGGTCGGACACAATCACAAAAATTGTCCGAATCGGGCGTCTGCCTCGACCACATAAAAATTGTAATACATAAAATCTTTCCTTAATTATGTTGTAAACATTAAGGTTTTCCGTTAACAGATTTTGCTACAATAAATATTGCGTGTACAAGAAAAATTAACGATATTTTGTCTACGATATTACAACTGTTAACACAATTTCATCTGACCCATGCATCATCAACATTACATCGCTGTCTATTTTGACTTCCTCCAACCATACATTAGGCCTTCCTGTCGCATGTGAGGTTGTTGTTTGTTTTCACTGGATCCTTCGAATTTTCCCCCCTCTGCAATGTCTCCATCTAGCCATCGCATCAACTCTCGCTTCTGACGCTCCATGGAGTGAATGTGCCAGAATTTCATTTTCATCGCAGGTTTCGTGGCGGAGAAGATAACATAACCATCTCTGCTAAAAATCATGGGCGACGTCATGACGCAAATAACAGAGTAAAAAATAAAAATACAGTGCGAGAAAGTGTGCGAAATTTCGGAGAAATGGATGAATTATTTATAAAACAGCATTTTACCCTAGTTTTGCCCTAGGAGCCAAGTGAGATGGCGCCTCCTCTCACTTTTAAGGAGCATGCGCCATCTCACTTGGCTTAAAGTGAAGGGAGGCACCAAGTGAGATGGCGCCTAGGGCAAAAGTATGGGTGGAGGCGCCAAGTGAGATGGCTCCTCCTTTGGGGAGTCATCTGAAACATGGTTATTTGCGTAAGTTTTTCCGAAACGCGGTTATTTGCGAAATATTATTTTAATACTTGGTTATTGTAAAAAGAAATTCCAAGACACCTCCTTATGCACCGATGACCCAAAACTAGGGTTTGAGTTTTCACAAGGAAATTTGAACTTACAATGCCCCATATGAATTTAATGGATCATTATGGACCCCCAAGATCACTCATGTCAAGTTTCAAGCCTTGGATCACATTTTTACTCAGTCAATTGAGCAGTTGACCTAAAAATCAATTGTATTGGGAAAAAGTCAACTATGGCCAATTTACAGTCAAACTTCTTAATTTTTTATCCATACCAACATTCTAAACTTATATGTATCATTTTATCAAGTTTGGACCATAATTCCTCAAGAAATTTGATCAAATCTCCAAAAGGGCAAAATGGTCAAAATTAGGGTTTTGACTGAGAAGGGGCAATTTCTAATTTTTGACCTAGCAAATGATTAATTGGTTTAAGGCATGATCTCAAGAGACAAATTGCATCCTTTTTACCTAATGGCATGGTTCAAAACATTGAAAGTCCATTAGATTCACAGATGAATTTTTCAGTCAACTGATCAAAAGTCAACTGTATACTAAAAAGTCAAACTTTGACTTTTTGGACAAATTCAAGTGCCAAAGATCATAATTCATCAAAACATGTCAAAATATGAAACTTATTCATCAAGAAATCAAAAAGTCAAGATTTCATTTTGAAAAGTCAAAATTTCTAAACTTAGAAATTTTTCTAAGTGTTGGAAATTTCATGTTTTTTCATAACTTTGAGCAAAATTTTCACCATGATGAAAGATGATTCAAGAGAACATTCAACATAAAAGTTGTAGATCTCCATGAAATCTACAAATTTTCTTTACACAACTCCTTCCAAAAATGCATGGATCTCAAGTTATAATTTTATGAACATGTGGTCATGAAACTAAACACTTAGTGAAATTTTACCCTAATTTGGTCAAGATTTTGACCCAACTTCATGGCACTTTTTCATATATATCCAAGGGGAATATTCAAAATAAATTCAAAAATGAGTTGTAGAGCACATTGCAAGCTTTCCAAAATGTCCAATAACTCCTTGAGATCATTCTTGAGTAGGGAGAATCAAAGAGATGAAGTTAGGGTTTTGTCACTTGAATTACAAGTCATTTTTGATGAACACATGAACCAAATCCATGCTAGGATGCATAATCTTTTCTTTTCAGGCCTCAAACTTGTTTGTCACTCCATAATTAAATGTTTACATAGTTGTTAGGGCTTTGATCCAAGTAATTGAGCTATTATCCAAGTTGCATTTCCATTTAATGGCACAAAGTTAACATTGTCATTCTTGTAAAGAAAGCTTTTTGCATAAAGTTCATTCTTGAGCCTCTAACTTGTTCCCTCTGATCACACTCCATCCACAAAGTCAGAAGAAAGCTTGTTTAAAGCATAACCACTCTATCTTAGAAAGTACACAAGGCTTTGAAACTTGAATTTCTCAAAAATCACATGTTATGCATAAACTTGTGATTTTGAATTCTGATCATCAAGAGGTCTCCAAACTTGTTGCTTATAAATAGAGTCATTATTTGTGAGCTAGAGGACAAGCTTAAGAACCCTAAAATATACCAAAACTCTCTCAAATCAGAAATTGCCCCAAAACTCCATTGTTGCACAGTTTCTGACCTTGAACATCAAACTCACATTTCCCTTGTGCGTTTCTTGGCCTTTTGGTTTCTAAAGCTTCCTTACATCAAGTGTAACCCATCCCTGTCCCTGTTTCATTACTGTAATATCATTTACCATATCATCCATAACCAAAAACAGAGCATTGCATATTGACTTATCCAAGTCATTTCAGCCACTCTCAACTCAAGCAAACCATTGCATTAGCTTCCTAGGACCTCAAGGAAGCTAACCTGATCATCACCATCACTTGAAACAAGCTCAAACACAAAACATGATTTCCAGTTTTGAGGTAAGTTTTCTCAAATTGGAACTCTTCATACATGCATCCTTAATAGTTTATTTATGAACAAAACATGTAGATATCATTGCCCTGAAGCTAACCATGTCCACAGTTTCCATTATTTTGCTTGAGCATAGAGAATTTTGAAATTGAAACTTCTGAAATTTTTAGGGTTCAGATTAGGGCCATTAAAATTCATGCTTATCTTTGATCTATAGTTTTAATACTTTACATTTATGGAATCGTGATAAAATTTGCTACAAGTTTCATGTTTACAGTTTTCATTTTTGATGAGAAATGAGCAAGTTACAGTTGGTCTGGCTGGAGGTTGAAGATGAAGTCTTCAGGACGCGTTTTGCCTTGTATATTTATTGTTTTGCTTATGTTAATGGATATATAGCCACCCCAGTGGTAGAAGCGCGCGCCTGTAACCTATGGGACCTGGGTTCGAGCCCCAGTGGTACCCTTTTCATTTTTCACATTTTTACTTGCTGATTTTTATGTTTTTGGCAGGCGCTGGGCCCTTTGGGCCTAGCTTGTTTTTGTTTTTGCTAGCTGACCTCCCTGTTGACTAATGGCACCCTTGGCCCAAGTTCATTTTTAAAATTTTTTTTTATTATTTATTTCATTTTTATTTTCTTAAATATTTTTCTAAATATTAAAAATCATAAAATACAAAAAATGATAGATTTATATTTTGACTTATTTTATTTTTTTCTCACAAAAAATATTTTTATTTATTATACTTTATTTATTTTTATTAACTAATCTTGTAAACTTAATTAACATTTTATTTTTGTTTATTTATTTTTCACACCATTTAAAATACATTATTTTTAATATTACAAAAGGCCAAAAATATTTTACAATACTATAAATATTTTTAAGATAAAAATACCAAAAATACTTTTCTTAAACTTATTTTCTTTTAATTAATTAATAGAACTAGGGTTTTATTTAAAATCCTTTCTTAATAAAATTCAAATTTAATTAATCATTTTATTTATTTAATTAGGTTAAGCTAAAATCCTTTTTTTTCATGAAAATCAAACAAAGATACATTTTCTTTACATTTTGCATTTTTTGTACATTTATTCATTTTTGTACTTTGCATTTATTTATTTCCTTGTACATTGATATCAATTCAATATGGTTGTAATAGACTAATTAGCCTTTAAATTCTTGCAATCCCCATTCAATTTGTACACCCCCACCCCACAAATGTTGTAATAGCGTAGTAACTTTAAATATCGCAATTTATCGCTTTTATATACAAATGCTAGTAATTAGGGTTTGTATGGAAAGACTAAAACCAATACTTAAAAAACCCTAATTCAAGACAAAGGCAAGCATGAAAATAATATACTTGCACACAAGCACCCCTAGGGTTATTCCACTTGGTTACCTTACACAAAATGGCCATATTACGCATGTAAAGTATCTTAGCAAAAATAAGCAAATACAAGATCATAGTCCCTCGATGACGCTATCTAAGTTGTCTTTCAAATGATCTTAGTCCATAAAAGAGAATGCTAAGATACCTTCAACATTGCTAATCATGGTTATACGATGACCCACGCCCGTCCCGTTTATATCCAAAGATTGGGTTGCTTACCAAATCAATGGTAAGACAACAATGTCAAAGGAAAAGGAAAACGAATAAGAAAGACTTTTTGAGTAGATTTAATGCTCCTAATTACTTGCTCAATTTCAAATAAACATCCTTGCTATTTTCAAAACAATCACCTACACTTTCAAAAACATCTCACAAAACTTGAAAACATTTTCAAAAGATCAACATCTTTGTATACATTCTACAAAGATTTCCTAAACAATGGCCTGTTTACAAAATACTTTCAAAAAACAACATAAATCACAATTTCAAACAAAAAGCAAGTGATCTAGCAAGTAACTAAGAGTCCATGGAAAACCATGGATGAAAAGGGTGCTAGTACCTTCCCTTTTCATAATCTACCCCCCAAACTCAAGAAACAATCTCAAAGGTCTTTCTTGTGCTTTTTCACCTTTCCTTTTGGATAAAAGAAAAGTCGGTGGCGACTCTTGCTAACCGCAACATTTGAGATCAAACGCAAAACGCTCAAGTTAATTCTCCCAGCACATCACACATACATATCATTGAAGGCCTATATTTATTTTTCTTCAGCTTCGACATAAGCTACCCTCTCTTTCTTATAATTTTTACTTGCTCTGGCCTTTTCTGCTTTTAAACGTTCGACTTGTCGAACTCTATCTGCTAATTGGGCCATGTCTCTTAGATACTGAGTATCTAGTTTCTTTTGAATGGAGTAATCTAGTCCACCAACGGCCATTTCGACTATTTCATGTTCAGGCACTACTGTGAAACATCTAGATTTTAAAAAATGGAACCTATTCAAATAGTCATCTATAGGTTCAATAAACTTTCTTTTAATTCTGGATAACTCCTTAAGACTTATATTAGTTTGCCCCATGTAGAATTGTTCATGGAACAATCTTTCTAAACGAGGCCATGTATCTATAGAATTTGGTGGCAATGTGGTGAACCACGTAAAAGCATTTTTTGTTAATGAACTAGGAAAATATTGTATCCTTAAGTTTTCACTATTTGCCAAATCCCCCGCTTCTATCAGATACCTGGCCACATGTTCGACAGTTGATTCGTTAGTATCTCCTGAAAATTTTGTGAATTTGGGGACTTTACAACCCCTTGGTAATTCAGCCTGCAAAATAAAATCTGTTAATGGAGATGTATAGTTTGGCCATCGAAACCTTGTGTTCAGGCCATTTTAGGCCATGATTCTTTCAATCATGGTGGCTAAATTATTTTCATCCAGCATGTTATCCCGCCTAACTCTATGGATCACCTCTTCTGCATTTTGATCTCTATTAACCATTACTACTCTCCTAGGTTGCTCTTCAGGGATCTCATGTCGAATATCTTGTTGTTCTACCCTTTCCCCCATATCCCTTTCGCCAACCTCTTGTCTGGGTGGTCGAACCTGATTGATAGTGGGTTCTTCCTCTTGAATTACCACCTGGTTTTTCCTACGTCAAACAGGTGCTTGGGGGGCTCCAAAAAGTCTTCTATACGCACCATCTGCGCTGACATTTACTGATAGGATTAGGTATTTTCTTGGTTTGTCCTATTAACATTTCGGATCAAAGGGGAGAAAATGGTATTCATTTCACGGGCAAGCACTCCGACCATATCAAGGTTACTAGCGTCCACTTGTTACCTAAATGCTTCCTGATTATTAGTTGTGAGCATAGGTAATTGGTTTGACAATCCTTGGTTCTGCATACTTCGACCCACATGGTTCATACTAGAACCAGAATTTTACACTGGAGAAAAGGTTGTCATGGTAGGTTGTGTATGTGTGGATGTATTATTGTGTAATCTTGACATAAAGGAAGTTGGCATCACATATTGGGGTTGCTCCCTCCAAGGCCTAAAACTCTCAAACCCTGGTGGCCTAGGGGTTGTAGGTTGAGTCTGATTTCCAACATATGTCAACACATTGCCAATTTGAGTATTCGAAGGGATCTCTGCCATGCTTGCAGAGATAGGAATGGTTGTCGAATTTTTCGTGGGTATGGGCCCAGTGGACCCAAGTATAGAACTATTTGTAGCCATGGATCATGTGGATATGGACATGGCTTGTGAACCAGGGATTGCAGTTGACACATTCGTCGAACTCCCAATGATTGTTCCTGATCCATGTGGAGGATTTTGTCCTCCTCCACTATTGGTAGTATTAACCATTTTTCTGGTCTGTTTTCTTTTGGATATTGATTGGTTATTGTTAGTTATCTTACCAATCCTAAGGTTCATATACTAATGGCAAGAATAAGTTCATAAAAGAAACTATAAAGACCCAAATTGAAAGAACATAAGAAATATAACTAAAACACTTCGACATAGTCTCACTGAGTGTGCCAATTTGTTTACCAGTGATTTCTGACAAACAACGGCTAATCTTCCAAACTCTACACTTTGGTAACTTACTGTACCGACTAGATTGATCCTAGGACATGTGTCTTAGTGTTTTTACAATCTGACTCGAAGTTTAGCATTATATGATTGATAACAAGATCTTTCTATGTGATTATGATTATCCTAAGATATTAAAGTTTGACTATAAATCCTAAATATAACTTAAAGGAAATTATCTGGATATTTGCAAGAATGTAAAGACAATGCTGATAAGGAAAGTTCAACAAAATTTGTTAAAGACTTGACTGGAAACGAAAAAGAATAAGAAAGTGATTAAAGTAACTTTGCATTGAGAAACTGACTTTAAATAAACGAATGGTGTTCTTACACATACATTATCGGCAAACTATTTTCTCTCGCTCCGGTACTTTGAGCATTAAATGATTTGTATACAATGTGAACACCTTTGAATCCTAACATCTAAGACTCCTATTTATACTAATTCGACCCTAACGGTCTTTCTATGAGATCACGCCATGTCGACATTTTCAACGCATACTGTTGTACCCCAAAATTTGCCCTCTCATTTCTCAAAAGATAATCATGGACTCTTAGGTTTGCTTATATCCATTTTCAAGCTTTGAATTACAAACTTTCCAAAAAAAGTCATTCACAAGGGCAAAATGGTCATTTGCACACTGAAAAGTCAAACTTTGACTTTTGGATCAAAATCAAGTTTCAAGAATCATATTTCAGTAAGACATGTTAAAATATGAAGTTTGTCTCATTAAGAAAGTCAAAAGTCAAATTTGCTATGGGAAAAGTCAAAATTCCAAATACTTAGAAATTTTTCTAAGTGTTTAGGAAATATGATGAGCTCAGAACTTCTGATCAGATTATCACCATGATGCTAGTTGATTCTGGATTAACTTCTAACACAAAAATTATAGATTTCAATAAGATCTAAAACATTGCAGAACAGAACTTCGTCTGGAAATGCTGGAATTTCAAGTTATAAATGTTCAAAGACACGTCCATGAAACTAAAGCACTCAGCAAATTCTGGACACTTTCAAGACAGAGTTTGGTCAAAACTTCTGGACCAGTTTTCATAAAGGTCCATTCAGAGTTTGCAAGGTTAATTCAAATAAGGTTACAAAGCGTGCTGCAAGCTTCCTGGAAAGTCTGAGAGCTCCTTCAAAACATGCTAGAGCAAGAAGATACAAAGATCAGAAGTTGGATGTCTATTCTAAGTCACGCTGAAGCTGAACTTCTGATCCAGAATTAAGCAATGATACAGAATATCACATTGCAGGATTTCTGGTTTGATCAATCTCATCATCATTTAATGCTCACAACCACTTTTAGGTCTTTGTTCAAAGGATTTCCCCACGTGTGGCATAGAAGTACCATTACTGTCTTGGAAAAACAAACTCTTGTACAAGAGTGTGCTGGGCCCACGCGTTGCTTTTGCTTTTGAGGTTACCTTTCACTTATTCCTGCTTATAATTCCAGCTTAGGCGCTGCTAAAGCTGCTAACCACCATACTTGCTTCAACAACAAGGTAATACCCTAGCATGTGATGGTTGTACTCTCCAAGCTACAAGATCCTTACCTATAAATTGAAAGCCATTGGCAACTGTAAAAGGGTCGGAAATTTGAGAAAGAAAAAAAGCCTTGAGTACATGAAGAAGTTGTTTAGAACATCACCAGAGTTCAGAACCAGACTCCAGTTCACAGAGTGTTTTCTAGCTGCAAGGTAAGCTTCTGCTGACTCTCATCATATTACTTAGGCATTATCAGATTTGCATGTTTAAAAATACAATGTAGACATCATGTTTCTGATGTTGTACGTATTCTGAGGTTTCAGGTATTTGTATGCCTAAGTAGGGAGTAAATTAGCTCAAAACTTCTTAAGTAAATTAGAATTAGCAAATTCATGCTTGCCTCTGATTTATAGTTCTGATATCTCTTGTTTCTGAAACATTATGAAACCTGTCATAACTGTGATATGCGCATCTTCTTTTCTATTGAGAAATGACTAAGTTGCAGATGTTCTGAGTAGCATGGAGAGGGAGACTAAGTTCTGCCAGTGACATCAGAACTTTTGAAATCTTCTTTTGTTCCCAGCGGACCCAGAATTTCTGCCTTTACCTATTTCTACTAATGTGATTTATGTTTTTGCAGCATGCCAGAATCAAAACTTCTAATCTCTCTTAGTTCATCAAAGCGCTGATTCTAATTTCTTTTCCTTACTATTTTTGCTATCACTTTTATTTTCACTAATCAAAAACACCAAAAACATTTTACATTTTACATGCTTTATTTTATTTCTTTTAACATAAAAAGATCAAAATATTTTCTTAAATAAAACTCATTTCTTTACTTAAACAAAACAAGCTCACTTTACATTTCTTGTACATTCTTATCCATTCAATATGGTTGTAATAGTAACTTAGGATCTTAATTTTATTTGCAATCTCCATTTGTAAATTTGTACACCCCATCTCCCTAATGATTGTAATAGCATAGAATCTTTACTCTCCGCACTTTTATTGCTTTCATATATTGTTAGTAATTAGGGTGTGTATGGCAGGACATGAAATTAACAAATAGAGAACCCTAATCAAGACAAAATGCATGCAATCAAGCACACTTGCACACTAACACCCTTAGGGTGATCCCACCTTGTTTCCTATCGGAAAAATAGTCATGTCCCTCAAACATGGGCGTTTTAGCAAAAGACCCTCGATAAAAGATCACAGTCCCTCGATGACCCTCGATGTTGCCTTCGGAAAAAGATCTAGTCCCTAAAAGACATTGCTAAAACATCCATAGGTTGCCTTCTATGACTATACGATGACCCACGCTCGTCCCTTCACAACCAACGATGAGGCTTCTCACCAAATCAATGGTAAGATAGCAACACCTAAAGGAGGAGGAAAAGAACATCTAAGAACTTTTGAGTAGGTAGATTCGCTCCTAGTTGCTTGCTTGCTCACAAAAAAAAACACCAACATCCTCACTTTGAAACATTTTCAAAAGACGACACTTTTTATGCGTTCTTATAGAGGCGAGAATCATTACAAAGACACCTTTTCAAAATCACTTTCAAAAACACATCTCACAAACACCTTTTTGAACTATCTTCGAAACAAACACTTTGTATGCGTTCTTAAAGAAACGAGAATTATTACAAAGTTACATTTTCAAAATACTTTCAAAACCCACACTACAAGCACATTCAAACAAAAGCAAGTGATCTAGCAAGTATCTAAGAGCCCATGGAAAACCATGGATAAAAAGGGTGCTAACACCTTCCCTTTTCATAATCTACCCCCCGAACTCAAGAAAACATCTCTAAAGGTCTTTCCTGTGCTTTTTCACCTTTCCTTATTGGATAAAAGAAAAGTTGGTGGCGACTCTTGCTATCTGCAACATTGCGATCAAACGCAAAACCTTCAAGTTAGTTCTCCCACTGTATCACAGAACTGGCGACTTTGATGGGGAACTTAGAAGTGGGGTTACCTTAGGGTTAGATCACCTTTACTTGCTTTTCTTTGTTTGACTTGTTTACTTTACATTTAAGGGTTTTCTGCTTGGGTATTGTTAAAGATCCTACACCCGGATCTGGGGGCACTTATTAGGTAAACAACAAAAGATCGTGGAGACCGTACGGCATAGACCAATATGGTTTAAGCGATGGTTGTGTTGGTGTGACATTTTGGTTGGTACCGGTATCCTTCGTGTGGAAACGAAGAGAATACGGGGCCGCCATGTGGTGTCGTGAAGCACTAACGGACCTTAGAAACTTAGTTGAACAAACTTGGCCATTAGAAAGTAGTGAGATAGCTGGCTTCAGTATAAAGCTGAGGGTTGGTTGATACTCGATACTTCACTTGTTGAGATCAGACTTTCGGGATATTTTGGCTGCAAGAAAAGATTTCCTGAGCTGAAACAATGCCCGATAGAGGATGATTAGTGATATCGAGAATCCTTAGAACCCGATTACTTTTCTAAGACAGGCTTGAAACCAACTAAACTTCAAGAGGATACTTACCTTTAACCTCATGCAAGCCTTTGAACCTAAGGTCTTTTGTGTGCTTGGCTTGTGTGTGATTTACTCTGTTTGAACACAACATCATGCATCATAACATTGCATCCATTCTTATTACACTAACCATTTCAAGGACCAAAGGATTTTATCTTTGTTCTATTTTGTATTTCATGGCTTTCGCTCGTAGAAACACTATCTGAATCAGCTTTGTGAGAACACCTCTCCAACTCAAAGAACTATTATCGAGGGTTCCTGAAACTTCTCCGTTCACCAAGAGACATGGTCGACTTCTTAACCTAGTTACTTCAAGCTTTGATGAAAAGATGATGGGTGTACTCTTTCAGTTCTTTGATCCCGAGCACCACTGCTTCACCTTTCCAGACTAAGAATTGGTGCCTACCATGGAAGAGTTCTCTCAGTTATTGAGTATACCCATTCTGGACAAGGTGCCTTTCACAGGTTTAAAAGAGGTTTTGAAGCCAAAAGTCATTGCCTCAGCTTTGCATATGAAACGGGACGATGTGATATCCAATTGGGAAATAAGAAGCGGAGTCAAGGGTTTTCTAGCCAAGTTCCTAATAGACAGGGCCCAGTTGTTTTGGGATGATTTGGATTTTCAGGCCTTTGAGGAGGTCTTGGCCCTTCTAATCTATGGGTTAGTATTATTCCCTAATCCGGACTTACTCATAGATGTGAATGCTATCAAGATTTTCCTCTCTCACAACCATGTGCCTACCTTGCTCAGAGATATCTTGCATGCTCTCCATACTCGTAGCATGAGGAGAGAAGGGGTCCTTATGTGCTGCATGCCATTACTGTCGAGGTGGTTTATTTCTCACCTCCCTAAGTCAGTGCTAAAGAATGAAGAAGGTTTGGGTTGGTCGCAAAGGATAATGCCACTTTCTCACGCAGATATTCTCTGGTATTCCCGATTGATGGGAGATGTTTCCATTATTGACCGTTGCGGGGAGTTCCCTAACGTCCCACTACTTTGCATTAGGGGAGGCATAACTTATAATCTATGTTTGGCTCTGTGACAATTTGGTTATGCTCGAAAGGATGGTCCTCATCAGTTACTTATCCGGGGCATTATATTTAACTATGAGAAGGATATTCAAGGGTATCGCCAGAGGTTCATACGAGCTTGGGGCATGATAAAAAGATCTGACGCCAAGACTTTGGGGCCGAAGAATTCCATTCCTATGGAACCTTATCTCTAATGGGTACGAGCTCGTGCTCAGAAACTTATGATGCCCTACATAGTCGTCTTACCAGTGATTGTGGATCCCATTACTAAAGGGGATATTCCCTACACGGTTCTCCATCCAGATATGCCCACTGATCTTGAAGAACTACAGAGGTCTTGGATCCAGTTGAAGAAGGAGCGGGGTACTTATAGGGACCAGTTCTATGCCCAAGAGAAGAAGGTTTTAGAGCTCACAAAGCAGCTTCACGAGGAAAGAAGCATTAATGACTAATAGGCAATTGTACCTTGAATTATTACATGTGCATCCCGTCCATAGCATTGCATAAACAGGTACCATTACATGTTTCTCATCTTCTTCGCTGCTTATTTCAGCAAAGATATCTTATGAATAAAACATCAAAGATCTTCAGGAACAAAATGCTCAATTTCAACAGATGTTCATAAGTCTGGCGAAAGGGCGGGAGGATCTGAAGGCCTCATCCTAAAAGAGAAAAAGAAGAAGAAGAAGTCCGCTGGTATCCTTAATATGGGTAGAAGATTTGGGGGCCGCTGAAGCAACCAGTCGATCTGACCTCCTCGTCCAAAGAAGGGGAGAATCAAGAGAGGCGGACAAGGGAAGAGGACCCCAGTCCTGAAGTTTCTGACAATGGTACCGACTACAATGATGAGAAATATCCTCACATTGAGGATATATACAAGAAGTTAGAGGATCGGCTGAGCGCCATGGAAGTCCAGAGAATACCTGGGTTGGACTTTGAAGAACTGGGATTGGTATTGGGAGTGGTCATCCCGCAGAAATTTAAGGCTCCAGTTTTCACAAAGTATGATGGGGTGTCTTGCCCAAAGCTTCATATCCGTTCCTATGTAAGGAAGATTCATCCCCACACCGCCGATAGAAACTTGTGGGTTCACTTCTTTCAAGACAGCCTGTCAGGGACTCAGCTCGAATGGTTCTACCAACTGGAGGGAACCAATGTCCAAAACTGGGAGGATTTGGCTGCTGCTTTTTACAAGCAGTATCAATATAATTCCGACCTGGCCCCTACTGGTACTCAACTCCAGAGTATGTCCATGGGTACAGGTGAAGGCTTCAAGGATTATTCGCAGAAGTGGAGAGACTTGGATGGAAGAGTTCAACCCACTTTATCTGTAAGGGAGTTGGTTGAAATGTTTCTTGGAACGTTGTCTGGTCCATTCTTCAACCATTTAATCGGTAGCTCATCGGATGGTTTTACGGAGCTGATATTAACTGGAGAGAGGGTAGAAGCTGGAATCCGGAGCGGTAAAATAGAGAAAGACACCTCTTCGAGTTCAGTAAAGAGACCCTTCACTGGAAAGAAGGAGGCCAGTGCCGTTTATAGTCCGAGAGGTCAGAGCAAAACGGAATATCGTCTGAAGGTAAGTGTTGTAATGATACATAGGCCTGCGGCTGCTCCATAATGCAACAATCAACAAAGGGTGGAAATACCACAAAGGTAGTTCACCCGGATTAACATGACATTGACAGAGGTTCTACCCGATCTGCTGAGATCCAATTTGGCAACCTTGAAGGAGGTTCCCAAGAAACCTAATACCACGTCTCCTCGGTACAATCCAAACGCTCAGTGTGCCTACCATTTTGAGAGTCCTGGTCATGATACAAATGACTGCTGGCTCTAAGAAATAAAGTACAAGATCTGATTGAAGCCAAGGAGATTGAGTTCGATGCTCTGGAGAAGCCCAATGTCATAATTGCTCCCATGCCTAGGCACAACCGTGGAGTTAACACCGTTGATACCGATCTGTTTATGACCTCAGTTGATGAAGTTTCTACTCCCCTTATGACTGTTAAGAAGAATTTGTTGCTGGCCGAATTATTTCTGGGTTGTGGTGAAGATTGCCACATATGTTCATCTCTACCTTCTGGTTGCTATCTGCTAAAGACAGGTATCCAGCGCCTGATGGACAGTAGAGAAATTTTATTCGAGAAGACTTTGACTCCTGTTGTTCTGTTCGAAGATGTTGCTGTTATAACCATTTCTGCCAATCCTTCCAAGGCCTCCTCGAGAAGACCTGTTAGGATTACACCCGCTCCGAGAGTTGCTCCATTAATAATCACCTGTCCTGGTCCTGTCCTGGTCCTGTCCCGTACACCTCGGACAAAGCTGTCCCTTGGCATTATGGCGCTGATATCTACTATCATGGCGTTAAACAAGACCTGAAGAATGAAGAGGCTGATCCCGATGTCAGTAACATTGTCGGGAATAGTAGGATTACTAGAAGTGGAAGGGTTTTCTCTCCCGAGATTTCCCCAAAGGTTGTCACTAAGCCTGTTGCTATTTTCATGTCTCGATCGAATGCAAGGGCACCACTATGGCTCATGTGCTGGTGGATATTGGGTCTTCACTGAATGTCCTGCCTAAGAAAGCTCTCGATCGGCTAGATTAGGAAGGCTTGACCCTAAAGCCCAGTAACATTATGGTAATGTATTTTGACGGGTCAAAGAGAATGGTGCATGGAGAGGTGGACATCCCTTTCAAGATAGGCTCTCAAACTTTTAAGTCCACCTTCTACGTGATGGACATTAGGCCATCGTACTCTTGTTTGTTGGGTCATCCTTGGATCCATGAAGTTGGGGTTGTTACTTCTACACTACACCAAATGTTGAAGTATCCGGTGAAGGGGAAGATAGTCATTGTGCATGGCGAATAGGAGTACATGGTGAGCCACCTGAACTCCTTCAGGTATGTGGAGATGGACGAGGAATTCATAAAGACCCCTTGTCAAAACTTTGAAGAGGTTCCCCAGATTTTGGCGTCAACCGAGACTACCACCAATACCAAACCTCCTCTGAAGATGGCTTCTCTCAACGACGCCTGAACAGTGGTTGAAGAAGGTGGGTGTACCAATTAGGGACGACTCCTTGATTTTACTCACAAAACTGACAAATTTGGTTTGGGTTTTACTTCAGGGGCTCAAAGGATTGTTCGACGCGCTCGGGCTGGAGGACCTCCCCTACGCATCAGCAATCGTGGGGTCAACGCTATTGAAGACAGTGAGGAAGACCCTAACATTGACAGCTGGATCTACCCGACTACCAACGGTGGACCGAATAATTGGATAGCTAGAGATTTTATTCCAGTTTCTTTTATTCCGCAGTAATTGTCTTACTTATGTTCTGAATTTGTAATGAACAAATTTTAAAACTTTTTGGCCTTGTGTATTACCTGAGGCACAATGTTTCTATCTGTGAGGGTTATTATATGTCATTTCATATATCATCAATGAAGCATTGGACGTTCTTTGCATACAAATTTTGCGCTCTCTGTTTTTTTTTCTTTTCTGTTTTTACTTTATGAATTCAACTATGCTCTTACACACACGCACGTGTCAAACTGCAGATCCATATCCACTCTGGATCCCATTGATAACAATCCTGCTATTTGTTGTACCCCAATTTTTGACCTAAGATCCCATTTGCATTTTTTCATTTTTATACAAAAAGTCAATGTCACTAAATACAGTTGGTTTTCAACCTCTCAACCTGTACTTGCCCAAAAAGGAGTGCACAAGAGCTGCGAAGAAGAAAGGGTCGAAACAGCATTCCCAAACTGTTCAAATCATTTTGTTTTCCCCCTAAAACTTCAGCCACCTCGCCTATAAATACAAGGCTTCACACATTTTTCAAGGGAGAAAAAAGAGGACTTTGGGCCAGACGAATCTCTCCCCAATTTTCTCCAACCCAGAAAAATTCTCAAAGTTCATAAACACTTGAAAAAAACAAAAAAAAAAACAGAATCCCACATACTTCAGTCTCCTTCGATTCTGAAGAGCATCAACACACATTCTCAAAAACACCAAATTTCCCAAACACAAAAATCTCTCAAGTCCCTTCAATACTTGTGAGAACAAACCCAGAATCCCTAAACACTTACTCCCTTCGATTCTGAAGAACAACTACACTTCAGTCTCCTTCGAATCAAAGGAAGCACACTTTCTTTTTCCCTTCCTTCGAATCCAGGATTTCTAGCGCAACTGTTGGCCCCCTCTTTTGAATCCAGCATCCAGGCAACCACCTTACTGCCCAGCACACGTTCCAGCCTGAAGCCAGGTAAGTCACTCTTACCCTTGAACTTTTCATTTCCAGTATAACATGTAAATAATACCTTTTTTTTTGTTTCAAGCATGTACATATTGTTCCTTTCGTTTCCACATTTTTAACATACCTTTCAGAAATACCTCTTTCGTTTCTTCTTACTGTTTACTTGAATTAGCTTCAATTATTAAACTGTTTTACTAGCATGGCCTCGGGCCATGTTGCCATTTAATGTTTTAGATGAAAGAAACAGGAAACAGGAAACAGGAAACGAAGCTTCTGGCTTCTACCATCTTTCTCCAGGTCAAACGAAAGAGACAACCAGGAGGCAAGGCAGGCCAATCGAAGGACAGAACTTCACTGGTGCCAGCCCCAGTCGAAGGATACAACTCGCCTCTACCAAAGCCCAATCGAAGGACAGGACTTCACCTCTGCCAAAGTCCCAATCGAAAGACTTGACTTTGCTGTTGCTAGCCCCAATCGAAAGAGGCCAACAAAATGCCAGTCGAAATGTGCTACTGCCTGGGTCGAAAGACACTCTTTTCTTACTTTTATCTTTTTTTTCCTTTCATATTTTTTATGCTTTCTGATATGTTTGTAATAGCGTAGGTTTTTATCTTTCTGCACTTTATTTACTTTGTACAAATGCTAGTAATTAGGCAAGATAAAATTAACAAATCAACAAACCAAAAAAAATCAAAAACACTCTTTAACCATTACTTGAACATACTTTAAAACATGCAAAAACACTCAACAAATCAAAACTCCCCCAAGGGCATGTTATCCCCGTTCTACCGCGACACCGGCCATGCCTATTGCTAGAATGTGTGCGTTAATGTCGCCCACTAAAAAACACAAACAAATCAACCTTTTTCTAGAGGAACTACAGTGTTTTGATTCCTTCATTGGATACGTAGGCAAAGGGTCGCGAAACCCTCAAGAACACAATAATAAAAACTCATTTATTTCCCCTTAAGCAAACATATTTGTAGATAAATACACCCTTGTACATAACAAACAATTTTGACCAAAAAAACAGATATTTCAAAAGGTTCTTGCGGAGTACCGCAGATGCATTGGGTGCTAATACCTTCCCATTGCATAACCAACCCCCGAACTCTTGATATCTTTTCAAAAACGCATTGTATTACTTTTTATTTTACATTGCATGTTTTTTTAGGGTTTTATTTCGCTCTTTTCCCTTTTCCCTTGGAAATAATAAAGCGCGGTGGCGACTCTTGCTTTTGTGAGTCAAGTTAATCAATAGCTTGATCTCCAATTTTCACCGCTACAGAATTGGCAACTCTGCTGGGGAAAGATTGACCTCTTGCTGGTCCATCCCTAAGTGGGTTAAGCCTAGTTTGTTTTATCTGTTTTATCATTCTTTGATTGTTTGATTATATGTATATATTGTGGTTATTTGGGGTATTGTTTACAAAGGACAAGTCCTATACTCGGACTAAGTTACACTTAGGAATAGGACGGGCGGTATAGTCATGTTAACTTTGAGGGGGTAATCCCGAAGAAGGAGGCATGAGATCCCCCACTCAGTGGAAGGCCCCTTTGAACGTAGTATTTGTTTACCGAGTAATCGGGAAGACATTATTGCTTTTGACCTGGGAGCCAGTCAAGCTGAGAACCGTAGAACCCTTAACCCACCTTGGCCTCTTAGGTGTAGCGCGGAGATTATAACGGAGTAATCCAGAAGTAATTGTTACGCGATGCTACGCTCGGATGAGTTTCTCTTGAGAATATTGTCGATTACCGAGTAATTGGGACGTTGGTAATATCCGAAGAAGGAATGTAGACTCCGGGAACTCTTAGAACCTTGTCTTGCAGGTGTGATTAAACCGTTAGTACATACCTTGGGGATGTTCTTTACCTTTGACTCCATGCTCGTGACGTTGAACCTTTCAACTTTATTTGTGACCTTGCTTGTGGTTGTTGCATAGCCATGCATTCATGCATCCATGAAACCCTTTTCACTTGATTTTCAAGGAATTTGGAGGTCTTTCTTGTAAACATCACAAGTTTCGTCAAGCTCAATGGATCTTGGGTGTTGATAGGATGAAAACCCTAATCCACCAAAATGGATGATTGATCTTGATGATAACTTGATCAATGCTTGGAGCCAATTTAAAATTCATCATCTATCTTCATACTTTGATGTTTATAACTTAATATCTCGAGCTCCTTGAAAGTCAAATAAAAACTTTCTTTTGCATATCATGCATCATTCTACATTTTTTTTGTTTCACTTTCAAAGGTCTTTTCCCAAGTCTTATTTTTCCTTTGGTCTCACCAGTACAACACTGACGCTAAGATAACAGTGGGGAATATCAAGCAAGAGGTTTCTGAACTCTGCAGAAAGATGATTACTTTGAAAGCTAGTATGGAGCACTTAACTGGTTTGGTTAAAATTTTGGTTGCTGCCCAAGTCAATCCTTCTGAGAGGGAGGAAGCGATGATAAAAGTATTCACTGATTGTCAGTCAAGGACGTTGGTTTTGAAGTTTAAATCAAGCACGTGCCGAAGAGTAAACACGATTGATGGTCACTTTGAGTTTTGAAGGATGTTTTCGGTGATTCAAGTCCAGATGGAAAGCCTTCCCAGATCATTAACTCATTTCTGCTTTTTGCAATTTTTCTTGTTTATCAAAACATTGTTTGCATGTAATAACTTGTTTGCATTTGAATGATTATCTTAATACAATGAGTATGTTTGTCTTGAAGAAATTCATTTGTTTCACACATATTTGTTTTCAAATTCTAAATTGCTTTTTGCATTATGATACCAACTTGTTGCCCATTCTCTTGCATAGGCAGAGATTGAAGGGAGGATGATGATCTAAAGAACACAAAATCTCTGGTTGCATGCTTTTGGATAAAATCTTGTTGATGATGTACAGGCATTGTTTAAAATCCCTAAACACAGGAGATAAGGAAGATAATCCCTTGTTAACCCTTTTGAGCCTTGAAGTAGGAGTTTCTTTTTCTATACGAAAAAACCCTCAAAATTTTAACCTGGGGCAGGGTAGTTTTTCAGTTAATCTGACTGAGTGTTCAGAATTCATAAGGAAGTTATTTTTTGAAGAGAAACTACGAGGGCCATCCTTCATGAATAATGAATCTAGAAGATGTGGAACCACAATGTTACCCCTCATTCATCAAGAAACGAGGCAATCACAATCCTCTCAACAAGCAAATACAAGCTAATGTCACACATTTTGTTCAAAAAGTCAAAAATCAAGAAAAAGAAAAAGCCCGCTAAGTCAAAAAACATGAAAACGCGTGACTTGGGCAAAATTAAGGCATCCCGCTGGACTATCAATTCAAAAGAATTAGTTCAGGCAAAAGTTAGGGAAAATAAAAATTGCAAAGAAAGGACTACAAAGAAAAGTCCTCAGCAAAGAACAAATTGGTGACTACAAACACGAAGACATGAGGGTGGTTTCTACTCTGAAATCCTCGTCGTTTCCTTAACCGTCATAAAATCCTTTTGAGAGATGAACACTCATGTCGAATTAACTGAACATAGGATTGAAGAACATCACGAAGAGCGGGTGGGTACAAATATACTTTGAGCCTTTATCCTTTGTTTCTTAAACCATGAACCAGACCACGTTATAACCTTCAAAAGTCCTAATTGAAGCAAGGTTATTTTGAAAGCATGTTTCAATGAGATAGTTTTCCTGACTCCCATGAATGTTTGCTAAATAGTTGTGTTGGTATCATATTGTTTTTCCTACACAAAAATAAATGGTGCTCTAACTCGCAAAATTTGTGCGAAATCTTTTCAAAATCTTCAAGACTTACATAACTGTTGCATTAGAATTTTCATTCTCATTGTAAACTTTTCTAACTGCGAAACATTTGTTTGATATCAAGGAAGCTCACATAAGCACCAGTGATGAGTTTATTCTTTTAAGGCCTGAACCTCTGTTGAGTAATTGGCGAATCATTTCAAAAAAAATCATATCCAGAGGCATGTCACCTGAAGACCTTAAGCACGAACATGTTGCTTCTTCCAGTTAATGCTTTCCCAACTTGTTTACTCTTGTAGGGAAAAATTTGAAGACTTTGTTGTGCCAACTACAGTCAATCCAGGGCAATCACGTCGAGATTTGATGAATCTCTCTAAGAGTTTGAAGACACTAGAGCATGGTGAATGCCAGGTCTTTTGTAAAATCCTCTTGAGACGATTTCTCCTCATCAACCATATAGCTTGGGGCATTTTAGAAGTGAAGTTATTCGCAAGAATTGTCGTGCAACATGCAGCTTACCAGCAGTGAACTTGGGGCATCCAAAATTAGTCCCAGGGGCAATCCAGTTTGGTCAAAATATGTTTTGCACAGATTATCAAAGGGTGATGTTCCCAGTATCTCCAGCTAAGCATGACTTTTTCCAGCTAAAACATGTTTGTGTTGTTATCCTTTCAATGGATTGTTAACAATAGAAGACTGGACTTTGGGTTTTCTACCTGAAAATATCTTCCTCTCTAGAGATATTTAAGCCTTGTAAAAGGACCTTACTCCAATGATGGCATGTGTTCTATCTCCAGTAATGTTCCCATCTTGTTGAGATTAGCTGAGTGTTGGGTTTGTGCTGTGATGTCTTATCATCTCCTGTCTATCTCCTCTATTTGTTTTTTAAGCATATACATGACATTCATTTATTCATTCACACTTGCATCGTGCATGCACATTTGTATTTGTTGATGTCATTGAGTTCGTATACCTTGGTTGTGTCTATTCAAATAACGTATTTGATCTTTCCAAATAGAGTGTTGACTTAAGCAGAAAGTGTGCCTTCTTTCTAATTCCCCACTGAGTTAACTCTCGTGGAAGAACCTTGCTTTAGCTTTCCTTTTCCATCTTTGGATAGGATAAATCCCATTTGAGTTGTTTCCTCATTGGGTGGAGTCTTGTTTGACTATTTTCTCTCCAGTTCATTCCAGGATTGAGCTTTGTCTCTTGTGAACGATACCCTGTGGATCTCTCTAGGCTGTGAAACCTAGATGGAGAGTGCATTTATTTTGCAATGTAAATACTTGGTCTCCTCAGGAAGGATTTATTCATGGTTCCCCATTGAATATGAACTTTATTCCCTAGTAGTGTTATCATAACCTTCTTCTGGAATATCGACATGACAACAAGCAGCTGACTCTTTATTTGAGCAGTTTGATTATTTCTGATTTCTCTACAACAAATGGCGGTCTCTTCATGAGCAGTTTGTCCATCCTCGATGAAATTATTGATTCTCACCTCCAGCAATATCTTCATGATATTTTATGGGTATCTTTGAGAAAACAGCAAGCGACAGTCTCTTCATGAGGCAACTTGTATGTTATTAACAACTTTGAAAAAACATCAAGCGGAAGTCTCTTCATGGACAACTTGTATGTTATTGATACCTTTGAGACAATGGCAAGTGGCAGCTCTTCATGAGCAACTTGTATGGAAAATGGCAAGTGGCAGCTCTTCATGAGCAGCTTGTATGGAAAATGGCAAGTGGCAGCTCTTCACGAGCAGCTTGTACGGAAAATGGCAAGTGGCAGCTCTTCACGAGCAGCTTGTACGGAAAATGGCAAGTGGCAGCTCTTCATGAGCAGCTTGTACAGAAAATGGCAAGTGGCAGCTCTTCATGAGCAGCTTGTACGGAAAACGACAGGTGGCAGCTCTTCATGAGCAGCTTGTGGGTTATAAGCAACAAGTGGCAGACTCTTCATGAGTAGCTTGTGTGCTTTAATATTCTTTGAAGACGGCAAGTGGCAACTCTTCATGAGCAGCTTGTGGGTTATAAGCAACAAGTGGTGGATTCTTCATGAGTAGCTTGTGTGCTTTGATATTCTTTGAAGACAGCAAGTGGCAGCTTCTTTACTTGAGCAGCTTGTATGTCATAGTATTTTTGGAAGACAGCAAGTGGCAGCTTCTTTACTTGAGCAGCTTGTATGTCATAGTATTTTTGGAAGACAGCAAGTGGCAGCCTCTTTATTTGAGCAGCTTGTGTATCCCCAACAATAATGTCTACTCAGCAAATTGCATCCCTTCAGAAAAGTCCCATGGGGAAGTTCGCATTTTATCATTCCTTTTCCAGCCACAGTGCTGATGTCAGTCATTTGTTTTCCAGCCACAGTGCTGATGTCAATCATTTGTTTTCCAGCCACAGTTCTGATGTCAATCATTTTGTTTTCCAGCCACAGTGCTGATGTCAATCATTTTGTTTTCCAGCCACATTGCTGATGTCAATCATTTTGTTTTCCAGCCACAGTGCTGATGTCAATCATTTTTTTTCCAGCCACGGTGCTGATGTCAATCATTTTGTTTTCCAGTCACAATGCTGATGTAAATCATTTTGTTTTCCAGCCACAGTGATGATGTTAGTCATTTCTTTTCCAGCCACAGTGATGATGTCAATCATTTCTTTTCCAGTCTCGGTACTGATGTAAATCATTTCGTTTCCAGTCTCAGTACTGATGTAAATCATTTCCTTTTTCGGTCGCAGTACTGATGTAAATCATTCAAGAGTCTCTCATTTGAAGTCTATGACTCTGTTTCCCCAGTGGAATTACAATCTCTTCCTCTGTGTGA
Source organism: Vicia faba (assembly GCA_948472305.1). NCBI lineage: Eukaryota > Viridiplantae > Streptophyta > Magnoliopsida > Fabales > Fabaceae > Vicia > Vicia faba. The sequence continues at coordinate 512,851,595 of OX451739.1, read as the reverse complement.
TTACTGTATAATGTGCTTGGTTTCTCCAACATAGTTTGTCTCATATGGCGTCATTCCCCATAAAATTCAGAGCATTTCATTCATATCATATCATAAACATAATTGCGGTATCTTAAGGCCAAAAATTTTGTATTCTATATTTAAGTCCCTTCAATCTCGTCAGATAGAAGAAACTTAAATAGGGGCAGCTGTTGTACCCCAATTTTTGACCTAAGATCCCATTTTCATTTTTGCATTTTTATACAAAAAGTCAAGGTCACTAAATACAGTTGGTTTTCAACCTCTCACCTTTGAGCATTGATTGTGCAGAAATTGTCAAGTGTTTTGAACATGTTTTGCCTATGTATCACTAACCTCTAATCAAGCACGAAATGTGTGTTTTTGTTTCTTTGATTTCATGTGCTGACAGGTCTCCTTCGAATGCAACTTGGGCATGTCCTTCATTTTGAACTTAAAGCCTCCTTCGAATGCAAGTTTAGGCCTATCTCGATTTGGACAAGTAGTTGCCTGCAAGCCTGCTTCGATTTGGACAAATTTGCTTCCTGCAAGCCTACTTCGATTCACCAAGGTTACTGCCTGCAAGCCTGCTTCGACCTAGACAAAATTTGCTGCCTGCAAACATGTTTTGATTGGGCAACATTGCTTCTTTCGATTCACATGCTTCAATTGGGCAACATTGCTTCTTTCGATCAACAGCCTTCGATTGGGTAATATGTCTGTTTCGATTCACAAGCTTCGATGGGTAATACAATCTCCCTTCAGTCACAAGCTTCGATGGGCAATACAATCCCTTCAGTCACAAGCTTCGAGCTGGACATGTGATTTCCTTCAAGGCAGCCTCCTTCGATTCAAAAGTTGGACCACTGTACTGCCATGCAACAAACACTACTGAGCCTGCTGCACAGTCCTGCACCCACTTGCCACTAAACTCCAAAAGATTGATAAAGCCTGCTACAATAGTCCTGTACTTGCCCAAAAAGGAGTGCACAAGAGCTGCGAAGAAGAAAGGGTCGAAACAGCATTCCCAAACTGTTCAAATCATTTTGTTTTCCCCCTAAAACTTCAGCCACCTCGCCTATAAATACAAGGCTTCACACATTTTTCAAGGGAGAAAAAAGAGGACTTTGGGCCAGACGAATCTCTCCCCAATTTTCTCCAACCCAGAAAAATTCTCAAAGTTCATAAACACTTGAAAAAAATAAAAAAACAGAATCCCACACACTTCAGTCTCCTTCGATTCTGAAGAGCATCAACACACATTCTCAAAAACACCAAATTTCCCAAACACAAAAATCTCTCAAGTCCCTTCAATACTTGTGAGAACAAACCCAGAATCCCTAAACACTTACTCCCTTCGATTCTGAAGAACAACTACACTTCAGTCTCCGTCGAATCAAAGGAAGCACACTTGCTTTTTCCCTTCCTTCGAATCCAGGATTTCTAGCGCAACTGTTGGCCCCCTCTTTCGAATCCAGCATCCAGGCAACCACCTTACTGCCCAGCACACTTTCCAGCCTGACGCCAGGTAAGTCACTCTTACCCTTGAACTTTTCATTTCCAGTATAACATGTAAATAATACCTTTTTTGTTTCAAGCATGTACATATTGTTCCTTTCGTTTCCACATTTTTAACATACCTTTCAGAAATACCTCTTTCGTTTCTGCTTACTGTTTACTTGAATTAGCTTCAATTATTAAACTGTTTTACTAGCATGGCCTCAGGCCATGGTTCCATTTAATGTTTTAGATGAAAGAAACAGGAAACAGGAAACAGGAAACGAAGCTTCTGGCTTCTACCATCTTTCTCCAGGTCAAACGAAAGAGACAACCAGGAGGCAAGCCAGGCCAATCGAAGGACAGAACTTCACTGGTGCCAGCCCCAGTCGAAGGATACAACTCGCCTCTGCCAAAGCCCAATCGAAGGACAGGACTTCACCTCTGCAAAGTCCCAATCGAAAGACTTGACTTTGCTGTTGCTAGCCCCAATTGAAAGAGGCCAACAAAATGCCAGTCGAAATGTGCTACTGCCTGGGTCGAAAGGCACTCTTTTCTTACTTTTATATTTTTTTTCCTTTCATATTTTTTATGCTTTTTGATATGTTTGTAATAGCGTAGGTTTTTATCTTTCTGCACTTTATTTACTTTGTACAAATGCTAGTAATTAGGCAAGATAAAATCAACAAATAAACAAACCAAAAAAAATCAAAAACACTCTTTAACCATTACTTGAACATACTTTAAAACATGCAAAAACACTCAACAAATTAAAACTCCCCCAAGGGCATGTTATCCCCGTTCTACCGCGATACCGGCCATGCTTATTGGTAGAATGTGTGCGTTAATGTCGCCCACTAAAAAACACAAACAAATCAACCTTTTTCTAGAGGAACTACAGTGTTTTGATTCCTTCATTGGATACATAGTCAAAGGGTCGTGAAACCCTCACGAACACAATAATAAGAACTCATTTCTTTCCCCTTAAGCAAACATATTTGTAGATAAATACACCATTGTACATAACAAACAAATTTGACCAAAAAAACAGATATTTCGAAAGGTTCCTGCGGAGTACCGCAGATGCATTGGGTGCTAATACCTTCACATTGCATAACCAACCCCCAAACTCTTGATCTCTTTTCAAAAACGCATTGTATTACTTTTTATTTTACATTGCATGTTTTTTTAGGGTTTTATTTCTCTCTTTTCCCTTTTCCCTTGGAAATAATAAAGCGCGGTGGAGACTCTTGCTTTTGTGAGTCAAGTTAATCAATAGCTTGATCTCCAATTTTCACCGCTACACTATTACCAGCTATGACTTCGAAAATCCGATCAACCGAGCCGAGGACGAAGGTGAGAATGATGGTGAGGTGCCTGGACAACTGGATAGACTATTACAACAGGAAGAGATGGCTATACAGCCTCATGAAGAGACAGTTGAAACAATAAAATTGGGCACAAAGACAGAGAGAAAAGAAGTCAAGATCGGCGCAAATCTGGAAGTTAAGATCAAACAGCGGTTGATACAGATGTTGCATGACTAGGTTGAGATCTTCGCCTGGTCCTATGAATACATGCCTGGTTTAGACATTGACATCGTGGTACACCGTCTGCCAACTAAAGAGGATTGTCCTCCAGTTAAACAGAAGGTCCGCCGCATGCACCCTGAAATGTCAGAGAAGATCAAGGCAGAGGTCATGAAACAGTTCGACGCAGGGTTCTTAGCTGTTACCTCCTATCCGCAGTGGGTTAGTAACGTTGTTATGGTACCTAAGAAGGACGGCCAGGTACAAATATGTGTGGATTACAGAGATTTGAACAGGGCAAGCCCCAAGAATGGCTTCCCGCTTCCCCACATTGATGTTCTGGTTGACAACACCGTGCAAAACAAAATCTTCTCCTTCATGGACAGTTTCTCTGGCTACAACCAGATCAAGATGGCTCCTGAAGACATGGAGAAGACGGCCTTCATCACACAGTGGGGCACCTTCTGTTACAAGGTGATGCCTTTTGGGTTGAAGAATGCTGGGGCAACCTATCAGCGAGACATGGTCGCTTTGTTCCATGATATGATTCACCACGAGATCAAAGTTTATGTTGATGACATGATAGCTAGGTTTAAAACCAAAGAGGAGCATCTCGATTATCTACAAAAGTTATTCGACAGGTTGAAGACATACAAGCTGAGGTTGAATCCGAACAAGTGCACCTTCAGGGTAAGGTCTGGTAAGCTTCTGGGTTTCATCGTCAGTGACAAAGGTATTCAGGTAGACCCCGCAAAGGTAAAGGCCATACAAGAGATGCCAACTCCCTGTACCGAGAAGGAAGTTAGAGGTTTCTTGGGACGCTTGAATTATATCGCCAGGTTCATTTCACATCTGACTGCTACTTGTGAGCCCATCTTCAAGCTTCTGAAGAAAGATCAAGTGGTAAAGTGGAATGATGAATGCCATACTGATTTCGAAAGGATCAAAGAATATCTTCAAGTACCGCCAATTCTGATGCCTCCGGTTGAAGGAAGACCTTTGATATTATACTTAACAGTGCTAGACAATTCAATAGGGTGTGTGATAGGGCAGCATAACGAGTCTGGTCGAAAAGAGCATGCAATATACTACCTTAGCAAAAGGTTTATCGACTGTGAGACAAGATACTAATTTCTCGAGAAAACTTGTTGCGATTTGGCATGGGCTGCTCGCCGACTGAGATAGTATATGTTGATCCACACTACTTTGTTGATATCTAAGATAGATCCAATCAAATACATCTTCCAGAAGCCCGCACTCTCCGGAAGAATAACGAGATGGAAGATGATCTTAACTGAATACGATATATAATGTACAACCCAGAAAGCAATCAAGGGGAGTGTATTGGCTGATCATTTGGCTCATCAGGTCGTGGATGACTACCAGTCCATGAATTTTGAGTTCCCGGACGAGAACATTATGCTGGTGACTGACTACGAAGAACCTGGACCAGATGAAGGACCTGAAGAAGGATCCCGATGGACTATGGTCTTTGATGGAGCTTCGAACGCACTTAGTAATGGCACCGGCGCTGTAATCATATCCCCTAAGGGCTGTCACACTCCTTTCACTGCCTGATTATGTTTCAACTGCACCAACAACATGACGGAGTATTAAGCCTGCATCATGGGTCTCAAAGCCGCTATTGACCTCAGAATCAAGTTCCTAAATGTCTTCGGGGATTCAGCCTTGGTGATAAGTCAGATTAAAGGCGAATGGGATACGAAGCATCTGAATCTCATCCCATACAAAGAACACGTACTGACATTGCTCCCACACTTTGAGGAGGTAACTTTTGAACATTTCCCACGAGAGGAGAATCAGTTAGAGGACGCGCTAGCTACCATGTCTTCTATGTTCAAAGTTAGGTGGGACAACGAAGCTCCCCGAATCACCATTGAAAGGTTGGATGAACCAGCGCACTGCTGTGAGATTTATACTGAGGAGGTGACAAACTAACCCTGGTTTCATGAAGTCAAGAGGTATCTCGAGACTCAAGAGTATCCCGAAGGGGCATCTGTCAATGATAAGAAGTTTCTGAGAAGGTTCGCTATGAAGTTTTTTCTCAGTAATGGAATCCTCTAGAAATGCAACCATGACTCTACCTTACTAGGATGTGTAGACAAGAGCGAAGCAGAGAGAATCATGACAGATCTACATGAAGGTACCTTCAGAACCCATTTCAGTGGACATACCATGACTAAGAAGATCCTATGGGCAGGATACTATTGGTCCAGTATGGAAGCAGATTATTATCAGCACTCCCGAACTTGTCATAAATGCCAAATCTATGCTGACAAGGTGCATGTGCCTCCATTTCCTTTGAAAGTCTTGACATCTCCGTGGCCCTTTGCAATGTGGGGCATTGACATGATCGAAGAAATCAGGCCCACCTCCTCCAATGGGCATCGCTTCATCCTGGTGGCCATCGATCACTTCACGAAATGGGTTGAGGCGGCCTCCTTTGCTACTGTTACCAAGAATGTTGTGGTGCAGTTTATCAAACATAACCTGATCTGTCGGTATGGTGTGCCAGAGAGAATTATCACCGATAATGGTATGAATCTCAATAACACGATGATCACCAAACTCTGTAAGCAGTTTAAAATACATCATCATAACTCTTCTCCCTACCGGCCGAAGATGAATGGTCCTGTTGAAGCAGCTAACAAGAACATCAAGAAAATTGTACAGAAGATGGCGGTGACATACAAAGACTGGCATGAGATGCTACCATTCGCTCTGCATGGGTACCGTACCTCGGCACGGACATCGACAGGGGCAACAACCTACTCTTTGGTATATGGCATGGAGGCAGTTCTACCCATCGAAGTCCAGATACCTTCCCTCAGGATTATGAAGGACACGGGTTTGAACGAAGATGACTGGATCCAAACTCGGCTTGATTATCTAAATCTAATCGATGAGAAGAGACTTACTGCTATCTGTCATGGTCAGACGTATCAAAAATGAATGATCAAGACTTTTAACAAGAAAGTCAGGCATCAAGAATATCAAGTCGGGGATCTAGAGATCAAGCGTATCATACTGCCGCAAGGTGATCCCAGGGGCAAATGGACTCCCACATACGAAGGGCCATTTGTGGTTAAAAACATTTTCTCGGGTGGAGCCATGATTCTGACCACCATGGACGATGACGATCTTCCTCACCCTGTTAATGCGAACATAGTGAAAAGATACTATGCATGATAAAAGACCCGCTAGGCCGAATGGCCTAGGCAAAAATAAGGGCTTCCCGGCAAACCAAAAGGGTTTGGGCAAAAATAAGGGATGAAAATGAAAATTTTGTACACTCGGCAAGTCGAAAACCTGAAAATGTGACTTGGGAAAAAAAGGGTATCCCGGTGGACTGAAAACCCGAAAGGGCGGTCCAGGAAAAAGTTAGGGATGAAAAGTGTATCACTATGTCCCATTGGATCACCCTGCGATCCGACCACAGTATCAATTGAAAAGCTCAAACAGCATCGATCAACCCAATCAGCTTCGGACAAGCAATGAAGTGATGAGACGCTCGAAGACATAGCGACAATAGCAGAATTGGAACCCAATGGGATTTCTGTACATAGCTGTTTTCTTTTTACAAAATATTGTCTAACTTCTATTCTTACAGCGGCGTTCTCTTACTAGAGTGTCAACCTCCTTGTACAAAAACGCCTATTACATCCCAACTTCAGAAAATCAATACAAAATCATTTTCATAAGAAACTTTGAGGTTTTCTTTTTCTGTTTTGTTTTGCAAGAACGTCCAATGATTTATTTTTGACATATGCATTTAAATATGATCGCTGCTCATAAATATTTACATAAAGAAACAAAAGACAATTACTCGCAATTCCAGAAACAGGGAAAAAAATAAGAAATGTCAAACCCGACAGTTACTCTATCCAATAGGTACCAGGGCAGAGACAACTTTGGAGCACAATCATCAATACATGAGACCTTGTAATATCTGTGTTCCCCACGGAGTAAAGGTAATCAAAGCATTGATGTCAGTTCTCTCAAAACGGGAAGTAATCTCCCTAGCCAGGGTCGTCCAGAAACTTGACATCTATATCCCCTGGCGAATTGCATGATCGCGAGCGGATCATCATAAATTATTATCTCCCCAAGTAGAGTTTGTTTCTCTAGATACAGAAGCTCAACCCCCAAAAGAGCTTAACAAGAGTCATTCCCCCGCAGAGCTATTCTCGAACAAAGTCTCTCCTTGGAAGAATATTCACAAACAACAAAGAACAAATCTCCGGCACAGTCATTTCCGTTCACCATCTCCAACGGAAGTAGAAGAACCACAGTTCTTACAACAGTCAGGAATGCTATATTCTCCAGCAACAGTCAGGGAGTTATTTTCCCAGACTCGGATATGTCACAACTAACATCTCATGTTCATACATCATGACATGCACATACATATCACATACACCATAATCTCATTTATTTTGAGAACATCATCTCACAATGCATTTCATGCATCGCATAAAATTAACCTTGTTATCTTTTCAGGAAAGATAGTTATCACAAACAATTCCAGCAGTTATACATGTCATATCTGCAGACAACTAAGGGAAAATCAGTTCCCGAAACCAAATGGGTCAACTAATTTACATGATCAAACGAAGTAACCCTACTATCCAGGTTCCTTCAAATAGAACTACTACCCAGGCTTTCATTTCGAAGTAACCCTCCTACCCAGGTTCCTTCTCATAGCCCTACTATCCAGGCTTTCATTTCGAATTAACCCTACTACCCAGGTTCCTTCTCATAGCCCTACTATCCAGGCTTTCATTTCGAATTAACCCTACTACCCAGGTTCCTTCTCATAGCCCTACTATCCAGGCTTTCATCTTGAAGTAACCCTACTACCAAGGTTCCTTCTCATAGCGCTACTATCCAGGCTTTCATTTTGAAGTAACCCTACTACCCAGGTTCCTTCTCATAGCCCTACTATCCAGGCTTTCATTTCGAATTAACCCTACTATCCATGTTCCTTCTCATGGCCCTAATATCCAAGCTTTCATTTCGAAGTAACCCTACTATCCAGGTTCTTTCTCATGGCCCTACTATCCAGGCTTTCATTTCGAAGTAACCTTACTATCCAGGTTCCTTATCATGTCCCTACTATCCAGGCTTTCATTTCGAAGTAACCCTTCTACTTAGGTTCCTTCTTATAGCCCTATTGTCCAGGCTTTCATCTTGAAGTAACCCTACTACCCAGGTTCCTTCCCATAAGCCCTACAATCCAGGCTTTCATTTCGAAGTAACCCTACTACCGAGGTTCCTTCCCATAAGCCCTACTATCCAGGCTTTCATTTTGAAGTAACCCTACTACCCAGGTTCCTTCTCATAGCCCTACTATCCAGGCTTTCATTTCGAAGTAACCCTACTACCCAGGTTCCTTCTCATAGCCCTACTATCCAGGCTTTCATTTCGAAGTAACCCTACTACCCAAGTTCCTTATCATAGCCCTACTATCCAGGCTTTCAACTCGAAGTAACCCTACTATCCAGGTTCCTTATCCCTTACCTCTAGACAACAGTTTAAAACGCTGTAAGGCCCAGACCCGACCAGATACGTCAGTTTCATATTTCCCCAGTAAGTCGCTGTACAGCCTGGACCCCGACCAGGTATACATTCTACTTTCACTCCCTCGATCAAGAGTTAATTCCCCAGTAGAGTAATGTACAACCGAAGCTCCTAGATTTTACTTCCCAGGGCATAAATCAACATTCCTCAGCAAAGTCCTCCTCAACAGCAAGTACAGGAATTCTCGCCAAGGAATCTCTTATACAACCGATCTTTTCGGGATGGCATCTTTAAGCCCATCTTTGACGATTCCCTTTCGCCTTCCAAATGGCATCCGTAAGCCCATTTCTGATATCACCAATCAACATTACTTCATGCGAGTGCAAATTTCTCGGAACTCTAGTGTTCAATCATCTTCCACCTTCAGATCACGAAAGGCAGACTAGCCAATCTACATCCTCAGGCTTAAGAAGATTGAACAGGGGCAGTTGTTGTACCCCAAAATTTGCCCTCTCATTTCTCAAATGATTATCTTGGACTCTCAGGTTTGCTTCTATCCATTTTCAAGCTTTGAATTACAAACTTTCCAAAAAAAGTCATTCACAAGGGCAAAATGGTCATTTGCACACTGAAAAGTCAAACTTTGACTTTTGGATCAAAATCAAGTTTCAAGAATCATATTTCAGCAAGACATGTTAAAATATGAAGTTTGTTTCATTAAGAAAGTCAAAAGTCAAATTTGCTATGGGAAAAGTCAAAATTCCAAATACTTAGAAATTTTTCTAAGTGTTTAGGAAATATGATGAACTCAGAACTTCTGATCAAATTATCACCATGATGCAAGCTGATTCTGGATTAACTTTTAACATAAAAGTTATAGATTTCAATAAGATCTAAAACATTGCAGAACAGAACTTCGCCTGGAAATGCTGGAATTTCAAGTTATAAATGTTCAAAGACACGTCCATGAAACTAAAGCACTCAGCAAATTCTGGACACTTTCAAGACAGAGTTTGGTCAGAACTTCTGGGCCAGTTTTCACAAAGGTCCTGTCAGAGTTTGCAAGGGTAATTCAAAGAAGGTTACAAAGCATGCTGCAAGCTTCCTGGAAAGTCTGAGAGCTCCTTCGGAACATGCTGGAGCAAGAAGATACAAAGATCAGAAGTTGGATGTCTATTCTAAGTTACGTTGAAGCTAAACTTCTGATCTAGATAAGCAATGATGCAGAATATCATGTTGCAGGATTTCTGGTTTGATAAATCTCATCATCATTTAATGCTCACAACCACTTTTGGGTCTTTGTTCAAAGTATTTCCCCACGTGTGGCATAGAAGTACCATTACTGTCTTGGAAAAACAAACTCTTGTACAAGAGTGTACTGGGCTCATGCGTTGCTTTTGCTTTTAAGGTTACCTTTCTTTAATTCCTACTTACAATTCCAGCTTAGGCGTTGCTAAAGCTGCTAACAACCATACTTGCTTCAACAATAAGGAAGCAACCTAGCATGTGATGATTGTACTCTCCAAGCTAGAAGATTTTTGCCTATAAATTGAAAGCCATTGGCAACTGTAAAAGGGTCAGAAATTTGAGAAATAAAAAAAGCCTTGAACCCCTGCTAAAATTCCAAGAGTCCAAAACTTCAAACACAAAAATACAAAACCTGTTAGCTTTTGATTCTTGCATTCAAACTCCATTTTCCTCAAGTGTTTCTTGATCAGAACCATCCATACAGTTTCTGATATACATTTAGGAACCATCCTAACTTTTGTATTCACACTGTGACATACCCTTCATCAATATCCACTTCAAAGAAGTCAGAACTTTTCTCTTTGGCTGTTCCATAATTTTCCATCCATTCAAAGGTTTCTAGCCTGCTGAGTACATGAAGAAGTTGTTTAGAACATCACCAGAGTTTAGAACCAGACTCCAGTTCACATAGTGTTTTCCAGCTGCAAGGTGAGCTTCTGCTGACTCTCATCATATTACTTAGGCATTATCAGATTTGCATGTTCAAAAATACAATGTAGACATCATGTTTCTGATGATGTACGTATTCTGAGGTTTCACGTATTTGTATGCCTAAGTAGGGAGTGAATTAGCTCAGAACTTCTTAAGGAAATTAGAATTAGCAAATTCATGCTTGCCTCTGATTTATAATTCTGATATCTCTTGTTTCTGAAACATTATGAAACCTGCGATTACTGTAATATGCTCATCTTATTTTCTGTTGAGAAATGACTAAGTTGCAGATGTTCTGACTAGCATGGAGAGGGAGACTAAGTTCTGCCAGTGACATCAGAACTTCTGAAATCTTCTTTTGTTCCCAGCGGACCCAGAATTTCTGCCTTTACCTATTTCTACTAATGTGATATCTGTTTTTGCAGCACGCCAGAATCAGAACTTCTGATCTCTCTTAGTTCAACAAAGCGTTGATTCTATTTTAGTTTCCTTACTATTTTTGCTATCACTTTTATTTTCACTAATCAAAAACACCAAAAACATTTTACATTTTACATGCTTTATTTTATTTATTTTAACATAAAAAGGTCAAAATATTTTCTTAAATAAAACTCATTTCTTTACTTAAACAAAACAAGCTCACTTTACATTTCTTGTACATTCTTATCCATTCAATATGGTCGTAATAGTAACTTAGGATCTTAATTTTATTTGTAATTCCCATTTGTAAATTTGTACACCCCATCCCCCTAATGATTGTAATAGCGTAGAATCATTACTTTCCGCACTTTTATTGCTTTCATATATTGTTAGTAATTAGGGTGTGTATGGCAAGACATGAAATCAACAAATAGAGAACCCTAATCAAGACAAAATGCATGCAATCAAACACACTTGCACACTAACACCCTTAGGGTGATCCCACCTTATTTCCTATCGGAAAAATAGTCATGTCCCTCGAACATGGGCATTTTAGCAAAAGACCCTCGATAAAAGATCGTAGTCCCTCGATGACCCTCGATGTTGCCTTCGGTAAACGATCTAGTCCCTAAAAGACATTGCTAAAACATCCATAGGTTGCCTTCTATGACTATACGATGACCCACGCACGTCCCTTCACATCCAACGATGGGGCTTCTCACGAAATCAATGGTAAGATAGCAACAACTAAAGGAGGAGGAAAAGAACATCTAAGACCTTTTGAGTAGTTAGATTCACTCCTAGTTGCTTGCTTGCTCACAACAAAAAAATACACCAACATTATCACTTTGAAACATTTTCAAAAGACAACACTTTTTATGTGTTCTTATAGAGACGAGAATCATTACAAAGACACCTTTTCAAAATCACTTTCAAAAACACATCTCACAAACACCTTTTTGAAATATCTTCAAAACAAACACTTTGTATGCGTTCTTATAGAAACGAGAATCATTACAAAGTTACATTTTCAAAATACTTTCAAAACCCACACTACAAGCACATTCAAACAAAAGCAAGTGATCTAGCAAGTAACTAAGAGCCCATGGAAAACCATGGATGAAAAGGGTGCTAACACCTTCCCTTTTCATAATCTACCCCCCGAACTCAAGAAAACATCTCTAAAGGTCTTTCTTGTGCTTTTTAACCTTTCCTTATTGGATAAAAGAAAAGTCGGTGGCGACTCTTGCTATCCGCATCATTGCGATCAAACGCAAAACCTTCAAGTCAGTTCTCCCACCACATCACACATACATTCTGACGCTTCCACGTGTCCTCCTGGAGAAAACGCATCATTTTGAATTTCAAACTTTTCCCTCTCGAAGCTTTGAATTCATCTAACGTGAATGTCGAAGCGATCTTCATATATCTTGAAATATGATTTCATTCTTTTGACTCTGATTTGCACTTCGATATATCGAACTATAAGAATAAAATTTATAAAATAACCTTATAAGGCCTAGTTTCATGCCATCCTTTAAAACACGGTTTTCTCAAATCAACTTTCATCAAATGTCAAAAGAGTCAACTAACAACACCAAAATCTGAGGATTATCCTCAAACATGACAAAAAGTTGTATGTCTTAGAGACACCTGTTCCTGAAGAGAAACCTCTCAATTCTTCTCCTAAGGCTGAAAGAGATGCTTATATGAAGCATGTCGATGATGCCAATGAAACAGCTTGCCTCATGCTGGCTACCATGAACTCGGAAATGCAAAAGCAACATGAGAACATGGCAATGTTCGATATGATTGGACATCTGAAGACGCTCCATCAAGCACAAGCAAGAAATGATAGGTTTCAGGTTCAAAGGCCCTTTTTAATAACAAGTTAGCTGAAGTAACCCCTCTAGGTCCCCATGTACTCAAGATGATTGGGTACGTGGAGAACCTTGAAAGGTTGGTTTCCCCTTGGAAAGGAGACTATGACTGATTTAATCTTACAATCGATGCAGAGAGCTTCAACCAATTTGTCCTGAATTTCAACAAGAATGACATGGACAAAAGTATTCCAGAACTGCTAAGCATGTTAAGAACTGTTGAGCAGAATGTGAAGTCAAAAGGGAAGTCCATTATGATAGTCAATAATGGAAAGAAGCTGAATAAAAGGCCAACCAAGCAGGTTGGTAGATGTAAAGGCATGAAGTTTCCAAAAGAAAGGAAGTTACCAAAAGCAAGGAAGCTGCCAAACCCAAACCTATTGTTCCAACTTTGAAGCCTAGTGGAGGCATAGAAAAAGAGGGTGCTTGCTTCCATTGCGGTAAGACCAGACACTAGAAGAGAAGTTGTCCAAAGTACCTGGAAGATAAGAAGAATGGAGTAGAGACTTAAAATACAAGTATTTTCATTATAGAAATTAATTTATCTACTTCTGTATAATGGGTATTAGATACTGGATGCGGTTCTCACATTTCTGCCAATATGCAGGGGCTTAAAAGGAGTAGAGAATTGGAAAAAGGTGAAGTTGATCTACAAGTTGGAAATGAAGCAAAGGTTTCTGCTTTAGCCATAGTGTAATACGGTGGGATAACTGACTTTTGATTTTGCGTTTTATTGCAAATGTTGCGATTAGCAAGAGTTGCCACCTACTTTTCTTTTAACCAATAAGGAAAGGGTGAAAAGAACATGAAAGGCCTTAATAGATTTTGAGTTCGATGGGGGGGGGGGGGGGGGGTAAGTTATGAAAAGGGAAGGTGTTAGCACCCTTTTCATCCGTAGTTATCTACGAGCTCTTAATTTCTTAGCTAACTTTAATTTTCTTTGTGTGTGCATTGAAAAGGTTTTAGAAATGCCAATGTAAGGCATTATGCTTTATACTAACCCATGTATCAGTCCTCAAGAGTGTTTATAAAGCGTTTGAAAGTAGTTATTTTGAAAGTGTGAGGTGAGAAAAATATTGTAATTTGTGAGCAAGCAATTAAGGGTTTCCATACCCACTGAAAGGTCTTTCATTATTATTTTTCCTTCGCTGTTTGGGATGGTGTTATTCATACCATTAGTTGGTAGGTAGCCTCATCCATTGGATGTGGAGGGAAAGGTGTAGGATCGTTTTTATGGTCATAGAAGGCAACATGTAGGGATACCTTAGCAATGCGAAGGGACTGTCATCATATATTCGTAGGCAACATCGAGGGACAAGATCATTTCTTGTAGGCAAATTCGAGGGACATCGCGGGACTATGATCTTTATGAAGACTTTAACCGAGGGTCTTTGCTAATGGTATCCCTATATTCGAAGGACATGACCATTGTTTTTTTAAAGGCAACAAAGAGAGAGGCTACCTTAGAGGTGTACGTGTGCAAATGATTCAGCTCAGTTATGTTTGTATTGAGAGTTAGGGTTATCTAACGATTGATTTTAAATTTTTCCATACAAGCCTATTACTAACAATTAAATATATACAGACAAGCAAGCATAATATAGGTGCAGAAAGTAAAGTGTGGAAAAACAAGGCTTTGGGGCAGATACAATAGTATAAATTTGCGAGAAATAAAACTACGACTATTACAAAAAAAAACTGTATGAACTATAGAATTTCTCTAAGAAAGTAAAGGGGCAAATAAATAAGAAAATGTTAGAAAAGATGTTTTAAAGTCCTAAAATTTAAAACATTAGAAATTAATTTTTTTTTTGTATTTTTGTAGAAAATAATTGAAGTTAATAATTAATAAAAACGTAATTATTCTAATTAATTTTACAAATTAAAAAATAAGACCTAAAATCTAATTAAATGAAAAAAGTTAATTAAGAAAACCCAAAAGACTATTTTTTTTGATTTTATGTAATATTCTAGTTTTTATATGTTTTGATTTTAATTGTAAAAAAGAAATAAATTAGTGGAAATGGAGTTTCAAAGAGAGAGTATGATCGTGCCCTAGCCATGGTAACTCATCATCCATGCGTTAAAGCTTGCATTTTCTTATTCAAACTCATTCTAAACACCATGATAAACTCATTTGTGCACACGAAATTAGTAAAATATGCATAGATTAAAAGATTTAAATTCAAGAAAATTACCAAAACCGGTGGGCTTGTGTAGGCTATTCCAGACGTGAATAGATTTGTTTCTGGACTTGGTGAGATTCTTGGGAGCTTCAGGAACACGATTTGAGGCTTGGTTTTGATTGAGAGTGGCTGGAAATTTTGATACGAGTTTGCACCTTTCTTTGAAAATTTGTGATTTTGAAACCTTGCTTCTATGGCAGCCATTTTGTTTGTCCTTTGTACTTGAGTGTTGCATGTATTTATAGAGGAATGAAATGGATCAGAACAATGCAATGATCTTGTATCATTATGTCACAATTCATTGCAAATAAAACACATTGAAATCTTTCCAAAATTGTTTTAAAAACATTCCAAAATTGAAGATTCTTGTTCCCAACATGTTTTCACGGTTTTGGAAAGCTCTCATGAGGTCTTGGTCCTTCTAGAAGATATCCAAATGAATTCCACACACCCTTTGGTCCATAAACTCATATTTTATTTGATTTATTTTGACTTAATTTGAATAAAATCAAAATAAATAAAATAAAAAATAAAAAATAACGTATAAATGGACTTGTAATCTTTCTCCATCATTAGGAATCTTCCATAAAACATTTTCTTGAAACTTTTGAAGTGATTAGTTGATAACCCTTTAAAGAGAAGCATATCTTTGGAATCACTCAAAAATCTCAAAAGATGAACAAGATATAGCCTTTGGATTTTCAAAATCCTAGCTTCTAAAGCACCAAAATGACTTTAAAACCCCTTTCAATTTTGTCAATCTTCCTTGCACAATAACTTTTGCCATGTGAATTGAAGTTGTTATGGATAATAATGAGAACCCATAGCAACAAAAAACACTTCCAAATATTAAGAATTGAGAGAGTTATGCACTTGTGATCAAGAAATCAAGAACTTGTCCAATTAGGTCAAACTTCTTCAATCAATCTTTGCATCTTTTGACTTCCTTTGACAAATTGAGGCATGATGAATCATAGTAGACCTTGTCATGATATTACTTTAAGGCATCCCAAATTATGAATCTTGAATCTCAATGAAGCTTTGTTGAAAGAAGGCATGGAAATAAACTCATGAATCTATGAATCCACCTGATAAAATGTGTTGTGCCCTCACCTATAGTATAATCAATTAGAGAAAACATTCAATGTATTTATTAGTTAAAAGTTAACCAATACAATACATATATGGTCACATTTCACAACTCAAAGTGCTTGGTGATCCCTCATGAGAAAACCTAGAGATAGGGAGGAGAACCAAACCCAATTGTAATCTTGATATGATTGAGTTGATGTGAGATGATAGAGGAATCTTAGGGGAAAAATTAGGGTACAATAGCTTCCCTAATTTAAGTGTCTTCTATCGGGAGATATGAAGGTTAAAATCTTCGTGTTTACGCAATTCAAGATACTTAAATATAAAACAAGCCCTATTTTTGGCCCTAAGATGCCATGCAATGCTTATGATTGTGCATGCAAACAAACAGATCCAAATGTGACACGGGACACCACTGGGGAAACAGAAAATAAAGGATCAAAAGAAAGTCCGACTAGGAAAATAAATCATTAGTGAACAGAAGACTCGACTCTATTAGGGTAAAGCCCAAGGAGGAGGTTAAGCAACATTAACTCAATGATAAGGAGAAAACTAAAGGATAACAACAATCAACGGATAACTGCAAACTATCCACTCACTGAGAAGATAGAAAAAAAGTAACATTGACTCACAGGGGAAAGAAATGGTAGGATAATGCCAATAAATACCGATATTAGGGTAGGAAACACATGATTAGCATCAGTACTTATGACTGGAAACAAATGAACTTCTTTAGAACAAGGTGAATCTCAACGACGAGCTATCTCCCATAATGACGAGACTACCATTCATTGGAGTAGCAAATCTCAACAATGAACTATCTCTCATAATGAAGAGGCTACCATTCATTGGAGTAAGCAAATCTCAACAATGAACTATCTCCCATAATGACGAGACTACCATTTATTGGAGTAATCAAATCTCAACAGTGAACTATCTCCCATAATGACGAGACTACCATTCATTAGAGTAACAAATCTCAACAACAAACTATCTCCCATAATGACGAGACTACCATCCATTGGAGTAAACAAATCTCAACAACGAACTATATCCCATAATGATGAGACTACCATTCATTGGAGTAAAAAATCTCAACAACGAACTATCTCCCATAATGACGAGACTACCATTCATCAAAGTAAACATCTCAACAACGAAATATCTCCCATAATGAAGAGACTACTATTCATCGGAGTAACAAATATCAACAACGAACTATCTCCTATAATGACAAAACTACCATTCGTTAGAGTACAAATCTCGACAACAAACTATCTCCCATAATAACGAGACTACCATTCATCGGAGGTAACAAACATGAATCTTCTTTAGGAACTAACAGACTTACTGTGGAAGTACAAGTTGCTCAAATAAAAAGACCTGCCATTTGCTGTTATAAGAAGCATGTTGGGAAAAGAAATATGACATCTCTGGGGATATACCGATATAATCCTGCTGAGGAGATAAATTCTTCTCGTGACAAAATAAATGCACACTCTCAAACCTTGGATCAAAGCTTGCACAAATTAGAATAATAATGTTGTCAGGAACCACAAATTCAAACCAGAAATAAACCGGAGTGAAACAGTCAGCCAAGATAGCACCTGATAAGAAATAAACTCAAAAGGGATCATATTCCATCCAAATAATGAGCTGAATAAGAAGGCTAAAGAAAGGTTCTTCCACGAGGGATAACTCAGTCGGGAAATTGAAAGAATATACACTTTCTGCTTAAGGTTGACATTCTATTGGAGAGAGGGTAACATAACTCTGAAATAGGGTAATATACCAAAAAAATCATTAATGAATGCAAATGAGCAATGAATTTTAAATTCAGCTATGCATGATGTATGTATGAATGTTATTATGTATAGGTTGGAAACACAGACATACAACACTTAGGAATAACCAGACAAAACCAGCTTGGATAAAGTTAACACTCAGCTAAATCACATCCAGGATGAAAGTTTCATAAGAAAGTAAGCACCAAATGAGGAAACAAATTCCTTTTTCACAGCTTAACTCCTATGGGAAGAAACATAATCTGAAAATTATCAAGTCGAAACAGTGAATCAAAACAGATACAAGGATATAACATCCTTCTCCAGACTTTATCGGGGGATATCACACAGACTTCAATGGGGAAAATAATGTTTCAACGTCTAGATTTCCATTGGAGATAATAATATTGACTTCTCCAGGGAAGGCGAAAACCACATCATTGAGATATCAACTGGGGATCTCGTGCTGACTTTATTGGGGAGGATAATACTACATTGTCGAGGAGAGCCCAAAATACATTCTTCAATACCAAGAGTGATGATTACACAAACCTCCCTGGGGAGAAATTATGAAACCACGTGGGGATAACAACTTTCAGAGAGAAACATTATCTCAGCTTTACTTGGGGATTTAAGAAGTTAAACAATACAGCAAAAAATCAAAATTATGGGGATTTTAATATAAAACCCAACACTTGGCGGGAGAAAACCCAAAAAGTTGACAACTGTTTCAACACTTCTTAGAAAAGATGCTTCCCTTGTCTAGTTGTCTGGGAAACAAACAACAACAATAATGTCATTACTGCAAAAGAGCGATGTTTTACAAATGATTCTTCCTTAGCAGGAAAATGCATAAGGTACTTTCATCATATGCGCGAAGACCTTATTGGGGAATCTGGGATAGAAGCTTCAGACCCTGCAAACCTGAAATCAAAATAATCAACCTGGAAAAGAGCTGAATAAAGACTGGACTGGGGAAAATGGGATTACAAATCCAACACCGCACCATACATCAATTGGTATCATCTCCAACTATTTGAGAAACACAAAGAGATCATGCACATATCAGCAAGAGTGACCTGAGAGAACTTTCTTGGGGAATATATACTTCCAAAATTTCAGAGTTCGTCCATCCTCGGAATCACTATTTTTGTTTTTCTTGAGTCACAAAATCTAAAGTAAAAAGTAATTTGTAAGTTCTTTTCAAAAACAATTTTATTATTAAATCTATTTGTTTTGAAATTACTATCAATAGTAAATGGAATCTTTGCAAATAGAATAAAATAAGAATTACAAAGAATTGGATAAAAGCTCAAACTTTATTAATAGATCGGTAGTCTGTGAATGGAGAGACCCCATGAATGATTACAAAGTTTGGAAAATGGTAATATATTAGAAAAGATACATTGAAATACAATGACCACTAATCTCCCTAACAACTTTGAATTCCTTAGCAGCGACTTTTATTTAAGTGTGGTGAGGATCCAAGAAGATTGTTGCTTCAATGATCAAGTCTTGTCGAACGTAGTTACTTGCCAAGAAATACCTAACTTTTTCCAAGGTTGCCCTTGCGGGTTTTCTACCTAGCGGGAAGGTTTATTCTATTTGTGTCTCTTATTTTTTCCTAGACCGCCCTTTCGGGTTTTCAGCCTACCGAGACGCTCTTTTTTGCCTAAGCCCCCCTTTCGGGTTTTCGACTTAGCAAGCTATTCTTTTTTATTTAGTCAAAGTATTTCTTGATTGCGTCAGCATTCATAGGACGTGGGAACTCCTCGCCATCCATAGTTTCAATAATTAATACACCTCCAGAGAAGGCTTTCTTGACAACAGACGAGCCTTCAAAATTGGGAGCCCACTTGCCCATAAAATCAACGTTAAAAGATATGATCTTTATGAGCACGAGGTCACCTTCTCTTAATTCATGAGGCTTGAACTTCATATCAAAAGCTTTCTTCATTCTCTTCTGGTATAACTGACCATGTCACAAGGCTGTCATTATCTTTTCTTCAATCAAATTCAATTGGTCAAACCTGTTCTGGACCCATTCAGCCTCTGACAATTTGGTTTCCATTATCACACGTAAAGAGGGAATCTCAACCTCAAAGGAGAGTACTGCTTCCATACAATACACAAGAGAGAATGGGGTTTCCCCTGTTGAAGTGTGAACGGATGCACGATACCCATGAAAAGAAAAATGGAGCATCTCATGCCAATCTTTATAGGTAACAACCATTTTCTAGATGATCTTCTTGATGTTTTTATTAGAAGCTTCAACAGCCCCATTCATCTTTGGCCTGTAAGGAGATGAATTGTGATGGATAATCTTGAATTCTTCACAAAGTTCTGTCATCATCTTGTCATTTAAATTCGAGCCGTTATCAGTGATAATCCTTCTTGGCACACCATACCGACATATAAGATTTTTATTGATAAAGCGTACTACCACCTACTTAGTAACATTAGCATATGAAGTAACTTCCACCCATTTGGTGAAGTAGTCTATTGCCACCAAGATGAAACAATGTCCATTTGACGCCTTAGGTTCAATCATTTCGATCACGTCAATACCCCACATAGAGAAAGGCCATGGAGAAGAAATAACATTGAGGAGCTTCAAAGTCACATGAGTTTTGTCAGCATAAATCTGGCACTTATGGCACTTCTTTGCAAATATATAACAATCAGATTCCATTGTCAACAAATAGTAACCTGCCCTAAGCATATTCTTTTCCATTGAATGTCCATTGGCATGAGTACCAAAGGAACCTTCATGGATTTCATGCATCAACATGTCTGCTTCATGTCTATCCACACATATGAGCAAGACCATGTCATAATTTATTTTGTATAGCACATCTTCATTGAGGAAAAATCTGCCTTCTAACCTTCTCAATGTCTTTCTATCTTTTTTTGAAGCACCAGCCGGATATTCCTTAGTCTGGAGAAAATTCTTGATATCATAATACCAAGGTTTTTCGTCCGACGTTCCCTTTATTGTAAACACATGAGCTGGTATATCCAAACGTCTAACTGTGATACAAGGCACATCGTTCCAAGTATTTAATTGATACATAGAAGCCAAAGTGGCTAAAGCATCTGCCATATGATTCTCATCTCTGGGAATATGATGGAATTCAACTTTATTAAAGAAGGGTAATAATCTTCTAGCATAGTCTTTGTATGGAATCAAGCAAACATGAGGAGTATCTCATTCTCCTTTAATATGATTTATTACCAAAGCTGAATCACCATATACATCTAGAATTTTGATTCTGAGATCTATAGCCTCTCCGAGACCCATGATACAAGCTTCATACTCTTCCATATTATTGGTACAATCAAATGCCAATCTTGTATTAAAAGGGATATGTGACCCATGAGGAGTGATAATCACAACACCAATTCCTTCCCCATAAGCATTTATAGCTCCATCAAACACCATACCCCAACGAGATTCAAGATCAAGACCTTCCCCGGGAAAAGGTTCATCATAATATTTTATTATTAAAAATGTCACATCCTTATTAGGGAAATCATATTTAACAGACTGATAATCATCAACTGGTTGGAGAGCAAGATAATCTGCCAACACACGGCTTTTTATAGCCTTCTAAGTATGGTATTCAATATCATATTCAGACAACATCATCTACCAACGGGAAATTCTTCCTGTAAGAGAAGGATTTTCAAAAATACACTTAATCAGATCCATTTTGGAAATCAACCAAGTAGTATGATTCAATATATATTACTTTAACCGTTTTGCTGCCCGGGCTAAAGCACAACAGGTGTTTTCCAGCATAGAATACCGAGACTCACAGTCAGTAAATTTGTTGTTGGGATGACAAATGGCATATTCTTTTCTCCCTATTTCATCTTGTTGTCTCAAAAATACAGCCCATAGAATTATCTAACACTGTCAGATACATAATCAATGGTCTTCCTTCAACAGGAGGGAGCAAAATGGGAGGTTCAAGCAGATACTCTTTAATGGTTTCAAATGCCCTTTTGCAATCATATGTCCATATACAACTTTGATCTTTCTTTAACAACTTAAAGATTGGTTCACACGTTGCAGTTATATGGGAAATAAATCTGGAAATGTAATTCAAATGCCCAAGGAAGCCTTTAACTTGCTTTTCCGTTCTTGGTGCTGGCATTTCTTAAATCGCCCTGACTTTATCAAGATCAACTTCAATTCCTTTTTGACTGACAATGAAACCTGTGATACGGTGGGAGAACTGACTTGATGATTTTGAGTTTTATCGCAAATGTTGCGGTTAGCAAGAGTCGCCACCGACTTTTCTTTTATCCCAAAGGAAAGGTGAAAAAGCACAGGAAAGACCTTTGAGGTTGTTTCTTGAGTTCGGGGGGTAGATTATGAAAATGGAAGGTATTAGCACCCTTTTCATCCATGGTTTTCCATGGGCTCTTAGTTACTTGCTAGATCACTTGCTTTTGTTTGAAATTGTGCTTTGTGTGGTTTTTGAAAGTATTTTTGTAAAGAGGCCATTATTTAGGCAATATTTGTAATGATTCTCGTTCGTAAGAATGTATACAAAGATGTTGATCTTTTGAAAATGTTTTCAATTTTGGGAAGATGTTTGGAAATGTTTGTGTTTGTTTTGAAAATTGCAAGGAGGTTTATTTTGAAATGGAGCAAGCAACTAAAATCAATTTACCTACTCAAATTTCTTTCTTGTTCATTTTCTTTTCCTTTGATATTGTTGTCTTACCATTGATTTGGTAAGCAACCCTATCTTTGGATGTAAACGGGACGGGCGTGGGTCATCGTATAGCCATGATTAGAAATGTTACAAAGTATCTTATCATTTTTTAGGGACTAAGATCATTTTTGTAAGGCATCTTTGAATAGCGTCATCGAGGGACTATGATCTTGTATTTGTTTGTCTTTTCTAAGACACCTTACATGCGTAATATGGCCATTTTGTATAAGGCAATCAAGTGGAGTAACCCTAGGGGTGCTTGTGTGCAAGTGTGTAATTTTCATGCTTGATTTTGTCTTGAATTAGGGTTTTCTATTTGATTGGTTTTATTCTTTCCATACAAACCCTAATTACTAGCATATTATGTAAAAACGATAAATTACGAAATTTAAAGTTACTACGCTATTACAACATTTGTGGGAGGGGGATATATAATTCATGAATGGGGATTGCAATAATATAAACCTAATTAATCTATTACAACCAAATTGAATATGTACAATTAAATGGAATAAATAGTATACAAGATGAATTAAATATGCAAAGATATGTAAATGCAAAGAAGATTTTGCTTGGTTTTCATGTGAAAAAGTTTTAACCTAAACCTAATTAGAAAAATAAATAAATCAAGATTAACTTTAAATTAATTAAAAAAAGAAAATGATTAAGAAAATATTTTTTTTAAATAAAAAATCTAATTCTATTTGATTAAAAGAAAATAAGTTTTCTAAGAAAAAAAGTATTTTTGTATTATTTTTTTTGTCTTGAAAATAATATATGGCATTATGATATATTTTTTGTCCTTTTTATATTAAAATAATATATTTAATGGGTATAAAGAAAAAAAAATTAACTTAGTTCTAATTTAATTTACAAGTTTATTTAATAAAAATAGATAATATGTGACTAAATAAATATATTTTATGTGAGAAAGATAAAATAAAATAAGCCAAAATATAAATCTATCATTTTTTATATTTTTTATGATTTTTTTAATATTAAGAAAAATATATTTAAGAAAATAAAATGAAAATGAAAATAAATAAATAAAATGATATGGGCCAGGGGTGTCACAAGCAAACAGGGTGCAGAATGTTAGAAAAAATCATAGGCCCATGAAGCAAAAAAGCCCAGCGCTGCAAAGGGACAAAAGATAGAAAAAAATGTGAGAAAAATGCAAAAGGCAGCACGCTGAGGCTCGAACCCATGACCTCTAGCATTTACGCGCGCTGCCTTACCACTGGGGTGGCTGTACATCCGTTTATATAAATAAAACCACAAATATATATTAGAAAACGCCTCTTGAAGGCAACTTCATCTTCAACCTTGAGCCATGACCGTACCACCTGTATCTTATTCATTTCTCCATAAAATGGAAAGTTTAAACATGAAAGTTATGGTGTTTCTTCCCACGAGTTCAACCATATAATTTATGTAAACTAAAAGTCAAAGATAAGATCTAATTTTACTAGCCCTAATTTGAAACCTAATTTTTGCTGAAATTTCAAATCCAAAATTCTCTATACACAACTAATATAAATAAAAACTATGAACATGGTTAGCTTTAGAGCAAGGATATCTACATTTTGCTTTCACAAATCAGGACCAAATGATGCTTGTATGAAGAGATAGAAGTTTGAGTTTTTACCTCTTGCAGCTGGGATTGTGAATGGAGTTTGAGCAAGTTTTGAGAAGGCCTGAGGATCTATTTAGCTTTCCTGGACCTCCTTGAGTGTATTCCAATCCTTACTTTATCCTGAAAGTCCCTGAATCTCTCTACTCAAGTCAACCTGCAAGCTTGATATTTGAAAATGGTGGATGGTGGAGGAGGAGCTACAGTCCTGAAATAGGGGTCTGGATCACTTAGATATGATGTATATTAAGTGTTTGGGTGGTTAAAACTTAATATGCACGAGTGGATTTGGAGATGGCTATGTAAGGTTCAAAACTGTCAAGCTATGGCAGATTCTGAGTTGCAAAGTATTTGGGAGTGTTTTAAGTCTTAGCATCCGTGTGTTATGTTGAAATATACTTGTGTATATGTATGGAAAAGGTTATAGATCAGATTCACTCCAGGTTTCTGAGTTCTAGCCTTTTAGCTATATAACTTGCTTTTGAAGAAAAGTGAGGAGACAAGTCTCAAAGTGTTGTACAAGCATGATCTGAGTTGGTAGAGGCTTTATACAAGTTTATTTTGGTTTTGACTTTGCTTGTGTGCAGAGAAAACAATTGAGAGGCTCAAGAAGTTGACAATTGCAAAAGTAATGCTTTATCATAATGGAAATGGCAACTTTGTGCCAAAAATGGAATTGTAACTTGCATAAAGGCTCAAGTATTTGGATTAAAGCTATAGCAACTTTGTAAACATTTAATTATGGAGTGAGAAACAAGTTTAAGGCCTGCAAAGCAAATATTATGCAGCCTAGGCTTGGATTTGAATTTTTGTTCATCATGAAATGGCTTGAAATCAAAGTGATAAATCACCAACTTCATCTCTTCGAGTCTCCCTACTCAGGAATGATCTCAAGGAGTTCTTAGACATTTTGGAAAGCTTGCAATGTTATCTACAACTAATATTTGAATTTCTTTTGAAAATTCCCTTTGGAATCATGTGAAAAATTGGCATGAAGTTAGGTAAAAAATCTGCCTAACTAGGGCAAAATTTCACTAAGTTATTTTAGCTCATGAGCATGTATTCACAAAATCATATCTTGAGATCCAAGCATTTTTATTAGAAATCGTGTGAAGAAAAGTTGTATATTTCATGGGGATCTACAACTTTCATGTTGGAAGTTTCCTTTGAATCATCTTGCATCATGGTGAAAATTTGGCTCAAAGTTGAGAAAAAATAAGAAATTTTCTATACTTTGAAAAATTTCTAAGTTAAGAAATTTCAACTTTTCAAAACAAAATCTTGAATCTTTGATTTCTTGATGAACAGGTTTCACATTTTGATATGTTTTAATGAATTATGATCTTTGGCACTTGATTTTGACCAAAAAGTCAAAGTTTGACTTTTCAGTGTACAATTGACTTTTGATTAGTTGACTGAAAAATTCATCTGTCAATCCAATGGATTTGTAATGTTTTGAATCATGATATTAGGTCAAAATGATGCAATTGAACTCTTGAAATCATTCTTCAAACCAATTGATCATTTTCTAGGTCAAAAATCAGAAATTGCCCTTTCTAAGTCAAAACCCTAATTTTGACCATTTTGCCCTTTTAATGATTTGATCAAATTTCCTGAGGAATTATGATCTAAACTTGATCAAATGATACATATGAGTCTAAGATGTTGATGTGGATAAAAAATTATAAAGTTTTACTGTAAATTGGCCATGGTTGACTTTTTCCCCAATACAGTTGATTTTTAGGTCAACTGTTCAATTGACTGATCAAAAGTGTGATTCAAGACTTGAAACTTGACATGAGTAATCTTAGGGGTCCATAATGATCCTTGAAAGTCATATGAAGCATTGATAGTCCAAAAATCCTTGTGCAAACTCAAACCCTAATTTTCACTCATCAGTGCTTGAAGAGGTGTCTTGAGCTGATCAAACCCTAGTGCAGTCATGATCCAAAGGAGATCTTGTGAAAATCCTTAATAAGTGAGAGGGAAAATTTTGGGGTACAACAAAACCTAACAACTTTCCTGATCGAACACCAAAGGTGCATGTATTTGGATTCAGGCGGAGACAATACTTCCTCAAACGCCGAAACAATTTCAACAAATCTTCTATATGACCTTCCTCAGTATGGGATTTGGCAATCATATCATCAACATACACCTCAATTTCCTCGTGCATCAGATCATGAAATAGGGTTGTCATAGCCCTCTGGTACATTGCACCAGTGTTCTTCAACCCGAAGGGCATCACTCGGTAACAGAATATTCCCTAGGGTGTGATAAACGTTGTTTTTTCCATGTCCTCAGGAGCCATTCTGATTTGATTATACCCGAAAAATCCATCCATGAACGAGAATACTTTTAATTTTGTTGTACTGTCAACCAACATATCAATATGTGGCAATGGAAAGTCATCTTTTGGACTAGCTTTGTTAAAATCTCTATAATCAACACACATGCAAACTTTTCCGTCTTTCTTTGGTACTGGAAAAATATTGGAAATCCACTAAGGGTACATTGATGTCACAATAAAACCGATATTAATCTGCTTTAAAACTTCTTCTTAAATTTTTACTTCCATATCAGGGTGAGTTCTTTGCAATTTCTGCTTGATTGACGGGCATTCTGGCTTTAGCGGCAAATGATATTCCACAATATTAGTATCCAACCCCAGCATGTCTTGGTAATACCAAGAAAAGATATCCACATATTCTTTCAATAATTCAACCAACCTGTTCTTTACATCGGAATGAAGCAATGCTCCAATCTTGACTTCTTTTAGATCTTCCTCTGAACCCAAATTGATCGTCTCCAATGGCTCTTTATACGGCTGAATGGTACTTTCCTCACGCTCAAGCAACCGTAAAACCTCTTCATAGATTTCATCATATTCTTATTCTTCGGCCATATACACAGGATATTCAAAGTTGTGAGAGGGTGCAGGATCATTGTACTCAATGAGTTTTTTAATTAATCTGCACATATGATTTATGATTGATTTTAGAAACTGAAACATATAGCAAGTGATTATGCATATTCATTTATAGTTATTAATTATTTTAAAAGGTTTTTTATGATTACCATTTTACAAGAAAAAGCGGAGAATAAAGACACAATTTGGGAATCAAAAACAACTTTTATTAATGATTTTAAAGATCAAAACAACAGATATGCCCATACAATATCAATACTTTCACCTTGGGCAGAGTGAAAGATTTTTTAAAAGATTAACAAAAACAAATTACTTTGAAATATGAATGCAAGAGGGAACATCAATAGTGATCCAATTTTGGACTCTGACTCCATTCGTCACATAGTTCGGCATCTCTTTCTCTTATTCACTTTCCAGAATAGTATTGATACTAGGAACAATTGGATGAAGATAACCCCCACTGTGAAAAATGTCTTGATATTTTCCCAAAGAAGACTTCGGCTTCATAATCTCACTTTTATTATTCTTCACGGAGAAACCCAAACCAGCTCTATTCTTATTCACAATTGGAACAACAATCTTCCCCCACGCCTTGCTAGGGCCATTATGCACTACCTGTTAGTATCCTTAAATGAGGCTATAAAATCCTCATTTTTCCTCACATTATCAACGGATAAAGCTTGGAACTGATTTCCAACAACAGCTTCATCCGCTTCCACAACACTGAAAGAGGATAAATGAGATATTAAGAAAGCTTGCTCTCCATTTATGATGACCACCTTTCCTTCACGGACAAACTTCAGCTTCTAGTGCAAAGTTGAAGTAGCAACCCCTGCCTCATGGATCCACGTTCTTCCCAATAAATAGCTGTAAGTGGGAACAATATCCATAACCTGGAAAGCAATCTGAAATAAGTGTGGGCCTATGTGAATAGGAAAATCTACTTCTCCGATGACGGACTTCCTCGAACCATCAAAATCTTTCACGATTATGCCAGTTGGGCGCATGGTAGTTCCCTGACACTTCATCTTCATGAGCATGCTCCTTGGTATGACATTCAAAGCAGAACCATTATCAATCAACACATTGGAAAACGAGCCGTTCTTACAATTCATGGAGATATGGAGAGCCAAGTTATGATTCCTTCATCAGGCAATTCGTCATCATAGAAACTCAGGTTATTACATGATGTAATATTCCCTACAACACTACTGAATTGGTCCATAGATATATACTCTCATCAAAGATTCCCTATGGGCAGAAGAGTTCATTAGCAAGGCTAGATTAGATATTTTAGATGGAGTTTGCAACAATTGATCTACAATCTTGTACTCACTCATCTTGATAATATTCAACAGGTCGTCCACATATTTTTCCAGAGCAATACCACTAGATTTCCCCACTGCTTTCTTGGGTTCAATACTTTCAATAACCTTTTTATCAGCATTAACATTCCCTCGAATGAAAGGTGTGAAGACACGGCCACTGTGGGTCACCTGGATGGCTTCAGAAATATTCTTGACATCAAACAAACGTTGGATGGTAATTTCCACACTATTCTCTAGGATTGTCGCATTGTATTTATATGGCACGACTTTGTCTGATTCATGTGGTACACGGCTTGGCAGGAAAATAAACACTAGAGCAACAACTGGCTTGCTATGGTACTCAATCTCTATAGGGGTGGGAAAACCGAAACAAGGAACAATAACATTCACCCCTTCTTCAGAATACTTGAACATCACATAATCATTGTTGGAGGATAAGTATTTATCAGAAGAAAAGAACTCATCTACAGAAACATACTCATCATCTGACACAGTCTTGGTCGAACAATCTTCAATCACATTAATTACATTGTAATCATATTTATTGCCTGAGACTTTGATAGTACCATTGACTAATAACAACTGAACACCCCTTTTCACAATGGAACAATCACTAAGATCTCTGCATCAGATCTAGCAAGACCCATAATGGTTTCTTCTTGGCCATCCATGTGACATAAGGTAGCGTCCAGCTGCACCAAATCATCACTCATATACTTTACATCAAAAATCCAGAATTCTTCGGGACATCCATAGACCATATTCACATCTTCTTCGTACTCTTCCCTCAGCCTAATTATATGAATGAGGCCTTTGTCCATCATTTCTCGAAGATCAACTTTTATCTTATCACATCCCTGGATATTTGTACTGCAAATACTATAACCATCATGGTCGTGCATATAATAGCTGAATTTGCAGAGGTCATGATGCATCTTCACCAAATCCCCTCTAACCAGGTTGATATTAAAAATTCGGAAGTCCCCAGGACAACCGACAACCATATTTACAACATTTGCTCCTCCATGTTTAGGCAAAGGATTATCTTTCACGTTAGGACCAACATTTTTAAAGGATTGGAGGCCAGATCTCACCATCTTTTGTACTTCATATTTCAAAGGATAACAGTTCTCGATGTTGTACCCTGGGGCTCCTTGATGAAAAGTGAACGTCTGATCTGCCTTATAATACCAGGGAAAAGATGAAGGTATAATGGGGGGTGGCCTGGTATGAACCAATTTCTTCTGAATTAAAGCCGAGAATAACTTTGCATAGCTTATTGGAATAGAGTTAAAAGCTTCTCTCTTCTTACTTTGCCCTTGATTTCCCTGAGGAGATGGTCTCTGATAGGCAACAATGGTTGGAGCTACATTGACAACTGGAGTCATAGAAGCAACCTGTTGTTAGTACGATGATACCTTCTAGGTGGTTTAATCTTCCTTTCCCCAATAACAACATTTGTTTCACTTTCTTTCTTCCGAGAGAACCCGTATGATGACTTCTTTGTCCCTTCATATTTTGTCAAGCGCCCTTCTCTGACAACTTCTTCTAGACGAACACCCATGCTCACCATCTCGATGAAATCACTCGACGCACTGGCGACCATCCTTTCATAATAGAATGATCCAAGGGTTTTCAGGAAGACCTTGGTCATTTCTTATTCTCCCATAAGTTGTACCACCTAGGCAGCTATCTCACTCTAATGTTGCGCATATTCTTTGAACGACTCCTTGTCTCTCTGAGCCATTGCCCTTAACTGGTCACGGTCAGGCGCCATGAACATACTATACTTATACTGCTTGATGAAGGCTTCACCCAGATCATTGAAGGTGTGGATATTGCTACTGTCCAAAATCATATACCATTTCAGAGCGGCACCAGTTAAACTATCTTGGAAGAAATGAATAAGCAAATGTTGATCATCAGTATGGGTGGACATTTTTCTGATATACATCACGAGGTGGTCACGAGGACAAGAGTTGCCCTTGTACCTCTCAAATTCCGATACTTTAAACTTTTCTGGCACATTTACATTGGGAACTAGGAAGAGTTCACTGACGTTCTATCTAAATAATTCTTTTCCTCAAAGAGCTTGTAAGTACGAAGTGCACCTAAGAGGGGGGGGGGGTGAATTAGGTACTTTAAAACTTTTTGGTTTTAGTGATGATGGATATTATTTTTATGGTTTATGGTGAGTTTATGAAATAGTAAAGTGCAAAAAAATAAAGAGACACGAACGATATATCCGGGTTCCCATCACAGTCCGAGAGTAATCCAATCCCCTTTCAACATGAAAGAGATTTCCTTATTGTGGCAAACTTAAACAAGAACTACCCAAAATCAAGAACAATCATCTTGGACCAAGAATAATCCTCTTGTATTTTCAATATGTCAACAATTAGAACAATCCTCTCAAAGTGACTTTACTTGTATCCAATAATCCTGGAAAAACAAGATTTATAAAACCACTTAAACTTATTTCCAACAATCCTGAAAAATAAGCAAGTATATACAATATTTGATTTGAGTGAGTTTGAGTAGCAATGATCACTTTGAGTGATTTAATCAATGAATTGATATTCTCTTCAAATGATAATAGTATACAATGACTCAAGATATATAATGCTCAAAGTTTTCTGGTCAACAGTATGTGAAAGTGTGCAGAAAACTTGTGTATGAAAATGTATAACAGCTTGAGTTTCATTTTTGAAAATTCAGAGAAAATGATTGGAATAGGTGAACAAATGATTTTGAAAACGAGTATTTATATTTTCATAGCACCCTTTTGAAACAACATAAAGTTCTGTAAATGAATCATGAACAATTGCCAAGATTGAGTAAAAGGTTTCCATGAATTGGTGTTATGAACAGGAATGAGTAAAGTTGCTGTTTTTCAAAATCGTTCAACATGCAATCGGTTGCACCCTTTGTGTAAATCAATGGCACGGGGTTTTAAAAGCTATAAATTCAAATATTTTGAGTGTGCAATCGATTGCACAAGTGTGTAAATCGATTGCACTTGAAGTCAGTATCAAAAATTTATTGAGAGCAATCGATTGCACAAACATGCAAATTGATTGCACTTAGAAACAATAGCAAATGTTTTGAAAAATTAAAGCAGGCAATCGATTGCACCAATATGCAAATCGATTGCACTCAAGTGAAAATTTAATTTTTAACTTAGAAAAACTTGAGTAAGGATTTGGACAATATAAAATATTTCTTTTGACCATTGAGCATTTATGTCTTAAGTTCAAAGTAAGTATTACCATTATACCTTGAAATTTTGCTAAGTGCTTGAACCAAAGACTTTATTTACACATGCTTTTAGCTTGATCAATAATCTTTGCCTTCTTTGTCAACATGGTTTGTCTTCATCAAAACAAAAGTGCATTTGATAAGCTTTATTTTACATTCTCCCCCTTTTTGATAATGACAAACGATCTTGCTTGATGCATTGTAATTTTCGGAAAGCGCTTCTTCCCCTAAGATGCATAACTCCCCCTTTGTATGAGAAGGTCAGGATCCTTTGATTTTCTTCATCTTGGTTGAAGAGTACCTTAGAAAGTTAAGACATGAAATATACAAGCATAAAGTGCCACATCCTTCTCCCCCGTTGACATTATCAAAAAGAAGGGAAAGATGCAATAAAAATGGACAATAATAAAAGCAATATTGAAAAAACTTAATTAATCATGCATCACACATAGTCATAGACATGGTAACATAACGATTACAAAGAAACCTGAAAAACAACAAACAAAACATAGCATAATTGAACAAGGACATAACAGAAAACAGTAGACACAACAAAGTTGACAGAATTTTATGGTTGATTCATGTCCCAGTTGTTATAGAACCAAGATCCTTGATTTGGAAATTGTTTTTGTAGAGAAGGTTTTGTGTAATTTTGTGGAGGTGCAGCTAGATTATTTGGGTTATATGGTGGAATGTGAAGGTGAGATTAAAGGTAAGAAAATTGTTGATTCACATCTGTGCAGAAGTCATTAATCCGGGTTGTTGTAGAATCGTTGATAGCATTCCATTGGTTGTTGATGTTGGTATTCATGGAAGCAAATTGTTGAGACATGAAATCCATAAGATCTTGATTGCTTGGACCAGAGGGAGAAGTAGGTGGAGGAGGTACAACTTCACCACCTTCAACTTCTTGATCGTTTCCTTCATCACCGACCACATCTTCACCAATGTAAGTTATAGTTTTTGTTTCTGCATTATAATGAACACCCATTCTTGAGTCAACATTTTTTATTGAAATCTTATGCAGATTTGGATCCATATTAACTTTCTCAAACCCAGCAAAATCAACTCCAAATTCTTCCATAATTAATGTAACAAAGTAAACATATGGTAGAAAATTTGATTTTGCATCAACCCTCAGCATATGAACCATTATGAGTCTTGCCCAATTAACACTTATACCTTTCTTCCTTGCATAGATCAGCTGCATTTCCAGGTCAGTCACGGTGCAGTGGTTTCCAGCTTGTGGAAACATAATATAGACCATGAAATAATGAAATATTCGATCGTCTATATAAAAATTACTTGCACTCCATGAGTCTCTAGAAGGAATCACTCCTCCTAGACCAGGAATCCTTTTGGCATGGAATTCAGCTCCGCTTAATCTACCAATGCTGTAATAAAATTCCTTTTTCCTGTAGTCATCCCATGCCTCGTTTTCAGGGTCGTACAAGGAGCTTCGAGTGTAGGGAATATGTAGAATCTCACCAACAATATCAGGGGTTAGAGAGATTCGTGTACCCAACACATATGTCACCATCTTGCCTTTGTGAGGAGTTAAATTGCTGAAAAATACTCTTACCAGATCCGGATAATATGGACCAAATGATGAAATTTATGGTTCTAGTCCATAAGCAGTTAAATCATTTTGAAAAGAGAAACATCCCTGGGGAAAAGATGATAGCATACCATATTTAGGATTGAACACTATCTTTCTTTGAAAATCCTTTGTAAATCTTACTTCTTGTGCTTCGGTGAGAGTTGAGATTAATGGATTCTCAGAGGATGAACCAACCTTTTTCTTCCCTTTCTCTGAAGCTGACACCTTTTGTTTTTGCCTTGAAGCCATGGGTAAGGTGTTTTTAGGGTTTGGAAGGTTTTAGGTTTTGAGGAAGATGTTTGATGAGATGAAGTTTGGATATGATTTGTGAGTAAATAGAAATGAGTTGGTTGTATTATATGTAATGGAGTTTAATTATATTTTCAATAATAGAGATGAGCTTGGGAATATGAGAGAGAGAGGAATTCTGACCAACAAATATTTTTGTCATAAAAGCATGTTACAGTGGGTGCAATCGATTTGCATTCAGATGCAATCGATTTGCACATAAAACAGAAGCAAAAGAAAACTGAAACGCACAGAGTGCAATCGATTTGCAGTTATGGTGCAATCGATTTACACTGAAATAGAAAGGTAAAAAATAAAAACATTCAGTGAGCAATCGATTTACACTATTATGCAATCGATTTGCATTAACCATAAATGACCAAAAACATATTTTTCTTAAACTTAAACATCACTTAACATATATATTCACATATAACAACGTTAAGACAAGTATATAAAATCATAACAAGGATAGAACGCACCTTATATGCCGTGTTCATCAAGAATGCCAAGCTCTCGTTGAATCTTGTAAAACGGTTCTCTTGCCAAAAGTTTAGTGAAGATATCGGCAAGTTGGTTATGAGTATCTACAAATGTTAACTCGACATCTCCTTGAAGTACATGATCACGAAGGAAATGATGTCGTATATCTATGTGTTTGGTTCTTGAATGCATGACCGGATTCTTCGTAATGTTTATTGCACTTGTATTGTCGCACCGTAGAGGAATGCATCCTAGATCGAGTCCGTAGTCACGAAGTTGTTGTTTGAGCCACAATATTTTAGTGCAACTACTACCTGCTGCAATATATTCTGCTTCGGCCGTGCTAAGAGCAACACATGCTTGTTTCTTGCAGGCCCATGATGCTAATGCATTTCCAAGGATGTGACAAGTACCACTTGTGCTTTTTCTATCAGTTTTACAACCTGCATAATCCGCGTCAGAATAACCAACTAAATTACAAATACTACCTTTTGATACCATAATCCAACATTTGTTGTTCCTTTGAGATGCTTCATGATCCATTTCACCGCCATGAGATGAGATTCCTTTGGATTTGCTTAAAAGAGAGCACATAGACAAACACTAAACATTATGTCAGGACGACTTGCCATCAGATATAATAAGGACCCAATCATACCTCAATATTTTGTATTTTCGATGGAAACTTCTAATTCATCATGGTCAACATATGTACTGGAACCCATTGGTGTAGACATTGCCTTATAGTTATCCATGTCAAATCTTTTCAAGAGTTCCTTGCAATACTTGGATTGGTTGATGAAGATTCCATCTTTTAATTTCTTGATTTGAAGTCCAAGAAAATAATTCATTTTACCCATCATGGATATCCCAAATTCTCCTTGCATCATTGCTGAAAATTCTTCACACATTTCTTTGTTTGAAGAGCCGAAAATGATATCGTCAACTTAGACTTGAACTAACAAAATGTCACTTTTGATTTTCTTGATAAACAAAGTGTTGTCAACTTTATCCTTTTCAAAACCTTTTTTGCATAGGAAGTTACTTAGCCGATCATACCATTCCCTTGGTGCTTGTTTCAACCATAGAGAGTTTTTCTCAATTTAAATACATGAGATGGATTCTTGAAATCTTCGAACCCCGGGGGTTGCTTAACATAGACTTCTTCATTTATATATCCATCAAGAATGTGATTTTGACATCCATTTGGAAAATATAAAAATTTAATGAGCAAGCATAGGCAAGTAAGAGACAAGTAGCTTCTAACCTTCCAACCGGAGCGAAAGTTTCTTCAAAATCTATTCCTTCTTCTTGATTGTATCCTTGTGCTACCAACCTTGCTTTGTTCTGAACAATTATTCCATTTTAGTTAAGTTTGTTTTTAAACACCCATCTTGTTCCAATAATGTGTTTGTTGCTTGGGCTAGGGATAATTTCCCAAACTTGATTCCTTTCAAATTGATTTAACTCTTCTTTCATAGCAATAATCCATTGGTCATCGCCTAAGGCTTCATCAACTTTGGAAGGTTCAATTTGAGAGACAAACGCCATGTTTAGACAAGCATCTCAAAGTCTATCTTTGACAAAATTTCTCTTAGGCAACCCAATGACAAGATCATGCTTGATTAGTTTAATCAAGTGTTCCATGTGAACATGAGCAATTCTTTTGTGCCACAGCCATGAATCATCTTTGTTCGTCATGAGACATTTTACCTTCAAAGATGGATCATCAATGGAAATCATGAATATATTATTGATTCGTTTACCTTTAAGTATAACATAATGTGCGATTTCGTCTTCTATCAAGCATTCATCCTTGGTGAACTTAATCTTGAAGCCTTTGTCACAAAGTTAGCTAATACTAAGAAGGTTGTACTTTAGTCCTTCAACATAAAGAACATCTTCAATGGATGTGAAAGATGTAGCACCAACTTTGCCTTTTACAAGAATTCTTCCCTTATTATTGTCTCCATAAGTGACAAAACCCTTGGCCTTTAGAGCTAGATTTTAAAATTGTTTTCTGTCTCCCGTCATATGCTTTGAACAACCACTGTCAAGATACCAAAGATTGTATGTGGTCTTCAAGCATACCTGCAAAACAAATTAGGTCTTGTTAGGTACCCAAGTTGCTTTGGGTCCTTCATAATTAGTGCCTTTCTTTACCCACACATAACGCCCACTTTCCACACTAAAGTTTCTAACATAGCAAGCATTAGGTGTATGGCCTTTAATACCACAATAAAAGCAAATAGGTTCAAAGTTACTTCTATATCTAGAAGGATAAGATTTCTTCTTAGGAAATGTTTTCCTTTTAGGATAGTGATGAACCATTTTAGGTTTGTTCACTTTCTCTTTGGATGATTGATCACTATCCTTAACAAAGATAGTTTTATTAGAATTTGGTTTTGAAAACTTTTAATATCCAAGTCCACTTTTATCATTGGAATATCTTTGTTGGCTAAGAACACCTTCCAATCCAATTTGACCTTTTTCATATCTGTCAATAACTCTTTTTAATTGGACAATTTGGAAAGAGAGTGATTCACAATTTTTGCATACAAAATTCTGTTTTTGTTAATCACTTAAGTTTTTTTTCTTCTTTGAAATCTTTTTCCATAGTTTCAAATTTTTCTTCTAAAGATGAAATTTGTTTCTTTTGGGATGAAATAATTTTATACAAAATTTTGCATTCATTTAATAGTTCATCTATAGCACCTTGTGCATCACTATCAAAAAGATAAAATTCATTACTAACTTCATCGTCTTCATTATCGGAATGGTGTGAGGCCATCAATGCTAGATTTACACTTTCATCACTATCAGAATCAGATGAAGAACTTATTTCATTATCCTCCCATAAAACATAGGCCTTTTTATTCTTGAATCCCTTTTTGCTTTTGTAGCCACCTTTCTTTGATTTCTTCTCTTGATTTTCATGTTTTTCAAGTCTTCCGAGTTCAGTCTCATATTCTTGAAGTTTTCCAAACAACATTATGGAAGTCATGGAGGAGAGACTTTTCTTTTCTGAAATTGTTGTTACCTTTGGTTTCCATTCCCTAGTTAAGGACCTGAATACTTTTAGATTTATTTTATCATTCGTCAAAGTCTTACCAAGATCACTTAGATGATTTGTCAAGTGCACGGATATATTTTGCAAGTCAAGGATAGTTTCTCCGGGCTGCATTCGAAATAATTTTTATTCTTGACTCAAGGTATTTAGTCTTGATCTTTTAACTTCAACAGTTCCTTCATGAGTTTGTACCAAGGTATCCCATATTTCTTTCGTTGTTTTGCATGCTGAGACACGGAAGAATTCATCCATGCTAAGTGCACTTTGAAGAAGTTTATTTCCTTTTATCATAGAGAACCTTCTTCTTATCATCTTCGTCCCATGCAGCTTTAGGATTTGATGAGCCAGCACCATTGATTATCGTTATAGGGATAAATGGATCATTCTCGACGGCATCCCATATTTCTTTTCCTTGTGCTTCTAGATGTTCCTTCATGCGTATTTTCCAGAAGTCAAAATATTCACCACAAAATAGAGGAGGCTTGTTGTTACTACCACCATCTCTGAAAACAGGATTTTGATTCGCGGAAGCCATTCTGGATCTTTTAGGAACAGGTTACCTATAACCTGTTCTTATGCCAATTGTAAGTACGAAGTGCGCCTAAGAGGGGGGGGGGGGTGAATTAGGTACTTTAAAAATTTCTGGTTTTAGTGATGATGGATATTATATTTCTGGTTTATGGTGAGTTTATGAAAGAGTAAAGTGCAGAAAAATAAAGAGACACAAGCGATATATCCTGGTTCCCCTCACAATTCAAGAGTACTCCAGTCCCCTTTCAACATGAAAGAGATTTCCTTATTGTGGCATACTTAAACAAGAACTACTCAAAACCAAGAACAATCCTCTTGGACCAAGAACAACCCTCTTAGATTTTCACTATTTCAACAATGAGAACAATCCTCTCAAAGTGACTTTACTTGTATCCAACAATCCTGGAAAAACAAGATTTATAAAACCACTTAAACGTATTTCCAACAATCCTGTAAAATAAGCAAGTATATAGCAATATTTAATTTGAGTGAGTTTGAGTAGCAATGATAACTTTGAGTGATTTAATCAATGAATTGATCTTCTCTTCAAATGATAATAGTATACAATGACTCAAGATATATAATGCTCAAAGTTTTCTGGTCAACAATATGTGAAAGTGTGCAGAAAACTTGTGTATGAAAATGTATAACAGCTTGAGTTTGATTTTTGAAAATTTAGAGAAAATGATTGGAAGAGGTGAACAAAATGATTTTGAAAATGAGTATTTATATGTTCATAGCACCCTTTTGAAACAACATAAAGTTCTGTAAATGAATCATGAATAATTGCCAAGATTGAGTGAAAGGTTTCCATGAATTGGTGTTATAAACATGAATGAGTAAAGCTGTTGTTTTTCAAAATCGTTCAGCATGCAATCGGTTGCACCCTTTGTGTAAATCAATGGCACGGGGTTTTAAAAGCTATAAATTCAAATATTTTGAGTATGCAATCTATTGCACAAGTGTGTAAATCGATTGCACTTGAAGTCAGTATCAAAAATTTATTGAGAGAAATCGATTGCACAAACATGCAAATCGATTGCACTTAGAAACAATAGCAAATGTTTTGAAAAATTAAAGCATGCAATCGATTGCACCAATATGCAAATCAATTGCATTCAAGTGAAAATTGAATTTTTAACTTAGAAAAACTTGAGTAAGGATTTGGACAATATAAAATATTTCTTTTGACCATTGAGCATTTATGTCTTAACTTCAAAGTAAGTATTATCATTATACCTTGAAATTTTGCTAAGTGCTTGAACCAAAGACTTTATTTACATATGCTTTTAGCTTGATCAATAATCTTTTCCTTCTTTGTCAACATGGTTTGTCTTCATCAAAACAAAAGTGCATTTGATAAGCTTGATTTTACATTCTCCCCCTTTTTGATGATGACAAACGATCTTGCTTGATGCATTGTAATTTTCGGAAAGCGCTTCTTCCCCTAAGATGCATAACTCCCCCTTTGTATGAGGAGGTAAGGATCCTTTGATTTTGTTCATCTTGGTTGAAGAGTACCTTAGAAAGTTAAGACATGAAATATACAAGCATAAAGTTCCACATCCTTCTCCCCCGTTGACATTATCAAAAAGAAGGGAAAGATGCAATAAAAATGGACAATAATAAAAGCAATATTGAAAAAACTTAATTAATCATTCATCACACATAGTCATAGACATAGTAACATAACGATTACAAATAAACCTGAAAAACAACAAACAAAACATAGCATAATTGAACAAGGACATAACAGAAAACAGTAGACACAACAAAGTTGACAGAATTTTATGGTTGATTCATGTCCCGGTTGTTATAGAACCAAGATCCTTGATTTGGAAATTGTTTTTGTAGAGAAGGTTTTGTGTAATGTTGTGGAGGTGCAGATGGATTATTTGGGTCGTATGGTGGAATGTGGAGGTGAGAGTAAAGGTAAGAAAATTGTTGATTCACATCTGTGCGGAAGTCATTAATCCAGGTTGTTGTAGAATCGTTGATAGCATTCCATTGGTTGTTGATGTTGGTATTCATGGAAGAAAATTGTTGAGACATGAAATCCATAAGATCTTGATTGCTTGGACCAGAGGGAGAAGTAGGTGGAGGAGGTACAGCTTCACCACCTTCAACTTCTTGATCGTTTCCTTCATCACCGACCACATCTTCACCAATGTAAGTTATAGTTTTTGTTTCCGGATTATAATGAACACCCATTCTTGAGTCAACATTTTTTATTGAAATCTTATGCAGATTTGGATCCATATTAACTTTCTCAAACCCAGCAAAATCAACTCCAAATTCTTCCATAATTAATGTAACAAAGTAAGCATATGGTAGAAATTTTGATTTTGCATCAACCCTCAGCATATGAACCATTATGAGTCTTGCCAAATTAACACTTATACCTTTCTTCCTTGCATAGATCAGCTGCATTTCCAGGTCAGTCACGGTGCAGTGGTTTCCAGCTTGTGGAAACATAATATAGACCATGAAATAATGAAATAGTCGATCGTCTATATAAAAATTACTTGCACTCCATGAGTCTCTAGAGGGAATCACTCCTCCTAGACCAGGAATCCTTTTGGCACGGAATTCAGCTTCGTTTAATCTCCCAATGCTGTAATAAAATTCCTTTTTTCCTGTAGTCATCCCATGCCTCATTTTCAGGGTCGTACAAGGAGCTTCGAGTGTAGGGAATATGTAGAATCTCACCAATAATATCAGGGGTTAGAGAGATTCGTGTACCCAACACATATGTCACCATCTTGCCTTTGTGAGGAGTTAAACTGCTGAAAAATACTCTTACCAGATCCAGATAATATGGACCAAATGATGAAATTAATGGTTCTAGACCATAAGCAGTTAAATCATTTTGAAAAGAGAAACATCCCTTGGGAAAAGATGATAGCATACCATATTTAGGATTGGACACTATCTTTCTTTGAAAATCATTTGTAAATCTTACTTCTTGTTCTTCTGTGAGAGTTGAGATTAATGGATTCTCAGAGGATGAACCAACCTTTTTCTTCCCTTTCTCTGAAGTTGACACCTTTTGTTTTTGCCTTGAAGCCATGGGTAAGGTGTTTTTAGGGTTTGGAAGGTTTTAGGTTTTGAGGAAGATGTTTGATGAGATGAAGTTTGGATATGATTTGTGAGTAAATAGAAATGAGTTGGTTGTATTATATGTAATGAAGTTTAATTATCTTTTCAATAATAGAGAT
This sequence comes from Vicia faba, assembly GCA_948472305.1. Lineage (NCBI taxonomy): Eukaryota > Viridiplantae > Streptophyta > Magnoliopsida > Fabales > Fabaceae > Vicia > Vicia faba. Next base: position 512,810,645 of record OX451739.1, on the reverse strand, counting down.
GAGCTTGGGAATATGAGAGAGAGAGAGATAAATTCTGACCAACAAATATTTTTGTCATAAAAGCATGTTACAGTGGGTGCAATCAATTTGCATTCAGATGCAATTGATTTGCACATAAAACAGAAGCAAAAGAAAACTGAAACGCACAGAGTGCAATCGATTTGCACTTATGGTGCAATCGATTTCCACTGAAATAGAAAGGTCAAAAATAAAAACATTCAGTGAGCAATCGATTTACACTATTATGCAATCGATTTGCATCAACCACAAATGACCAAAAATATATTTTTCTTAAACTTAAACATCACTTAACATATATATTCACATATAACAAGGTTAAGACAAGTATATAAAATCATAACAAGATAGAAAGCACTTTATATGCCGTGTTCATCAAGAATGCCAAGCTCTCGTTGAATCTTGTAAAACGGTTCTCTTGCCAAAGGTTTAGTGAAGATATTGGCAAGTTGGTTATGAGTATCTACAAATGTTAACTCGATATCTCCTTGAAGTACATGATCACGAAGGAAATCATGTCGTATATCTATGTGTTTGGTTCTTGAATGCATGATCGGATTCTTCGTAATGTTTATTGCACTTTTATTGTCGCACCATAGAGTAATGCATCCTAGATCGAGTCCATAGTCATGAAGTTGTTGTTTGAGCCACAATATTTGAGTGCAACTACTACCTGCTGTAATATATTCTTCTTCGGCCGTGCTAAGAGCAACGCATGCTTATTTCTTGCAGGCCCATGATGCTAATGCATTTCCAAGGATGTGACAAGTACCACTTGTGCTTTTTCTATCATTTTTACAACCTGCATAATCCGCGTCAGAATAACCAACTAAATTATAAATACTACCTTAGGATACCATAATCCTACATTTGTTGTTCCTTTGAGACACTTCATGATCCGTTTCACCGCCATGAGATGAGATTCCCTTGGATTTGCTTAAAAGCGAGCACATAGACAAACACTAAACATTATGTCAGGACGACTTGCAATCAGATATAATAAGGATCCAATCATACCTTAATATTTTGTAATGTCGATGGAAACACCTAATTCATCTTGGTCAACATATGTACCGGAACCCATTGGTGTAAACATTGGCTTACAGTTATCCATGTCAAATCTTTTCAAGAGTTCCTTGCAATACTTGGATTTGTTGATGAAGATGCCATATTTTAATTGCTTGATTTGAAGTCCAAGAAAATAATTCATTTTACCCATCATGGACATCCCAAATTCTCCTTGCATCATTGCTGAAAATTCTTCACACATTTCTTTGTTTGAAGAGCCGAAAATGATATCGTCAACATAGACTTGAACTAACAAAATGTCACTTTTGATTTTCTTGATAAACAAATTCTTGTCAACTTTACCCTTTTCAAAACCTTTTTCGCATAGGAAGTTACTTAGCCGATCATACCATGCCCTTGGTGCTTGTTTCAAACCATAGAGAGCTTTTCTCAATTTAAATACATGAGATGGATTCTTGAAATCTTCAAACCCCGGGGGTTGCTTAACATAGACTTCTTCATTGATGTATCCATCAAGAATGTGATTTTGACATCCATTTGGAAAATATAAAAATTTAATGAGCAAACATAGTCAAGTAAGAGACAAGTAGCTTCTAACCTTGCAACCGGAGCGAAAGTTTCTTCAAAATCTATTCCTTCTTCTTGATTGTATCCTTGTGCTACCAACCTTGCTTTGTTCTGAACAATTATTCCATTTTCGTGAAGTTTGTTTTTAAACACCCATCTTGTTCCAATAATGTGTTTGTTGCTTGGGCTAGGGACAAGTTCCCAAACTTGATTCCTTTCAAATTGATTTAACTCTTCTTGCATAGCAATAATCCATTGGTCATCGCCTAAGGCTTCATCAACTTTGGAAGGTTCAATTTGAGAGACAAACGCCATGTTTAGACAAGCATCTCAAAGTCTATCTTTGACAAAATTTCTCTTAGGCAACCCAATGACAAGATCATGCTTGATTAGTTTATTCAAGTGTTCCATGTGAATATGAACAATTCTTTTATGCCACATCCATGAATCATCTTTGTTTGTCATGAGACATTTTACCTTCAAAGATGGATCATCAATGGAAATCATGAATATAATATTGATTCTTTTACCTTTAAGTATAACCTAATGTGTGATTTCGTCTTCTATCAAGCATTCATCCTTGGTGAACTTAATCTTGAAGCCTTTGTCACAAAGTTGGCTAATACTAAGAAGGTTGTACTTTAGTCCTTCAACATAAAGAACATCTTCAATGGATGTGAAAGATTGAGCACCAACTTTGCCTTTGCCAAGAATTCTTCCCTTATTATTGTATCCATAAGTGACAAAAACCCTTGGCCTTTAGACCTAGATTTTAAAATTGTTTTCTGTCTCCCGTCATATGCTTTGAACAACCACTGTCAAGATACCAAAGATTGTATGTGGTCTTCAAGCATACCTGCAAAACAAATTAGGTCTTGTTAGGTACCCAAGTTGCTTTGGGTCCTTCATAATTAGTGCCTTTCTTTACCCACACATAATGCCCACTTTCCACACTAAAGTTTCTAACATAGAAAGCATTAGGTGTATGGCCTTTAATACCACAATAAAAGAAAATAGGTTCAAAGTTACTTCTATATCTAGAAGGATAAGATTTCTTCTTAGGAAATGTTTTCCTTTTAGGATAGTGATGAACCATTTTAGGTTTGTTCACTTTCTCTTTGGATGATTGATCACTATCCTTAACAATGATAGTTTTATTAGAATTTGGTTTTGAAAACTTTGAATATCCAAGTCCACTTTTATCATTGGAATATCTTTGTTGGCTAAGAACACCTTCCAATCCAATTTGACCTTTTTCATATCTGTCAATAACTCTTTTTAATTGGACAATTTGGAAAGAGAGTGATTCACAATTTTTGCATACAAAATTCTGTTTTTGTTAATCACTTAATTTTTTTTTCTTCTTTGAAATCTTTTTCCATAGTTTCACATTTTTATTCTAAAGATGAAATTTGTTTCTTTTGGGATGAAATAGTTTTATACAAAATTTGGCATTCATTTAATAGTTCATTTATAGCACCTTGTGCATCACTATCAAAAAGATAAAATTCATTACTTACCTCATCGTCTTCATTATCAGAATGGTGTGAGGCCATCAATGCTAGATTTACACTTTCATCACTATCAGAATCAGATGAAGAACTTATTTCATTATCCTCCCATGAAACATAGGCCTTTTTATTCTTGAATCCCTTTTTTCTTTTGTAGCCACCTTTCTTGGATTTCTTATCTTGATTTTCTTGATTTTCATGTTTTTCAAGTCTTCCGAGTTCAGTCTCATATTCTTGAAGTTTTCCAAACAACATTATGGAAGTCATGGAGGAGAGACTTTTCTTTTCTGAAATTGTCGTTACCTTTGGTTTCCATTCCCTAGTTAAGGACCTGATTACTTTTGGATTTAGTTTATCATTCTTCAAAGTCTTACCAAGAGCACTTAGATGATTTGTCAAGTGCACAAATATATATTGCAAGTTAAGGATAGTTTCTCCGGGCTGCATTCGAAATAATTTGTATTCTTGACTCAAGGTATTTAGTCTTGATCTTTTAACTTCAACAGTTCCTTCATGAGTTTGTACCAAGGTATCCCATATTTCTTTCGCTGTTTTGCATGCCGAGACACAAAAGAATTCATCCATGCTAAGTGCACTTTGAAGAAGATTTATTGCCTTTTATCATAGAGAACCTTCTTCTTATCATCTTCGTCCCATACAGCTTTAGGATTTGATGAGCCAACACCATTGATTACCGTTATAGGGATATATGGATCATTCTCGACGGCATCCCATATTTCTTCTCCTTGTGCTTCTATATGTGCCTTCATGCGTATTTTCCAGAAGTCAAAATATTCACCACAAAATAGAGGAGGCTTGTTGTTACTACTACCATCTCTGAAAACAGGATTTTGATTCGCAGAAGCCATTCTGGATATTTTAGGAACAAGTTACCTATAACCTGCTCTTATGCCAATTGTAAGTACGAAGTGCGCCTAAGAGGGGGGGGGGGTGAATTAGGTACTTTAAAAAATTTTGGTTTTAGTGATGATGGATATTATATTTCTGGTTTATGGTGAGTTTATGAAAGAGTAAAGTGAATAAAAATAAAGAGACACAAGCGATATATCCTGGTTCTCCTCACAATTCGAGAGTACTTCAGTCCCCTTTCAACATGAAAGAGATTTCCTTATTGTGGCAAACTTAAACAAGAACTACTCAAAACCAAGAACAATCCTCTTGGACCAAGAACAATCCTCTTGGATTTTCACTATGTCAACAATGAGAATAATCCTCTCAAAGTGACTTTACTTGTATCCAACAATCCTGGAAAAACAAGATTTATAAAACCACTTAAACTTATTTCCAACAATCCTGTAAAATAAGCAAGTATATAGCAATATTTAATTTGAGTGAGTTTGAGTAGCAATGATAACTTTAAGTGATTTAATCATTAAATTGATCTTAAATTCAAATGATAATAGTATACAATGACTCAAGATATATAATGCTCAAAGTTTTTAGGTCAACAATATGTGAAAGTATGCAGAAAACTTGTGTATGAAAATGTATAACAGCTTGAGTTTGATTTTTGAAAATTCATAGAAAATTATTGGAATAGGTGAACAAAATGATTTTGAAAATGAGTATTTATATGTTCATAACACCCTTTTGAAACAGCATAAAGTTCTGTAAATGAATCATGAACAATTGCCAAGATTGAGTGAAAGGTTTCCATGAATTGGTGTTATGAACAGGCATGAATAAAGATGTTGTTTTTCAAAATCGTTCAGCATGCAATCGATTGCACCCTTTATGTAAATCGATTGCACGGGGTTTTAACAGCTAGAAATTCAAATATTTTGAGTGTGCAATCGATTGCACAAGTGTGTAAATTGATTGCACTTGAAGTCAGTAGCAAAATTTTACTGAGAGCAATCGATTGCACAAACATGCAAATCGATTGCACTTAGAAACAGTAGCAAATGTTTTGAAAAATTGAAGCATGCAATCGATTGCACCAATATGCAAATCGATTGCACTCAAGTTAAAATTTAATTTTTAACTCAGAAAAACTTGATTATGGATTTGGACAATATAAAATATTTCTTTTGACCATTGATTATGTATGTCTTAAGTTCAAAGTAAGTATTATCGTTATACCTTAAAATTTTGCTAAGTGCTTGAACCAAAGACTTTATTCACAGATGCTTTTATATTGATGAATAATCTTTGCCTTAATCAAAATAAAAGTGCATTTGAGAAGCTTGATTTTACAGAGATTTCATTTCCTTATGCATCTCATTGAATTGATCTTGAAAATTATCCAACCGGTTATAGAAACCCATACTTTCACTCGGTGGAGGAACAAGATGATAAACTTAATCATTGACAAACGGCATAACATTCACCAAAGGAGGTGCAGTATGATGGATCTCATTTCTAGCAGCATGAGTAACATGCACCACAGGAGGTGTAGGAGTAGCAGCAGCTTGAGCAACTGGAGCAGCTTGAGCATCAAGATTGTAACCTTCTGGCATGAAATTTTCAGGCATTCTCCACGGGTAAACATGAGGCATACGATTTTGTGCAGCAGTAACTGGAGTAATAGAAATAGGAACAAATGGTCTTTCAGAAGCAACTGTTATTTGTTGTGGCTGAGAAAAAGAAGGAACAAGTGGTGGATGATTCTGAGCAGCCAACATTGATTCCATCAAAGCAGTCAAATTGGCCATATCGGCCTTTAAAGCAGTAACCTCTTCGTGCAACTCGCGATTTTCTTGTTCAAGATTCTCCATTTTCTTTCTGGAATTAGCTCGAGTATTGTAATACTGAGACAGCTTGCTTATGAACGAAGTCAGAGAAACATAGTAAGACACCTGGGTATGAATAGAAATGCAAGAAAAATGTGCAAGATGATAAATTATATGCAATGCACATGATTTACTTATCATTATTAATATTTCAAGGGACTCAAAGAATTATAGACGATTCGCAAATATTAAAGTACTAACACATTTTGAAATACTGAAAATTTGATTATAATAATTTCAAAATGGATTACAACTTTTAGTACAATTTTCAATCATCCTAAGTAAAATAGAAGATATAATCTAAAATCCTAAGAAGGTAAATCTAATGAAGATCTCTCCAAACACTGACGCTTTCCCGTGAGTCTCGCAATCTGAGCCTTCAACTGCTTGTTCTCTTTTGCATACCTGTCAGCGACCCCTTTGCAATCACCAGAGTCAAGAAGTGAGTAACTAAGTCCTGATTGAGCTCTAGGGGAAAATAATTCCTCTTGCCTCTCCATCGTCTCCACGGCACGACTCTCAAGAATTTGGATCAAATCATCCTTCTCTTTCAAGTCTGCTCGATAGAACATCTCTAAAATATGACACTTGTTCTTCCAGGCCTCCTTCTCCCGCTGCATCCTGTCTAGGGCAAGCTGAAGCTCTTCCACATCATCTAAAAGGGGACGATTGGTCTTTACAAACATACCAGGCATATGTTCTTCATGGGAATATGGCATCTTCAACTGAATTGCCATTGCTTGTACCCATTGGAGATAAGGCTCCAAAGAAACAGCTCCTCTAGGTCCCAAATCATTTTTACTCTTCCTATGAACATGGTGCCAAGCCTTTACAATTTCCTCCTTAGCTTCCTTATGATCCTATCCTTCTTTAAGAAATAAACCACTCAGATGAATACTATTTGGCTTGTCTCCCATCGGATATCCAAGCTAACGTCGTGCAAGAACGGGATTGTAGTTAATTCCTCCTTGTGTACCAAGAAGAGGTACATTAGGGAAACTACCACAACTATCGAGAATCTCCACATCATAGTAAGCCTGATGATACCAAATAATGTAAGAATGAGTGAGAGCCATAATCTTCGGAGCCCACTGAGGTTCCTTCTTGACATCCCAAAAAGCATCGGACCAAGGTAATTGAGAAATAAACCACTGATACACCAAAGGCGTTTAGCAAATGATCACCCCTCCATGATAAGAATCCCGAAGATGAATGGAGTAATAAGCATCTCATAATAATGTAGGAAGTGGATTCTCAATCAAAAAGATCCTGATGGCATTGACATCCACAAATTTGTCGATGTTAGGAAATAAGAATAACCCATAGGCAAGTAGAGCAAAGATAGCCTCAAAAGCAATCATACTCTTCATCCTAGCAAAGTAGCAAGCTTTCTCTAATAAAATCTGAGCGGGTAATCCTCTGATTCCTCCTTTGTTAGTCATGTTGGCCTTAATCTCAGACTTCCCCAAATGAATCACGACAGCAATCTCATGAGACTTGGGATCTCCCTCTAAACTGGTGAACAGAACACGATTAGTAACAGGTAAACCCAGTAGGTAAGAATACTCCTCCAATGTAGGCTTCAACTGATAATCAGGGAAAGTAAAACATCGATACATCAGATCATAGAACTGGACCAAAGTCGAGAGAATACCCTCCTTCATCCTGAGCTTCATAAGAGACACAATGGATCCATATTTCTTCCGAAAATCAAATCATCTATCTTTGGATCCTTGAAACTGTACTTCTGACTCTTTCTTTTTCCAGAATCCATGGTCAAAAGTACCTGAGATATTTGCAAAAAATCAACTTTAAGTCCATTGAAACAAGTGTTTTAAAGGATGCTCACGGGTGCATGAATGCATGATGCAACAATCACACGCAAGATCACAAACATGGGGAGTTCATAGGTTTGACGTCACAAGCATGAAGCCAAAGTTACTACCCATAAGATATGGTCTAATAGTTTATCACCTACCGAACAAGGTTCTAAGAGATTCCCAAAGTCTATATCCTTCCTTTGGGTATTAATAACATCCCAATTAACTCAGTAATTAGTAATATTCTCAGGAAAAACTTGTCTGAGTGTAGTATCGTGTGACAACCATTTCCGGATTACTCCGTCATAGTTTCCACACTACACCTAAAAGGCCAACATGGGTTAAAGGTTCTACGATCTTCAGTTTCAGCAGGCTCCCAGATCAAAAGCAGCACGCCTTCCCGATTACTCGTTAAATGACACTAAAGTCAAAGGGACCTCCACTGAGTGGGGGATATCATGCCTCCTTTTTGGGATTGCTCCTTCAAAGTTAACATGACTATACTGCTCGTCCTATCTTAAGTTTTCCCTAGTCCGGGTAGAGGACTTATGAGAAATCACCAAGCACCTTGAAAACCAAGAAAATCCAGACAAATATATATACAACACATAATATACAAACAATAACAACACATACACAAATAAACAGAGATAGGCTCAACCCACTTAGGGATGGACTAGCATTTGGTCAATCTGTCCTGAGTGAAGTCGCCATTATTTTCTGTAGCGGTAGAAATGTTAATACTAAGCCATTGGATTGACTTGACTCGCACAGATCAAATAAAAATCTCCATTACACTTTATTGTTTCCAAAGGAATGGGAAAAGAGAGAATAACCCAAAAAGATGGGGAGAGAATCTAAGTTCAGGGGTTGGTTATGAAAAGGGAAGGTATTAGCACCCTAAACATCTATGGTACTCCGCAAGAACCTCTTTGAAAATTTGTGTATTTTGGCTATAAGAGTTGTATAAAAAAATAGATAGTGGAGATGAGAAAAGAAATATTTTTTACAATTTTTGCACTCGTCACGGTTTTTAACCTTTAGTGCCTACGTACCACCTTCCATGCAATAGGGGATCAGGGTACTCATAGTTCATCTTTAAAATTTTGAAACACAAGTGTGTTGGTTAATTTTAAGAGACGAGACATCATTGTCTTATCCGAGTGGAAGAACATGCTTACTACCCATGATTATTAGAAAGAAGAATTTGCATCATCTCAAAGTGGAGGATATAGCTTGGATTTTAAAATCAACAAAGCCTCACTCAACACCCAAGTGGAAAATATATCACTTCATTACATGTCGTAGAAGTATAGTAGCTTGCATCACTACAAGGATTGACAAGAGGCTAATCTTTTGAGAAAATTTTAAAGTAAAAAGCTAAAATGGAGAAATGGTTTGAATGAGATTGATTGACATTTAGTATTATCACAAAAATGTCAAAGTATTATTAAGTTGGTTAAAATTTTGATTAAGAAAATAATTTTGAAAATGCATGGATCTAAGTCCAATTTTATTGTGAAAGCGGTTCAAGTTTAAAAATAAGAAGAGTTTTCAAAAGGAGGGAGAAGATTTTTGAAATTAAAGAAGATGGGAGGAGATGAAAGGACTATCCTAAAGCATAAGGTAAAAGCTAGGGAAAATAATCGTCTAACCAATAAGAAGCCAACACTTGACATAATGAGTCAATGTAGAATTCTCATCCTTTGGATTGAAACCAAACGAGAAAAGATAATAAACCTCTTGAGAATACCAATCTTCGAATGCATTAAGTCTTCTAAAAAATAGGGCGGAGTAACGGCTGTATACAGATGAATTCCCAATCACAGGCAAAGAATATAATCAGAGTAACCTGCACATAAAGAAAATAAACAACCCAATGTCTCGGCATAAACTACCAAGAACTCCAGAAAAAATAACAATAGAAGTCAAAAGGTCCCAAGGGTAGTCAAGGTCTCTAACCCTAAGTCCAAGAAGTCCATAACTCTATAACACCAAGGATAGTAACCAAATAGTCTAAGTAACATTAAAGTTTTTTATTGTTCAAGTTGGTTATTAGACATCTTCAAAAAGAAAATGAAAAGCTCAAGTGAGCAAAATAAAAATGAATTAAAAATAAATGCTCAAGTGAGAAAAGATGAAAATAGCATGAAATGTAAATGCTAAAATAAATGGTGCATAAAAGTAAAGGCGTAAAGTAAAATCATAAAAATAAAAGTCAATTGTTAATAGGTTAGAAATTAGAGATTAGTTGAATGACCATCTTGAAACTTTCATTTGAAAACTCATTAGAATATTGATAAAATCAAAGCCTCTCAATAATAAGTTTCATTTGCTTTTTGTCAAGTATATCATTCATTTCAAATTCTCGAGGCAATAACAAATGATCAACGATGTTTAAATGATTCACTTAGACCAAATTTTATGAAAACTCATTATAGGATTGATAAGACCAAATCATCCTGTTGTACCCCAAAATTTTCCCTCTCATATTTCTTAATACATGGCAAGTGAGGTCCCCAAATTTCTCAAGGAAGTTCAAGAGTTGACCAGACAAGCTTTCTCCTAAGGCAGTATACCTCAAATTAGGGTTTTCATCTTCATCAAGATGTGTAAACCACAAAGGACTCAAATGCTCACCATTGTTCTAATATGTTCTCAAGATCATCCATGTCAAGTTTCAAGCCTTGCAAAAGAAGTTTGCTCAGTCAATTGCTCAAATGCCTGAAAATTAACTGTACTAGGTCAAAAGTCAGGTACCATGATGCTCGTGAGGATGAGATGAGTTGATTGGTACCATCACTTTTCATTTATCTTGCTCGTGTGCAATTTTTGAGATGAACAGGTTTGTACCTACAGTAAACGTCTATAGGTAAAAGTCTTGTTTTCTAAGACGACGGAGAAAGGAAGAAGACGCTTGTGTGTCAGCCAGCCATTGGGACATTTGAATATTCGCGCCTTGGATTCAGTTTCTTTTTGCTTTCCTTATATTATGCTTTATTGTTGTTATAATGACAAGATAACAACGCAGCGCAACTGGCAAGCAAGCATTGGATTTGAGTATAAGGACCTGGGTTCGATCCCCAGGTCCCAGCATTTTCACTTATGTTATTTTCAGTCAGCCAATCCAGTGCTTCACAATCTCAAGCGCCCACCATGCTCCATCAAAATTCATCCATCTGATCCAGTGTGTCATCAAATCCAACGCCCAGATAACAAGGGACCACCATACACCTCAAAGTCAACACAGCATGGGATCAAGCATGGTCAACCAGGCTTTGGAGTATTTGGGCCCAGAAATTCATATGCAAACCCCCTTTTTGCTAACAATAACACAGGCCCATTCCTCATTTTTTCTTATTATTTTATTTTTTCTTTATTATTAACTCATTATTTATTTTATTTTAAGATCAATTTTTTTATAAAATCATAAATCAAGAATTCACAAAATTAGAATTAGGATTTTTTTAATCAAATTTAATCTAATTTAGTTTAATTTAATTTAGGGAAATCTTAACTTTTTTATTACAATTAAAATCAATTAGAAAAAACTAGGTTTAAATTCTTGATTTAATTATTTTCTTTTCAAACAAAAATACAAAAATAGGTTGTCTAGAATTAATTAATTTATTTTCAAAAATTAACATTAATTAGAACTTAGGATTTTCTTTTAATTCAATTATTCCATTATTTTCTTAAATAATAAAACATGACAAAAAAAACATTTTTTCTTTAATCATTCGCAAATAGGATTAGTCAAAGGGGTCAAAACCCTAATCGCCTCGCATTTAATTCGCCACGCGCTTGTTGATTATTTTGCCAATATTTTGTAACTCTTCATGGTTTGTAATAGTTAACTTAGGGTTTTTATTTGCTGTTTAACTCCCTGATTTTTGGCTATGTAATTAATCCCCCTTCCCGAAGCCTTGTAATAGCTAGGTTTATTTTCTTGCATTTTTCATTCCCGCAAATGTTTAACTGTTTAGATGTATACTAATAGGATTATATGGCAAGAATGCATGACAAATTTAAAATGGTTAGAAAACCCTAATGTGGAAAGATAATAAACTGAAAATAAATCACTCGCACATATTCACTCTTAGGGTATACTCTCACTTCGGATGCCTTCGGTAAACGATCATTAAGCATAGGGTGTCTTAGTGGTTTCCCTCCAGTCTAAAAAGATCAAAATGTCTCATTCGAATGTTGCCTCGAAAATGTTGCCTCAGAAATGTTACCTCGGAAATGTTGCCTCGAAGACAATCTTAAGAATCTAGGGTTACTACTAAGGTGTCCTAACATTGCTTTAGTGACCGTACGTCCCTTTCGAATTGACCCTTACAAATTCCAACGACGGTGCTACCAATTTCTTAATAGTAGGATAGCGTTGTCTAAAGGAAATAAGAATAGAAACGATCTTTTTTTTCGAGTAGGTAGATGCTAGTAGGTGCTTGCTCAAATCAAAACTTTTCACATTTACACTTTTTCAAACAATTTTCAAAACAACTTCGTCACACCCTTGAGGACTGATACAAGGGTTATCACGAAGTAAAACATTTTTCAAAAACAAAGCACCCATAAGCAATTTAAAAAATGAGCAAGAAACTAAGATTCCATGGAAAACCATGGATAGAAAGGGTGCTAACACCTTCCCTTTCTATAATCTACCCCCCCCCCCCCCCCCCCCTCGTACTCAAAATCTTGAAAAAGGATTTTTTTTCTGTACTTTTTTCCTTTCCGATTGGATGAAATAAAAGTCGGTGGTGACTCTTGCTTACCGCGACATTTTGCAAACAAAAAACACAAACCAGTAAAAACAGTCGGTTCTGCCACCGTATCACAGAACTGCCGACTCTGCTGGGGAATAACAAGTGGGGTATACCTTAGGATCTAGGTCATTAAAATTGCTTCTCTTGATTGCTTTGTTTGCTTTATTTTTGAGGGTTTTGTTTGGGGTTACTATAGATCCTACACTCGGATCTGGGGAACACCTTTTAGGTAAGTAGCAATAGACTGTGAGGGAACTGTATGACATATACCGATACGGTTGAAGCAGTAGCTACATTGGTGTGGCACTTTGGTTGGTACTGGTATCCCTTGTGGTGAAACGAGGAGAATACGGGGCCGCTGCGTGGTGTCGTGAAGCATCAACTGACCTTAGAACCTTTAATTATCCAACTTGGCCATTAGAAAGTAGCAAGATAGCCGGCCTCGGTGTAGAGCTGAGAACTGGTTGATACTTGATGCTACACTCATTGAGATTATAGTTTCGGAATATTTCGGCCGCAAGAAAAGATTACGTGAGCTGAAACCATGATCGATAAAGGATGGTCAGTGGTATTGAGATCCTCTAGAACCCGGTTACTTTTCTAGGACAGGTTTGAAACCAACTTAACTTTAAGAGGGTATTACCTTTGACCTCATGCAAGCCTTTAACCTAAGGGCTTTGTGTGATTTGACTGTGTTTGCAATACCTGTGTTTTCTATACATGTGGTTTATCATGACATCATGCATCATAACATGGCATTCATGCTTCATTACACTAACCATTTCAAAGACCAAGGGAATTTATCTTTGTTCTGCTTTGCGGATCATGGCTTCCATGCATAGAAATAATATCTGAATCAGCTTTGTGCAGATACCTTCCCAACTCAAAGAGCTAGTATCAAGAGTTTCTGAAACTTCTACTTTCATTAAGAGACACGTTCAACTTCTCAGCCTGGTTCCTTCAAACCTTGATGAACAGATGATGAGCGTACTTTTTCAGTTCTTCGATCCCAAGCATCACTGCTTCACCTTTCCAGATTATCAGTTGGTACCCACCTTGGAAGAATTCTCTCAACTATTGGGCATACCCATTCTCGAGCAGGTACCCTTCACAGGTATATAAGAAGTTTCTAAGCCATAAGTCATTGCCTCCGCTTTGCATTTGAAACGGGCCGACGTGGTATCCAATTGGGAAACTCGAAGCGGGGTCGAGGGTTTTCTAGTCAAATTTCTGATAGACAGAGCTCAGCTCTTTTGGGATGATTTGGATTTTCAGGCTTTTAAAGAGGTCTTGGCTCTTCTTATCTATGGTTTAGTTCTCTTCCCTAATCCGGACTCCTTCGTAGATGTGAATGCTATCAAGATTTTCCTTTCTCGCAACCCTGTGCCTACCTTGCTTGGAGATATTTTGCACGCTCTCCATACTCGTACTATGAAGAGAAGAGGGACTCTTATGTGCTGCACGTCGTTGCTATCGAGGTGGTTTATTTCTCACCTCCCTAAGTCTGTACTGAAGAACGAAGAAGGTTTGGGTTGGTCGCACAGAAAAATGTCACTCGCTCATACGGATATTCTTTGGTGTTCTCAAGCTATGGAAGACATTGTTATTATTGAACGATGTGGGGAGTACCCTAATGTCCCACTACTTGGAATCCGAGGGGGTATAACTTACAATCCTTGTCTAGATTTGTGACAATTTGGTCATGCTCGAAGGGATGGTCCCCATGAGTTACTTATTGAGAGCATTGTATTCAACTATGAGGATGATGTTAAGGAGTATCGTCGGAGGTTCATACGAGCTTGGGGCATGGTAAACAGATCTGACCCCAAAGAATTGGGACCAAAGACTTCCATTCCTATGGAGCCTTACCTCCAATGGGTACGATCTCGCGCCCAGAAGCTTATGATGCCTTATGTGGCCGTGTTACTAGTGATTGTGGAGCCCACTACTGAAGAAGGCATTCCTTACACGGTTCTTTATCCTTACATGCCCACTGATCTTGGGGAGTTACAAAGGTCTTGGATTCAGTTGAAGAATGAGCGGGATACTTACAGGGAACAGTTCCATGATCAAGAGAGGAAGGTTTTAAAGCTCACCAGGCAGCTCGAGGAAGAAAGAGTACTCAATGATTATATCAGCACAAAGAGAAAGCGTCTATGGGACTTTTGATTTTTCTTTTCTAGTTTTAGATTTGTTTCATTTACTTATTTTGTAACGCCTTAAAGGCATGTTGAACCTTCAAATTTAAGCTAATAAAGTTTTTGTTTATTTTGGTTTGCAAATTTAAATTTCCCGAAGTCTTTGAAATCATTACATGCGCATCCCATTATCATACACATCATTACATGTACCACTACAGGTTTCTCATCTTCTTCACTGTTTATTTCAGCAGAAATGTCTTCCGGTCAAGCCATCAAAGATCTTTAGGCACAGAACGCCCAGTTCCAACAGATGTTCATAAGTCTGGCAAAGGGGCAGGAAGATCTGAAAACCCTCATTCTGAAAGAGAAGAAGAAGAAGAAGAAGAAGAAGAAGGCTATCAGTATTCTGAATATGGGCAGAAGGTTTGGAGAAAGTTTAAAGCAACAAACTGATCTGACCTCTTCATCCAAGGAAGGGGAGAACCAAGAAGGGGAAAAGGAACCTAGTCCTGCAGTTTTTAACGATGATACAGATTACAACGATGAGCAATATCCTCCTGCGGAGGATAGATACAAGCAGTTGGAAGATCATCTGAGTGCCATGGAAGTTTAGAGGATACCTGGTCTGGATTTCGAAGAATCCGGTCTGGTATCGGGAGCGGTCATCCCTCATAAGTTCAAAGCTCTGGTTTTTGCCAAGTATGATGGAGTGTCCTGCCCAAAACTCCATCTCCCGCTCTTATTTCATGAAAATCCAACCCCACGCCGCTGATAGAAATTTGTGGGTGCACTTCTTTCAAGATAGTCTGTCAGGGACTCAGCTTGAATGGTTTTACTAGTTCGAGGAAGCCAATGTACGAAACTGGGAATATCTTGCTGTTGCTTTCTACAAGCAGTATCATTACAATGCTGACCTTGCTTCCACTCATACTCAACTCCAAAGTATGTACATAGGTGCCGGTGAAGGTTTTAAAGATTATGCTCAAAAATGGAGAGACTTGGCTGGGAGATTCCAGCCCCCTTTGTCTGATAGGGAGTTGGTTGATATGTTTCTGGGGATGCTATCTATTCCATTTTTCAATCACTTGATTGGCAGCTCGTCATCTGGTTTCACTGAGCTAATTTTAACTGGAGAAAGAGTAGAAGCTGGAATTAGGAGTGGTAAAATACAGAAGGATGCCTCCTCAAGTTCAGCAAAGAAGCCTTTCACTGGTAAGAAGGAAGCTAGTACGGTCTATAGCCCGAGGGGTCAAAGCAGATCTGAACACCATCAAACGGTAAATGTTGTAGTGATACCAAGACCCGCAGTTGCTCCACAATGCAACAATCAACAAAGGGTGGAAAGACCACAATGGCAGTTTACCCGTATCAACATGACTTTGGTTGAAGTTCTACATCACTTATTAGAATCCAACTTGGCAACCTTGAGAGAGGCTCCCAAGAATCCAAATACTACCTCTCCCAGATAACATCCCAACGCGCGGTGCGCCTACCATTCTGAGAGTTCTGGCCACGATACAAATGATTGTTGGGCTCTGAGAAACAAAGTACAAGACTTGATTGAAGCCAAGGAGATAGAGTTTGATGCTCCAGAAAAGCCGAATGTTATAACTTCTCCCATGCCCAAACATGGTCGTGGAGTTAATGCTGTTGACACTGATTTGTTTGTGACCTCGGTTGAAGAAATTGTTACTCCTCTTATGACTGTTAAGAAGAATTTGATGTTGGTCGGTTTATTTCTGAGATGTGATGAAGGTTTCCACATGTGTTTGTTTCTACCTTCTGGTTGACATTTCTTGAAGTCAGGTGTTCAGTGCCTGATGGATAATAAAGAGATTTTGTTCGAGAAGATTATGATTCCTGTTGTTTCAAACGAAGACGTTGCCATTATAACCATTTCCACCAATCCTTCTCAGGTTTCCTCGAGAAGACCTGTTAGGATTACACCTGTTCAAAGAATTGCTCCGCTGATAATCATTGTTCCTGGTCCCATCCCGTACACCTCAGATAAGGTTGTCCCATGGCATTATGGTGTTGATGTGTACTATCATGGAATTAAGCAAGATCTGAAGATTGAAGAAGCTGATACTGATGTCAGTAATATTGTCGGGACTAGTAAGGTTACCCAAAGTGGAAGGGTTTTCTCTCCTGAGATTTCTCCGCAGATCATCAAGCCTACTATTATTCCAACTGCTGCTCCAACCAGCACTCCTGACATTTCTCATGTGCCTACTCTAGTTATTACCCCTACTGCTGAGCCATCTGGGACTCGGGGCAAGGAAATTATAGGTGAGCTTGCCTGGACGGAGGCACCTAAAAAAATCATTGTGGAAGCCTATAAACAAGAAATAGAGGAAATATTGAAAATCATTAAGAAGAGCGACTACAATGTGGTCGAGCAGTTGGAGCAGACTCCATCAAAGATATCCATGTTGTCTCTACTGTTGCATTTTGAAGCCCATGTGAAGGCTTTGATTGCATTTCTCAAGACTGCGCATGTGCCGCAGGAAACTTCAGCAGATCAGTTCAAAGATTGTATGGCCAGCCTGACTGCTAACAATGGGTTGGTTTCAGATGTGGATCTGACACCGAAAGGAAGGAATCATAATGATGCTCTACATGTCTCGATTGAGTGCAGGGGCACCACTATGGCTCATGTGCTAGTAGATATTGGGTCTTCACTGAATGTTCTGCCGAAGAAAGCGTTGGACATTTGGATTGTGAGGGTTTGACTTTAAAGCCTAGTAACATTGTGGTAAGGGCTTTTGACAGATCGAAGAGAATGGTGCACGAGGAGGTGAACATCCCTGTCAAAGTGGGCTCTCGAACTTTTGGGTCCACCTTCTACGTAATGGATATCAGGCCGTCGTATTCTTGCTTGTTGGGTCGTCCTTGGATCCATGAGGCTTGGGCAGTTACCTCCACACTCCATCAAACGCTAAAGTACCCGGTGAAGGGAAAGATTGTCACAGTGCAAGGTGAAGAAGAATATATGGTGAGTCACCTCAATTATTTCTGCCACGTAAAGATGGACGGGGAATTCATAGAAACTCCTTGTCAGGATTTCGAAGAGGTCCCTCAGGTCTTGGCATCAATTGAAATTACTACCAACAAACCTCTATTAAAGATGGCTTCTCTCAAGGACGCTAGGGCTATGGTCGAAGAAGGTGGGTGTACCAATTGGGGTCAGCTCCCTGGTTTCACTCACAAAACTGACAAATTTGGTTTGGGCTTTACTACAGTGGCTCAAATGGTTATTAGGAATGCTCGGGCTAGAAGACCTCCTATACACATCAGCAATCGGGGAATTAATAATATTGAAGACAGTGAAGAGGATGCATACATCGACAGCTGGATCTACCCAACAACCAACGGTGGACTGAATAATTGGACGGATAGGGACTTCATACCTGTTTCTTTTATTCCGCAGTAATTGACTCATTTGTTTTAATTTGTAATAAACAATGTGAAACTTTACGGCCCGGTGCCTTGCCCGAGGCACCTTGGCTTTGCTTGTGAGGGTTATTATTTGTCATTTCATATATCATTAATAAAGCATTGGACGTTTCTTGCATACAAATTTTGCGCTTCTTGTTTTTATTTTCTGTTTCTCACTTTAATCAAAACAACTATTCTCTTACACACACTCACGTATCATACTGCAAATCCATATCCACTTTGGATCCCATTGGTAACAGCTCTGCTATTTCCAGTTATGACTTCAAAAATCCGATCAACCAAGCCGAGGACGAAGGTGAGGATGATTGTGAGGTGCATGGAGAACTTGCTAGACTATTACAGCAGGAAGAAAGGGCCATACAGCCTCATGAAGAGCCAGTTGAGTCAGTGAATTTGGGTACAGAGGAAGACATGAAAGAGGTTAAAATAGGTGTGAATCTGGAGCCTAGTGTCAAATAACGGTTAATACAGACGCTACACGACTATGTTGAGATCTTCGCCTGGTCCTATGAAGACATGCCTGGTTTGGACACCGATATGGTACATCGCCTGCCGACTAAAGAAGACTGTCTTCCGGTAAAGCAGGAGGTCTGTCGTATGCGCCCCGAAATGTCAGAGAAAATCAAGGCAGATGTCATGAAACAGTTTGACGCAGGATTCTTAGCTGTCACTTCTTATTCACAGTGGGTTGCCAACGTCGTTTTGGTACCTAAGAAGGATGGTAAGGTACGGATGTGTGTGGAATACAGAGATCTGAACAGGGCAAGCCCCAAGGATGAATTCCCACTTCCTCACATTGATGTTCTAGTCGATAATACCGCGCATCACAAGATCTTCTCCTTTATGGATGGTTTTTCTAGCTACAACCAGATCAAGATGGCTCCTGAGGACATGGAGAAGATAACCTTCATTACGCAGTGGGGCACCTTCTGCTACAAAGTGATGCCTTTTGGGTTGAAGAATGTTGGGGCAACTTATCAGCACGCCATGGTCGCTTTGTTCCACGATATGATTCACCACAAGATCGAGGTTTATGTTGATGACATGATAGCCAGGTCCCAGACTAAGGAAGAGCACCTTGATCATCTCCATAATATGTTTGACAGGTTGAAGACATACAAGCTGAGGTTGAATCCGAACAAGTGCACCTTCAGGGTAAGGTCTGGTAAGCTTCTGGGTTTTATTGCCAGTGACAAAGGTATTCAAGTAGACCCTGCAAAGCTAAAAGCCATACAGGAGATGCTGGCTCCCCGTACAGAGAAGGAAGTTAGAGGTTTCTTAGGACGCCTGAATTACATCGCCAGGTTCATTTCACATCTGACTGCTACTGGTGAGCCAATCTTCAAGCTGTTGAAGAAAGATCAAGTGGTAAAGTGGAATGATGAATGCCAGACCGCTTTCGAAAGAATCAAGGAATACCTTCAAGAACCACCAATTATGATGCCTCCAATTGAAGGAAGACCTTTGATATTATATCTGACAGTGCTAGACAATTCAATGCGGTGTGTGCTGGGGCAGCATGACGAGTCTGGTCGAAAAGAGCATGCAATTTACTACCTTAGCAAAACGTTTATCGACTATGAGACCCAATACTCATTGCTCGAGAAAACTTGCTGCGCTTTGGCATGGGCTGCTCGCTGACTGAGACAGTATATGATGACTCACATTACCTTGTTGATATCGAAGATGGATCCAATCAAGTATATTTTCGAGAAGCCCGCCTTATTCGGAAGAATAAAAAGATGGAAAATGATCTTAACCGAGTACAGCATCCAATACACAACCCAAAAGTCAATCAAAGGGAGTGTATTGGCGGATCATTTGGCGCATCAGGCCGTGGATGACTACTAGTCCATGAATTCTGAGTTACCGGATGAGAATATCATGTTGGTAACCGACTGTGAAGAACCTGGACTGGATGAAGGACCTGAGGAGGGATCCCGATGGTCTATGTATTTTGATGGAGCCTCGAACACATTGGGTAATAGCATTGGCACTGTAATTATATCTCCCGAGGGCTGTCATACTCCGTTCAACGCCCGATTATGTTTTAACTGCACCAACAATATGGCGGAGTATGAAGCATGTATCATGGGTCTTCGAGCTGCTATTGACCTGAGGATTAAGTTCTTGAGTGTATTCGGAGATTCCGCTCTGGTGATAAGTCAGATCAAAGGCGAGTGGGATACGAAGCACCCGAATCTCATTCCTTACAAAGAGTATGTATTGACGTTGCTCCCACTCTTTGAGGAAATAACCTTTGAACATTTCCCACGAGAAAAGAACCAGTTGGCGGACGCACTAGCTACCATGTCTTCTATGTTCAAGGTTAAGGTGGGACAATGAAGCTCCCCAGATTACCATTGAGAGGTTGGATGAACCCGCACACTATTGTGAGATAGACATCGAAGAAGTAGCAGATAAACCCTGGTTTCACGAGGTAAAGAGGTATCTTGAGGCTCAAGAATACCCCGAGGGGGAATCTGTTAATGATAAAAAGTTTCTGAGAAGGTTCGCTATGAAGTTCTTCATTAGTAATGGAATCCCCTATAAGTGTAACCATGATTCAACCTTACTGCGGTGTGTAGACAAGGGAGAGGCAGAAAGGATCATGGCAGAGTTCCATGAAGGCACCTTCGGAACCCATTCTAGTGGATACACCATGGAGAAGAAAATCCTACGGGCAGGATATTACTGGTCCACTATGGAAGCCGATTGTTATCAGCACTCTCGAACCTGTCATAAGTGCCAAGTCTATGCTAATAAGGTGCATGTACCTCTGGTTCCCCTGAATGTTTTGACGGCTCCTTGTCCTTTTGCGATGTGGGGTATTGATATGATTAACGAGATCATACCTATTGCGTCTAATGGGCGTCGTTTCATTCTGGTGGCTATTGATTATTTCACGAAGTGGGTTGAGGCAGGTTCCTTTGCTACAGTTACCAAGAATGTTATGGTGCGGTTTATCCGACACAATCTGATCTGTCGATTTGGTGTACCAGCGAGGATTAGTACTGACAATGGTACAAATCTCAATAACACAATGATCACCGAGCTCTGTAAACAATTCAAGATACAGCACCATAATTTGTCTCCTTACCGGCCGAAGATGAATGGGGATGTTGAAGCGACTAACAAGAACATCAATTAAATTGTGCAGAAGATGACGGTGACATACAAAGGCTAGCACGAGATGTTACCATTCTCTCTTCATGGGTACCGTACCTCAGCACGGACGTCGACAGGGGAAACACCCTACTCTTTGGTGTATGGCATGGAGGCAGTCCTACCCATCAAAGTCCAGATACCCTCTCTCATGATTATGAAGGATGCGGGTTTGAACGAAGACGACTGGATCCAAACCCGACTTGATTAGCTGAATCTAATCGATGAAAAGAGACTTACTGCTATCTGTCATGTTCAGACGTATCAGAAGCGAATGATCAAGGCTTTTAACAAGAAAGTCAGACGTCAAGAATATCAAGTCGGAGATCTAGTGATCAAACGCATCGTACTACCGCAAGGTGATCCCAGGGGAAAATGGACCCCCACATACGAAGGGCTATTTTTGGTTAAGAACATTTTCTCGGGAGGAGTTATGATTCTAACCACCATGGATGGTGACGACCTTCTTCACCCCGTTAATGCAGACATAGTGAAAAAATACTACGCATAATCAAAGACCCGCTAGGTTGACTGGCCTAGGAAAAAATAAGGGCTTCCCGACGAACCAAAAGGGTTCGGGCAAAAGTAAGGGATGAAAATAAAAAAAAACTGTACACCCAGCAAGTCGAAAACCTGAAAAGGCGGCTTGGGCATAAAAGGGTATCCTGATGGACTGAAAACCCGAAAGGGCGGTCCAGGAAAAAATTAGGGATCAAAGCGTAATACTATGTCTCATTGGATCATCTTGCAACCATACTTCGGTATCAACTATCAAGCTCAGACAGCGCCAATTAATCTGATCAACCTTCGACCAAGTAGCAAAGTGATTAGACGCTTGAAGATATAAAGGCAATAGCAGAGTTGGAACCCAATGGGATTGTTTCACATACCTTTTTTCTTTCTTTTACACAAATTGTATATTTTTTGTCTTTCGGCGGCGTTCTCTTACTAGGGCGTCAGCCTCTTTGTACACAAAGCGCCTATTACAGGCCAACTTCAAAATCAATACAAGTCATTTTCATAGAAGTTTCAATTTGTTTTTCTTTTTCTGTTTTGTTTTGCAAGAACGTACAATGATTTATTTTTTATGTATGCATTTGAAAATAATGGTTGCTCATAAATATTTACACAAGAAACAAAAGACAATTACTCGTACTTCCAGAAATAGGGTGTTGTACCCCAAAATTTTCCCTCCCATATTTCTCAAAACATTTCAAGTGAGATCCTAAAATTGCTCAAGGAAGTCCAAGGGTTGACCAAACAAACTCTCTCCTAAGGCAGTCTACCTCAAATTAGGGTTTCATATTGCATCAAGATACCTGAGTCCAAGGAGTCTCAAATGCTCACCATTGTCCTACTAGGTTCTCAAGAACATCCATGTCAAGTTTCAAGCCCTACAGAGAAAGTTTGCTCAGTCAATTGCTCAAAGGCCTGAAAATCGACTGTGCTAGGGCAAAAGTCAATTGTGGCCCACATACAGTCAAACTTCAAGATTTCTGGTCAACATCCTCATTTTTAAGTATTTTTAATCATTTTATCAAGGGTTGATCATGATTCATCAAGGATTTCTCATAATTCATCAAAACCCAAAAGTTGTTAAATTAGGGTTTTGTAGAAAAAGTCAACTCAACTTTGACCAAGCATAACTTTCTCATACTTTATGATAAATGACCCATCAAAAACTCATTTTGGAGAGGATGCAATTATCTACAATTAATCTTCATCTCCCAAGTTCAAAATATGCACTCACAAGAAGTTATGAAGTTGGACATTATAGGTCATTTTGAAAAGTCAACAAAAACACCTTTTTTGTCAAAGCTTCATACATGAACATGGAAGACCCAATTGAGATTATACCACAAGGGTTGCTTAGAGGACATCTCAAGATTTCTAAAAAGTCCAAGAACACCTTCAAAGATTCAAAATTGAGGAAGTTATGCATTCGTGAAGTTGACCTTTTTTGCAAAATTGTCAAAAGTCAACTATGCCTCAAATTGCAATTTTTGCTAAATGGGCCTAACTTTTTGCACTTGTTTTAAGTTGGTAGCATGGTCCACGAGCCCTAGATCTTCCCATTTGTCTTTATCTTATTTTTGCTATTTATTTTGATTTTTATTGCAATTAAATCAATTTAAATCAAAACAAATCATGAAAAAATCCAAATCATTCAAACTTCAAGATCTTGTGCATATTTCAGGTCCTATATCCAACTAGAAAGTGAATCAATTAGGGAAAGGCATAGGTGGGCACAAAAAGATTAATTTTGGCCTATTTTGGAAAGATTTTCAAGTGAATCAAATCAAGATCACAAATCATAATTGGCAAGGATTGAGATCATATTTGTAAACCTAATTCATCCCTTGGTATATAGTGAACAATTGCAGCCAGAAACAACAAGCTTTTGAGGCATGTAGAAAGAGAACCAAAATTGAAAAAATCAAAGGAAAGTGATAATCTTATTTTGCACTTCTAGACGTTTTCAAGACTCATAAGCCATTCCATTCACTTCCTGGGATTGAAAGGAAGCCATAGCAAACAGAAATAAGGACCCTCGCGCGCTAGAACTCACTGTAAGTGGCCCACGGTTTGCCATTATTTTCATAATCGAATCTTGTCATTCTTGCATATTTATCATGTTTTAATAGCATATTCTGAATCCCTAACATGTTTGCAAGCTTGTGGTGGTAATCAATTGCATTTTTATTGGCTATATCAGAACCCACCATTGGTAGGGTTCTTGGTCTTGTTTTAGGGTCTTTTTACACAGGTAAAGTTGGGCCACAAGAAGGGCATCATCATGCTCAACAGGCCAAGACGATTCGATTCATGGCATTAGATTTTGTTTATCGTGCATGTACTTGATTTTGAGATATGCAGGGTTTGTAGTGACGTACGTTTGTCCGTAGGTAAAGGTCATTAAACCTTTTAGCCATGGAGAGAGGACAGGGATGATGGCGTGGCATCACCCTACTCGTCCATTTGAATTTACGCGTGTAATAATGTTTATTTTGAATGTTTTTCATATTACTAATTATTATTATTTGATATACAATATAAGCGCGCAGCTCAGTTGGTGAAGAGGCATTGGAAAAAGATACAGGACCTGGGTTCGAATCCCAGGTCCCCCCATATATTTCATGTTCTTTTTATTTACATAATCAGGTATGTACGCATCATGAAGATCACCATGTGACCTCAAAGCTCCATCCTTGGATCTTCAAGAGGCCAGATCTGAAGGCCACCATATGATGATCCACCAAGAGCCCAGTCAACGCACAACATAGGAGCAGAAAGGTCAACGTGGATCAGCTTGTTTTGGGCCCAAGGCTTGCTATTCACACCCTCCAAATTATTGATTTCAGGCTCATTTTCTTTTACTTTTCTTTTTAAATTTTCTTTATTAATTCACTTAATTTATTTTTACTAACACCAAGTTAATTCTTTTTTTCATAAAAAACCATAAAATCAATTTTCATCCAATTAGATTTAGGTTTTATTTTTTACAAAAATTAATTTAATTAGTTTTATTTAATTTATTAGATAACTTCAATTCCTTTTGTAAATAAATTAAAAACAATTAGAAAATTAGGGTTTTTGTTTAATTTAAATTCTATTTTCTTTTTCTTAAAAATAACCAAAAATAAAAAAATAGGTCATGTAAATTATTTTCTTTAAATTAATTTAATTACTAATTAGATCTGTACTTAATTTAAAAACCTTATTCTTTTTCTTAAAAATAATAAAAAACAATCAAAAAATAGTTTTCCTTTAATTAGTTTAGACGGGGTCAAAACCCTAACTTTTCTCATTCTTAATTCGTCGCTCGCTTAATTATTTTTACCATATTGATGTAATTGCTCATGGAATGTAATAGATTAATTAGGACTTTTTCGTTCATTTATCGTTTTTCTTACGGGTTGTTTTTGGCTATGTAAATTAATACCCGAAGCCTTGTAATAGCGTAGCTTTACTTTCCGCACTTTAATTTCCGCGAAATATTAAACTGTTAGATGTATGATGTTAGACTTGCATGACAAGAATGTATGATTAACTTTAAAACAGTTAGAAAACCCTAAATGTGCAAAGATAATAATTTGAAATTGAATCACTCGCACATGCGCACTCCTAGGGTATACTCCCCACTTCGGTTGCCTTCGGTAAACGGTCATTAAGTATAGGATATTTTAGTGGTCGCTCTCTTGTCTAAACAAAGATCAATGTCCCGCTCGGAAATGTTGCCTCAGAAAGTTTGCCTCGGATACGTTGCCTCGAATATTGATCTTAAGACATTAGGGTTATTACTAAGACATCCTAACATTGCTTTAGTGATCGTACGTCCCTTTCGAATTGACCCTTAAAACTCCAACGACGGTGCTACCTACTCACTAATAGTGGGATAGCACTGTCTAAAGGAAACAAGAATAGAAACATTCTCTTTTTCGAGTAGGTAGATTAGTTCTTAAGTACTTGCTCAAACAAACTTTTTTCACACCAAGCACTTTTTTCAAACAAAGTTTTCAAAACAACTTCGTAACACTATTGAAGACAGAAGCAAGGTTTAAATCGAAGTAAAACAAAAACTTTTTTCAAATCAAACACGCAAGCAATTTTGAAAATGATGAGAAAGTACCTAAGAGCCCGTGGAAAACCACGGATAGAAAGGGTGCTAATACTTTCCCTTTCTATAATCTACCCCCCGTACTGAAAATCTCAGAAAAAGGAATTTTTCTGTGCTTTTGTCCTTTCCAGTTGGATAAAATAAAAGTCGATGGCGACTCTTGCTTACTGCGACATTTTGCAAACAAAAACGCAAAACGCAAACCAGTATTTCAAAACAGTCCAATTCTGGCCACCGTATCACAGAACTGGCGACTCTGCTGGGGAACTAATAAGTGGGGTATACCTTAGGATTAGTTCATCATATTTGCTTCTATTGTTTGATTTGATTGCTTTACCTTTGAGGGCTTTGTATTAGGAGTTACTATAGATCCTAACCCGGATCTGGGGAACACCTTTTAGGTAAGTAGCAATAAACTGTGAGGGAAATGTACGGTGTAGACCGATACAGTTGAAGCAGTAGCTATGTTGATGTGGCACATTAGTTGGTACCCGGTATCCCTTGTGGAGAAACGAAGAGAATACAGGGATGCTATGTGTGTCGTTAAGCATCAACTGACCTTAGAACCTATAATTGACCAACTTGTCCATAGGAAGTAGTGAGATAGCCGGTATCAGTGTAATGCTGGGAACTGGTTGATACTCGATGCTACACTCATTGAGACCATACTCTCAAGATAGTTCCGGCCACAAGAAAAGATTGTGTGAGCTGAAACCATGACCGATGGAGGATGGTCAATGATATTGAGAACCTCTAGAGCCCGGTTACTATTATTAGGACAGGTTGAAACCAACTTAACTTCAAGAGGGTACTACCTTAAAACCCATGAAAGCCTAAACCTAAGGTTGTTTGTGTGACTTGTGTGCTTTCAACTTGAACTACTTGAACATTTTTATTATCTGACAACATGAGTTCCTTGCAGGTTTTGTTTACAGTCCTTATCCAATAACTTGGATTTCTTGCCGATTTTACTTGCTTACATCACCTCACACTTTTGTTTAAACGCATAGCATACACATCATAACATCATGCCTTAACATTCCCTAAACCATTTCAAGGATATCAAGGGTTTGTGATGCAGGTTATGGTAAATCAGACGTCTAGCAAGGGGCAAGGGGATTTATTTTCCTCTAGACAATGTCGTCTAGAGATCAAAACACGATAACTTGAGTCAGTGGCTATGACCCACTTGATATGGTGAGCTTGACTCTTGAAGAAGGACTCTAAATGACACGAAGTTTATTCAATCAAGCTGCAATCAGATTCCAACAGTTTCTTGTTTACCCCGCGAGATCCTTGAAAACATTGCGTACATATATCATACATATCATGGCATAACAGGTCTTCCATTATAGGTCTCTCATGATCTTGTTGTTTATTTCAGTAATGGCTCTCAAACAAGACAACAGAGATATTCAAACTCAAGAAGCTCGGTTCAGGGACATATTCCTACACCTATCCAAGGGGCAGGAAGAGTTGAAAACACTCCTCATTGGGAACTTGGTCAAGAAAAGTCCTGAAGACAATAAAGATGAACGGCTGGAACAACTGCAAGCTGAGGTAGGTGCAATGAGAACCCAGATGCTGGGGCATATGGCTCTTATCCAGGGCCTAGCCCGGGGACAAGAAGAGCTGAGAACCATCATCAACCAACTTCATCAAGACAGATACAACAGTATGAAGCAAACAATCAAGGCCGGGGACCAGGTCATTGATCAGCCTCCAAGAAGACAAGAGTTTGGTTTGGTGAAGGGTGGACCTTTCCAACTTTCTACTACCTCACGGGTCCAACAACAACCTCGCCAAAAACAACGGGTTAATCAGAGTAATCCAGATACACCCAAGAGGCATTTTACCAAACTCAACATGCCGTTGTCTCAAGCTTTACAAAACAAGTTGAGGATGAATCTGGTTACGTTGATAGGACCTCATCCGAACCCCAAGACTTCTTCACCTAACTACAATCCTGATGCAAGGTGTGCATATCACTCTAACAGTCCGGTGCATGATACTGACGACTGTTGGAGGTTGAAATACAAAATTTAAGACCTGATTGATGAAGGAGCATTGGAATTCACACAAGATGGTCAACTAGAACGTTTCTATCAATCCTCCAAGGATCACCATTTGAAGTGACAAGTTTTGACAAGAGAGGCTTTTGTTCATTAGAATTTTCAATTTGCAATTTTCTTTTAATTGTTCGAACATCTATTCATGTAAAACTCTGTTACTTTATCAATGCATTACATATGTCTATTTTGAATCAATCCATTCGTATTCATTATATTTAAATTGCTTTCCTTTTTGTGATATTTAACTCTCGAACAAAAGCTCTGAGCCTTTAGAGGGAGGATGACGAAAATGATACCAAAATCTCTACAGTATGCTTTTGAACAGACCCCGCTGACGATGTACATGCGTTGTTTTAAATCCTAAACAGTGGAGTTATAAGGAAGATAATCCCTAGTCAACCCCTTTGAGCCAAAGAAGTAGGAGTTTTTCTTTTCACACAAATTAAAACCCTTAATCACAACCTGGGGCAGGGTAGTTTTCTCAGTTAATCCAGGTGCACAATAAATGGCATCGAAGACGTCCTTCCAAAACAGAAGACAATGATGGTTCCCTATAACCGTCAAGACAGGAAGTTATTATCTCTCGAAATAAAAGCCCACTAAGTCAAAACCTATGAAGGAGACTTAAGAAGAAAAAAAAAAAGGGGGCATCCCGCTGACTGTAATCATAAAAAGAAACAATTCAGGAAAAGACAAGGCTAATAAAATAAAAAAGAAAGAGGTCCTACAAACCCTCAACAAAAAAGAAATGACTGCATATTCAAAATAAATTGTCAGCATCTGAACCATCACTGGAATATCAGAGAAAAGACTCAAACGAGATCTAAATGCACAATTAACTGAGCATAGGACTGAAGAACATCACGAAGAGCGGGTGGGTACAAATAAATTTTGAGCCTTTATCCTTTGTTTCTTGAACCGTGAACCAGGCCACGTTATAACCCTTAAAAGTCCTAGCTGGAGCATGGGTTAGTTCGAAAGCATACTGTTACAAAAGGTATCCTAACTCCTATAAGGTTTGCTATAAATCCTGAGTTGACATCACACTTTTACAAAAAAAAACTTGTTTTACCAAAAAAATGAATTTTCAAACTTCAAGACAGACATAAGCTTTGCATTCTTAAAATAACATTGTTTGCATATGACTATTTGTTCAACAGCAGATAAATTCGCATGACGAACATCTAGTGAACAAAAACCTTCTCAATAAAAAGGATCACCTCAAGTGGAAAAAACACGTCCAACCAAGGGGCACGGCATGATCATTGTCCATCATCTGGGGCAGTCAAGTCAAGATTCAAGGAATCTTGCAAAGATGCCAAATAGCTAGAGGCAAATCTCCATCTGAGTCACTTGGGGCATTGTACATGAACTTCAGCAACGAATCTTGTATGATCAAACGAACATCTTCTGGTAGTGTGGCAACACAACACTACCGACAGTGCCAACCCCCTATACCCTGAGAGCATGGACATAGTCAGAAAATACTGCGCATGAATAAAGACCCGCTAGGTTGACTGGCCTAGGCAAAAATGAGGGCTTCCCGGCGAACCAAAAGGATTCAGGCAAAAATAAGGGATGAAAATAGAAAAATATGTACACCCGGAAAGCCGAAAACCTGAAAAGGCGGCTTGGGCAAAAAAGGGTATCCTGGTGGACTGAAAATCTGAAAAGACAGTCCAGGCAAAAGTTAGGGATTAAAGTGTACGACTATGTCCTGTCATCTCGTCACTTTCCTACCAGTAGAAGACTTATCATTTCAATCGAAAGTTACCAAGCACCTCATAAGTTGGGATAACACTCAATCCACAAGGCCTCCACAGGCACTTTCTCCAGCAGGGTAAAAGGTATCTAAAGACATTGGTGTTGATTCTCCCTAAGCAGAGTTCATCTTTCACCAACAATTGAGGACTATCCCTAGTGGAGTTTATTTCTTCCATAAACAGAAACTTTACTCCCTACAGAGCCATTCACTCGCCAGTTTATTCTCTAGCAGAATTATTCTCCTGCCAAGATATTCTCAAATCATCTTCGGTCTTTATCTCTAGCAAGCGAAACTTTTTTTACTCTCCAGCAGCAGTCCGAGATTTATTTTCCCCAACTAGAAAACATCACATTTCCATACATCATGGGACATGCATATGCATCATACAACACAATCTCATTTATTTTGAGAACATCATTTCTCAATACATGTCATACATCATGGCATTACATACGACTAACTCTTTACATTTCAAGAAAAGATACAATCAAATCCTTACAAAGTTCAAGCTATGAAGCCCAGGTACGACCGGATAGTATCTTGATTACTCCATCATATTGTGAAGCCCGGAGAACGACCGAATAACAGTATCGGCATACCGCGAAGCCTGGACTCGACCAGATAGTGGTATCTTTTAAACAAGCTATGAAGCCCAGATTCGACCGGATAGTAGTTTAATCCCCAGCAAGTTATTGTAAAGCCTGGATTCGACCAGATAGAAATATAAATTTCTGTGAAGCCTGGATTACAACCAGATAGCAGTCAAGAATACTACGAAGCCTGGATTACGACCAGATAGTGGTATATCTTTAGTGCAAGTTATGAAGCCCGGATTCGACCGGGTAATATCTTGATTTCTCTGAATGCCATGAAGCCTGGATTATGACCAGATAGTGGTATATCATAAACACAAGCCGTGAAGCCCGAATTACGACCGGATAACAGCTCAGCAAGTTATTGTTAAGCCTGGATTACGACCAGATAGCAATACAAGTTTCTGCGAAGCCTGGATTACGACCAGATAGCAGCCAAAGACACCGCGAAGCCTGGATTACGACCAGATAGTGGTATATCTTTAATACAAGTTATGAAGCCCGGATTTGACCGGATAGTATCTTGATTTCTCCAAACACCAGGAAGCCTGGATTCAACCAGATAATGGTATATTACATCGCGAAGCCTGGATTACGACCAGATAGCGGTAAGAGACATTGAAGCCTGGATTACGACCAGATAACAGTGAGGGACACTGTGAAGCTTGGATTACGACCAAATAGCAGTTCACCCGGCCAATTACTACGAAGCCCGGAATCTACCAGATATTAGTAGGCCTTAAAATCAAATGGAAGCCCGGAGGCGACCGGATAACCACTTGACTCCTTCTGAAGCCTGGATTATGACCAGATAAGAAGTAAGGTATTGTGAAGCCTGGATTACGACTAGATAGCAGTACAGGACACCATGAAGCCTGGATTCAACCAGATAATGGTATAAAGCATCGTGAAGCCTGGATTACGACTAGATAACAATAAAAGGACTGAAGCCTGGATTACGACCAGATAACAGTACAAGACATTGCAAAGCTTGGATTTCGACCAAATAGTAGATTACCTGGACAATTACTAAGAAGCCCGAAGTCGATCGGATATTAGTGTGCCCTAAATTCAAGTTGAAGCCCGGATGCGACCGAATAATAACTTAATTCCTTCTGAAGCCTCGATTACGACCAGATAAGAATTGAGAAATTGCAAAGCTGGATTACGACTGGATAGCAAGTTTAATCTCATCTCCCCAGTAAGTCACTGTAAAACCTGGATTACGACCAGATAGCAGTTAGTCTTATCACTATGAAGCCTGGATCACGACTAGATAGTAGTACATTTTCACCTTCTCAACCAAGAGACTATTCCCCAGTAGAATAAACGTACGATCGAAGCTCCTAAAATTCTATTTATCCCTAGACAGAGATCAGCATTCCCCAGCGTAGCCTTCCTCAACAACAAGTATACAGACTCTCGCAAAGGAATCTCTTATGTGATCGACACTCCTTCGGATGGCATCTTTAAGCCCATCTTCCATCATCAATTTCCAAATGGCATCTGTAAGCCCATTCCCGACATCATAAGACAAATATATCTTCATGCGAGTGCAAATTTCTGGGCACTCTAGTGTTCAATCATCTTCCACCTTCAGATCACAAAAGGTAGACGAGCAATTCTACATCCTTAGGTTTAAGAAGATTGAACAGGGGCAGCTGTTGTACCCTAAAATTTACCCTCCCATATTTCTCAATACATGGCAAGTGAGGTCCCCAAATTGCTCAAGAAAGTTCAAGAGTTGACCAGACAAGCTCTCTCCTAAGGCAGTATACCTCAAATTATGGTTTTCATCTTCATCAAGATGTGTGAACCACAAAGGACTCAAATTCTCACCATTGTACTAATATGTTCTCAAGATGATCCATGTCAAGTTTCAAGCCTTGCAAAAGAATTTTGCTCAGTCAATTGCTCAAATGCCTGAAAATCAACTGTACTAGGTCAAAAGTCAAATGTGGCTCACATACAGTCAAACTTCAAGATTATTGGTCAAAATCCTCATTTTTAAGTATTATCCATCATTTGATCAAGGGTTGATCATTATTCCTCAAGGATTGCTCACAAGTCATCAAAACCCAAAAGTTGCTAAATTAGGGTTTTGTAGGAAAAGTCAACTCAACTTTGACCAAGCATAACTTTCTCATACTTTATCAGAAATGACCCATCCAAAGCTCATTTTGAAGAGGATGCAATTACCTACAATTCATATTCAACTCCCAAGTCCATAATATGCACTCACAAAAAGATATGAATTTTGACATTATAGGTCCTTTTGAAAAGTCAACAAAAACACCTTTTGGGTTAAAGCTTCATACATGAACATGGAAGACTCAATTGAGATGAGACCAAAAGGGTTGTTTATAGGAAATCCTAAGATTTCTAAAAAGTCCAAGAGAACCTCTCTAGGGTCAAAATTGATAGAGTTATGCATTGGCCAAGTTGACCATTTTTGCAAAATTGCCAAAAGTCAAATGTGCTCAAATTTGCATTTTTTGCTAAATGGGCCCAACTTTTTATGCTTGCACCTTAATTATAATGTGGTCCACGACTCAAATGTTCACTCACCCATTATGTGCTTCATTTTTCAATTATTTTGATTTTTTATTAATTAAAAAGTGAATTAAATCAAATAAATGATGAAAATTAACAAAGATATGATTTGATTTGTTTTTTTGACAGTCTGGCAATCAAGATATGCTGAGCAAACAAGAGAAAATCGAATCAAGGGCAATTGGTACAAGAAAGGCATGGTTTAGCTCAAAATAGCAAGATATAATATGGCTTAAAAATCAAATATTCCATTCATGAATTCTCAAGATTGGATCCAAGTTTGTTAACCTAATTAACTCTAGGTTATATAATGAAGCTTTCCAGATCAAAAAACAAGGGTTAGAGGTCGTATAAAGCATAA
Source organism: Vicia faba (assembly GCA_948472305.1). Classification (NCBI taxonomy): domain Eukaryota; kingdom Viridiplantae; phylum Streptophyta; class Magnoliopsida; order Fabales; family Fabaceae; genus Vicia; species Vicia faba. Next base: position 512,777,451 of record OX451739.1, on the reverse strand, counting down.
AACAGAACTCAAAAATCTTGACAAAAAGTGAGGTTCGGTTTTCAGGTTAGAGGACCTTTGGGAGCAATTCAAGGCCAGCCATCATATCTCGGGCGTGCACTGAAGCCATCTCAACCATTTGCAAGGTATGAAGCGCTCAAAATTCGCCTCTCCACCTCACGTGGTTTGCAAGCTTTTTCAAATTTGATTATTGTAATTTATGCATCTTTAGCACTTTTAATTTTCATAGTTGTGATTATTATCATGTTTGCAAGCTAACAGGATGGTTTAATTGCACTTTTGAAGCTTATATACACACCTGCCATTGTTAGGGTTTTATGTTCTTGTTTAGGGGTTTTCAATATAGGAAAAATTAGGACTTGAATCAGGTACCATGATGCTCGTGAGGATGAGACGAGTTGATTGGTACCATCACTTTTCATTTATCTTGCTCGTGTGCAATTTTTGAGATGAACAGGTTTGTACCTACAGTAAATGTCTGTAGGTAAAAGTCTTGTTTTCTAAGACGACGGAGAAAGGAAGAAGACGCTTGCGTGTCAGCCAGCCATTGGGACGTTTGAATATTCGCGCCTTGGATTCAGTTTCTTTTTGCTTTCCTTATATTATGCTTTATTGTTGTTATAATGACAAGTTAACAACGCAGCGCAGCTGGCAAGCAAGCATTAGATTTGAGTATATGGACCTGGGTTCGATCCCCAGGTCCCAGCGTTTTCACTTATGTTATTTTCAGTCAGCCAATCCAGTGCTTCACAATCTCAAGCGCATACCATGCTCCATCAAAATTCATCCATCTGATCCAGTGTGTCATCAAATCTAATGCCCAGATAGCAAGGGACCACCATACACCTCAAAGTCAACACTGCATGGGATCAAGCATGGTCAACCAGGCTTTGGAGTATTTGGGCCCAGAAATTCAGATGCAAACCCCCTTTTTGCTAACAATAACACAGACCCATTCCTCATTTTTTCTTATTATTTTATTTTTGCTTTATTACTAACTCTTTATTTATTTTATTTTAAAGTCAATTTTTTTTATAAAATCATAAAATCAAGAATTCACAAAATTAGAATTAGGTTTTTTTTATCCAATTTAATTTAATTTAGTTTAATTTAATTTAGGGAAATCTTAACTTGTTTCTTACAATTAAATTCAATTAGAAAAAACTAGGTTTAAATTCTTGATTTAATTATTTTCTTTTCAAACAAAAATACAAAAATAGGTTGTTTAGAATTAATTAATTTATTTTCAAAAATTAACATTAATTAGAACTTAGGATTTTCTTTTAATTCAATTATTCCATTATTTTCTTAAATAACAAAACATGACAAAAAAAACATTTTTTCTGTAATCAATCGCAAATAGGATTAGTCAAAGGGGTCAAAACCCTAATCGCCTCGCATTTAATTCGCCGCGCGCTTGTTGATTATTTTGCCAATATTTTGTAACTGTTCATGGTTTGTAATAGTTAACTTAGGGTTTTTATTTGCTGTTTAACTCCCCGATTTTTGGCTATGTAATTAATCCCCCTCCCCGAAGCCTTGTAATAGCTAGGTTTGTTTTCTCGCATTTTTCATTCTCGCAAATGTTTAACTGTTTAGATGTATGCTAATAGGATTGTATGGCAAGAATGCATGACAAATTTAAAATGGTTAGAAAACCCTAATGTGCAAAGATAATAAACTGAAAATAAATCACTCGTACATATTCACTCTTAGGGTATACTCTCACTTCGGTTGCCTTCGGTAAATGATCATTAAGCATAGGATGTCTTAGTGGTTGCCCTCCAGTCTAAAAAGATCAAAATGTCCCATTCGAATGTTGCCTCGAAGACGATCTTAAGACTCTAGGGTTACTACTAAGGTGTCCTAACATTGCTTTAGTGACCGTACGTCCCTTTCAAATTGACCCTTACAAATTCCAACGACGGTGCTACCAATTTCTCAATAGTAGGATAGCGCTGTCTAAAGGAAACAAGAATAGAAAAGATCTTTTTTTCGAGTAGGTAGATGCTAGTAGGTGCTTGCTCAAATCAAAACTTTTTACACTTACACATTTTCAAACAATTTTCAAATCAACTTCGTCACACCCTTGAGGACTGATACAAGGGTTATCACGAAGTAAAACATTTTTCAAAAATAAAGCACCCACAAGCAATTTAAAAATGAGAAAGTACCTAAGAGCCCATGGAAAACCATGGATAGAAAGGGTTCTAACACCTTCCCTTTCTATAATCTACCCCCCGTACTCAAAATCTCGAAAAAGGATTTTTTTTCTGTACTTTTTTCCTTTCCGATTGGATGAAATAAAAGTCGGTGGTGACTCTTGCTTACCGTGACATTTTGCGAACAAAAAACGCAAACAAGTAAAAACAGTCGGTTCTGCCACCGTATCACAGAACTGGCGATTCTGCAGGGGAATAACAAGTGATGTATACCTTAGGATCTAGGTCATTAAAATTGATTCTCTTGATTGCTTTGTTTGCTTTATTTTTGAGGGTTTTGTTTGGGGTTACTATAGATCCTACACCCGGATCTGGGGAACACCTTTTAGGTAAGTAGCAATAGACTGTGAGGGAACTGTACGGTATAGACCGATACGGTTGAAGCAGTAGCTACGTTGGTGTGGAACTTTGGTTGGTACCGGTATCCCTTGTGGTGAAACGAGGAGAATACAGGGCCGTTGCATGGTGTCGTGAAGCATCAACTGACCTTAGAACCTTTAATTGTCCAACTTGGCTATTAGAAAGTAGCGAGATAGCCGGCCTCGGTGTAGAGCTGAGAACTGGTTGATACTCGATGCTACACTCATTGAGGTCATACTTTCGGAATATTTCGGCCGCAAGAAAAGATTACGTAAGCTGAAACCATGATCGATAAAGGATGGTCAGTGATATTGAGATCCTCTAGAACCCGGTTACTTTTCTAGGACAGGTTTGAAACCAACTTAACTTCAAGAGGGGATTACCTTTGACCTCATGCAAGACTTAAACCTAAGGGCTTTGTGTGATTTGACTGTGTTTGCAATACCTGTGTTTGCAATACCTGTGTTTGCTATACCTGTGGTTTATCATGACATCATGCATCATAACATGGCATTCATGCTTCATTACATTAACCATTTCAAAGACCAAGGGAATTTATCTTTGTTCTGTTTTGCAGATCATGGCTTCCGTGCATAGAAATACTATCTGAATCAGCTTTGTGCAGATACCTTCCCAACTCAAAGAGCTAGTATCAAGAGTTTCTGAAACTTCTAATTTCATTAAGAGACACGGTCAACTTCTCAGCATGGTTACTTCAAACCTTGATGAACAGATGATGAGCTTACTTTTTCAGTTCTTCGATCCCAAGCATCACTGCTTCACCTTTCCAGATTATCAGTTGGTACCCACCTTGGAAGAATTCTCTCAGCTATTGGGCATACCCATTCTCGAACAGGTACCCTTTACAGATATAAAAGAAGTTCCTAAGCCATAAGTCATTGCCTCAGCTTTGCATTTGAAATGGGCCGACGTGGTATCTAATTGGGAAACTCGAAGCGGAGTCGAGGGTTTTCTAGTCAAATTTCTGATAGACAAAGCTCAGATATTTTGGGATGATTTGGATTTTCAGGATTTTAAGGAGGTCTTGGCTCTTCTTATCTATGGTTTAGTTCTCTTCCCTAATCCGGACTCCTTCGTAGATGTGAATGCTATCAAGATTTTCCTTTCTCGCAACCCTGTGCCTACCTTGCTTGGAGATATTTTGCACGCTCTCCATACTGGTACCATGAAGAGAAGAGGGACTCTTATGTGCTACACGTCGTTGCTGTCGAGTTGGTTTATTTCTCACCTCCCTAAGTGTATACTGAAGAACGAAGAAGGTTTGGGTTGGTCGCACAGAATAATGTCACTCGCTCATACAGATATTCTTTGGTGTTCTCAAGGTATGGAAGACATTGCTATTATTGACCGTTGTGGGGAGTACCCTAATGTCCCATTACTTAGCATACGGGGGGGTATAACTTACAATCCTTGTCTAGCTTTGCGATAATTTGGTCATGCTCGAAGGGATGGTCCCCATGAGTTACTTATTGAGAGCATTGTATTCAACTATGAGGATGATGTTAAGGAGTATCGTCGGAGGTTCATACGAGCTTGGGGCATGGTAAACATATCTGACCCCAAAGAATTGGGACCAAAGACTTCCATTCCTATGGAGCCTTACCTCCAATGGGTACGAGCTCGCTCCCAGAATCTTATGATGCCTTATGTGGCCGTGTTACCAGTGATTGTGGAGCCCACTACTGAAGAAGGCATTCCTTACACGGTTCTCTATCCTTACATGCCCACTGATCTTGGGGAGTTACAGAGGTCTTGGATTCAGTTGAAGAATGAGCGAGATACTTACAGGGAACAGTTCCATGATCAAGAGAGGAAGGTTTTAAAGCTCACCAGGCAGCTCGAGGAAGAAAGAGTACTCAATGATTATATCAGCATAAAGAGAAAGCGTCCATAGGACTTTTGATTTTTCTTTTCTAGTTTTAGATTTGTTTCATTTACTTATTTTGTAACGCCTTAAAGGCATGTTGAACCTTCAAATTTAAGCTAATAAAGTTTTTGTTTATTTTGGTTTGCAAAGTTAAATTTCCCGAAGTAATTGAAATCATTACATGCGCATCCCGTTATCATACACATCATTATAGGTACCACTACAGGTTTCTCATCTTTTTCACTATTTATTTCAGCAGAAATGTCTTCCGATCAAGCCATCAAAGATCTTCAGGCACAGAACGCCCAGTTCCAACAGATGTTCATAAGTTTGGCAAAGGGGCAGGAAGATCTGAAAACCCTCATTCTGAAAGAGAAGAAGAAGAAGAAGAGGAAGAAGGCTGTCAGTATACTGAATATGGGCAGAAGGTTTGGAGAAAGGTTGAAGCAACAAACTGATTTGACCTCTTCATCCAAGGAAGGGGAGAACCAAGAAGGGGAAAAGGACCCTAGTCCTGAACTTTCTGACAACGATACAGATTACAATGATGAGTAATATCCTCCTGCGGAGGATAGATACAAGCAGTTGGAAGATCGTCTGAGTGCCATGGAAGTTCAGAGGATACCTGGTCTGGATTTCGAAGAATTGGGTCTGGTATCGGGAGTGGTCATCCCCCATAAGTTCAAAGCTCTGGTTTTTTCCAAGTATGATGGAGTGTCCTGCCCAAAACTCCATCTCCGCTCTTATGTCAGAAAAATCCAACCCCACACCGCTGATAGAAATTTGTGGGTGCACTTCTTTCAAGATAGTCTGTCAGGGACTCAGCTTGAATGGTTTTACCAGTTGGAGGGAGCCAATGTCCAAAACTAGGAAGATCTTGCTGCTGCTTTTTACAAGCAGTATCAGTATAATGCCGACCTTGCTCCCACTCATACTCAACTCCAAAGTATGTCCATGGGTGCAGGTGAAGGTTTTAAAGATTATGCTCAAAAATGGAGAGACTTGGCTGGGAGAGTCCAACCCCCTTTGTCTGATAGGGAGTTGGTTGATATGTTTCTGGGGACGCTATCTGGTCCATTTTTCAATCACTTGATTGGCATCTCGTCATTTGGTCTCACCGAGCTAATTTTAACTGGAGAAAGAGTATAAGCTGGAATTCGGAGTGGTAAAATACAAAAGGATGCCTCCTCGAGTTCAACAAAGAAGCCTTTCGCTGGTAAGAAAGAAGCCAGTACGATCTATAGTCCGAGGGGTCAAAGCAGATCTGAACACCGTCAAACGGTAAATGCTGTAGTGATACCAAGACCCGCAGTTGCTCCACAATGCAACAATCAACAAAGGGTGGAAAGACCACAATGGCAGTTTACCCGCATCAACATGACTTTGGGTGAAGTTATACCTCACTTATTAAAATCCAACGTGGAAACCTTGAGAGAGGCTCCCAAGAATCCAAATACTACCTCTCCCAGATACAATCCCAATGTGCGGTGCACCTACCATTCTGAGAGTCCTGGCCACGATACAAATGATTCCTGGGATCTGAGAAGTTTAATGTAAAAAACAGAAAATAAAATAAAGTTTAAAATAATGTGGACCATTGGATGAGAGTCAAAATGTGCTAGTAATTAGATCCAAAGGATCATCCACGCTGTGCATATCATGGTCAGCTTTAAAAATTACACTGGATCACCTTTTAATAATTAAAAACAACTAAAATTCTGGCGCGTTGGATGAAGTCTGGCTAATGGAAGTAATCAGATCCAAGGGCTCTCAAAACGTGCGTATGATAAAGCAAGCACGCTGGATAGGATTCAAAAAAATTACATGTCACGCTATCATTGGCTGAAGCACGACACGTAGGTCGTTTTCAACCTCCAAACATCCTAGATTGAGGTTCCTCAAACTGTAAAATTAGATAACCAAACTGGTACCATTAGATTCGTCTCTTCAAGAAGATTCTAATGGTACCCTCGCACCGAATTTATATAAACTAAGCAAGGCTTGAATTGAGAAAAAGAAAAAATAATAACGAGCACGAAATTCTGGAATATCTCACTCAAATCTCAATGAAATCACAAATTGTAAGAAGCATGAGAATCAGAAGGGTGGGGGGAGTAGATTAGTCTTTTATTTGGATTGATTTGACTAAGAGATCTACCTGAACGAAGTAGCAAAAATTTTCTCTGAAACTGAACTTCTATAGCTCAATATAGGTCACGATTCTTGAAGGTAAGAGTATGGTTAGCTTCAGAGAAGTTCAATGGAGCTAATTGAATGGAGCTTTTGGTGTTTTTGAGTGAGAAAGAAAGAAATCAAAGATTCAAATTCAGAGTTCGTGTGGAATCTGAATATGGGTCAATTAGCTATCAAAAGCTTGTGAAAATAGGTGGAATGTGCATATTATTTATAGGAGAGGATGAGGCAATGCTTAAGCGTGCGAATGAGAGGGTAATTGAGTGAATTCGTGTGAATCTGAAGCATGAGTAATGTGTGACTTTCTTAGCATCTAAACTCAGCCAAATCTTGTGTTTTATGATGCTAAATGCTTTTAGAAAGTTGCTAAACATAATTAGAAGCAAAAATGCGTGAAAACTTTATGTTTAGAGGGCACAATATGGATTTCAAATTTTGACTTGGAAGAAAACCTCAACTTCAAGTAGCTGACTTTGAATTCATGGTGTGCACGATTTAGGTAACCTTAGGACCCGATTCTTTATGCATTTGAAAGATAAGGTCACCATCTTTGTAATTTTCCAAGAGTTAGATCAAATTGATGCTTGAGCTAAGAGTTGTGATGAGTCAAAGTTGAGAAAAAGATGCTGACTTTTTGTACTTATAAAATTTTTAAGTTTTTCTTCAAAAGTCACCTATAATGTTTTGATTCCAAACAAGGCCTTCCTCCAAAATCTTGCTTTGATAAATGATGCTAGATTAAAGTGGACTTCCCAAAGAGCATTATGAAACTTGAATCACTCAAAAATACCAAATATTTAAAAGGTTATGGCCTTGTGAAATTGGTGAAAATCCATGAGGTGACCTATAATCTTTTGAGTTCTTAGGGCATCTTCCACCCATTTTCAAGTCTTGCACATAAAAGAAGAGTTAAATTTCACATTCTTAAGATCATTATGGAAAAATAATAGGCTCAAGGAGATAAAAATTTACCAAGTTATGATCTTTGGAAGTTATATTAGGGAATTTGATGGCTTATCTAGAGGACTTGTAATCTTTCTTCATCATTAGGAATCTTCCACACAAAATTTTCTTGAAAATTTTAAAGTGATTAGTTGATAAATATTTAAAGAGAAGCATATCTTTGGAATTACTCAAAAATCTCAAAATATGAACAAGATATGGCCTTTGGAATTTCAAAACCCTAGCTCCTAAAGCACCAAAATGACTTGGAAACCCCTTTCAATTTTGTCAATCTTCCTTGCACAATAACTTTTTCCATGTGAATATAAGTTATTTTGGATGATAATAAGAACCCATAGCAAAAAAACACTTCCAAATATTAAGAATTGAGAGAGTTATGCACATGTGATCAAGAAATCAAGAACTTGTCCAATTAGGTCAAACTTCTTCAATCAATCCTTGCATCTTTTGACTTCCTTTGACAAATCGAGGCATGATGAATCATAGTAGACCTTTTTGTGATATCACTTTAAAGCATACCCAATGATGAAGCTTTAATCTCAATGAAGCTTTGTTGAAAGAAGGCATGGAAATAAACTCATGAACCTATGAATCCACCTGATGAAATGTGTTGTGCCCTAACCTATAATATTATCAATTAGAGCAAACATTCATTGTATTTATTAGTTAAAAGTTAACCAATACAAGACATATATGGTCACAATGCACAACTCAAAGTGCTTGGTGATCCCTCATGAGCAAACCTAGAGATAGGGAGGAGAACCAAACCCAATTGTGATCTTGATATGATTGAGTTGATGTGAGATGATAGAGGAATCTTAGGGGGGAAAATTGGGGTACAACAAAATCTATGCATGATTTTATCTGAATGATATACTAGAATGAGTCTACGCCTGACTTTGTCTAGAAGAGATATTGGAAGGAGTCTACGCCTAACTTTGTCTAGAAGATATGTTTGGAATGAGTCTTCGCCCGACTTTATCCAAAAGAATATCAGAAGGAATCTACGCCTTATTCTATGAAAATACTGGTTATGTAGATAGTCACCCCTTCCAGTTTTTGGAATTGATCTACATCATGTTTGTAAATTGTTGATAATATTCGTCTGTCTGCGAATTTAACCTGAAAAGACAAAGTTAGCTTTATGCAATGTCATGATGTATGCATTACATAATGATACTCTCAAAATAAATGAGAATGTTACATGAGTTTGGTATGCATATTGTTGTACCCCAAAATTTTCCCTCCCATTTTCCTTCAAGATATTCTCATGAGATCCTAATTTGCTAAAGTGGCTCAAGAATTGATCAAACAAATTCTCCTCCTAAGCAATGAGTTCACAACTAGGGTTTGGTATTTCACAAGGAAGATTATGTTTTCAAGGTCTCAAGTGGATTTCATGGTTCCCCATATGTTCCAAGAATTCTCATGACAAGTTTCAAGCCTTACATCACAAGTTTTCTCAGTCAAATGCTCAAATGACTGAAAATCAACTATATTGGGTAAAAAGTCAATTGTGGTCAACATACAATCAAACCTCGAGATTTTTGGTTAACATCAACATTTTAAAGACATGTCCATCATTTGATCAAGGTTTAATCATGATTCCTCAAGAAAAGCCCTCAAATCATCAAAAGTCAAAAGTTGCCAAATTAGGGTTTCCTTAGGAGAAGTAAATTAAACTTTGACCAAGCATAACTTTCACATGCTTCATTAGATTTTCCCCAACCAAAGCTCATTTTGAAGGAGATTCAATTCTCTATAACTTTGTCCCTCTAAGCTCAAGTCCAAAAAATGCATCATTTGAGAGATATAAGCTAATACATTACATGTCATTTCAAAAGTCAACAAAAAGACACTTTTTGTCAAGGCAACTTACATTAAGATAAAGTCTTCAAAAGCAAAAATTATCAACATATAGGTTGTAAAGGACATCTTGATATTTCTAAAAAGCCAAAGATCACCTTTAAATGATAAAAATTGAGTTAGTTATGACCATTGAAAGTTGGGAAATTTTGAGCAAATGCATGAAGGTCAAAGCTTGATATTATGGGCTATTAGGCTATTATCTTGAGGTCCAAACATGTGTTATGCCCTTCATACACCTCAGAATTCATTCACACACCGTTTGGCCTTGTTTTATTTTGATTATTTTAATTATTTTTTATTTAATTCATTAATAATGTAAAATAAAATAAGATAAAAATCATATTTTTACAAGAGTCCAAGCCCATCATATCTTTGTCCTATTTTTCTCTATATAATCTCATCAACTCTCATACAAAAGGACACGAAAACCTTACCTCTAAAACTTGTCCAAATTTCCAAATATTTTTCAAGAACCCTAAGTCCTTAAAACCCTATTTTTAAGCCTCCTCACAACCAAACTTCCATTCCATTCACTTCCAGGAACATTGAAGGGCAAGATTGGATGGGTTACCATGATCCAAAGGACCTGAACCAACATACATGCATCATGGTTTTCCATTATTTCATGATTTTTCTATTTTTGTTTTCATGATGTTTTAACGCATACTAACACCACTAACATGCTCCTGAGATGCTAATGTGCAGGTTTGAATCATCACATGAGTCCCATGTTATCTGAACCATGAATGGCCATGATAAAACTGATTCATGTTATTTTTACCATACCTCATAAACCAGTATGAATTAGCCCTAAAAATGTTCCCATTGGATTCACAGCCCCTGTTTTAGGGGGGTAGGACATTATTGGATCGTTAATGTTTTGTTTTTTGCAGGTTCTAAAATAACATGTTGCCGGAGAAGATGACTGGAGCTAGGGCTCTGGCGCTTATCCGGCCAATGTATATGTGTATATATTATATATTTATTTTTCAATAATATAAACGGATGAAAAATTCACCCCAGTGGCAGAACCGCGCGCGATAAGCATTAGCCTCAAAGGGCCTGGATTCGATCCAACCTTTTGACACTTTTTTCTCTAATATTTCATATGTTTTGTAGGTTGATTACAAAACACGTTGGATGTGTATCCTAGCACAGGCGCGCGCTTGGCCTGGTGGTATGCATGTTGCCTGAAGGTCTTGGGGGGCATGAGTTCAACACTCATCTCCAACATTCTTTTTCTCTATTTTTATACTAAAATTATTTTCTTCTTTCTTAACCCTAATTGTTTAATAAACCCTAATTATTTTTTAATCAACATTAAAACAAATTAGGTTTAGTTTCTTTCTCATGAATTAATTAGGATAATTAGTTTCGATTAATTTAATTACCTAACTTTTTCGATTAATTAAAATCAACCTAGATTTTAGGGTTTATTTAATCACTTAATTAGTTTTTTTCCAATTAAAATCAATTAGGTTTAGGTTAAATCATCAATCATTTTTCATCAAACAATTTATCTGTTTCTTTTCCTTTTTACTGTTTCGCGTGCTTTATTATTTTCGCATTAGTTTTTCCTATTATGTAATTGCTACATAATGTAATAGTTTAACTAGGGTTTTATTTGCTTTCTATCTCCCCCAATTTTTTTTGGTTTTGTACCCCCTTTCCCGAAGCCTTGTAAAAGTTTAGGTTTACTCTCTGAACCTTTATTTTCTACTTTTACTGCTTCTTTATAACTGCTAGTAATTAGGGCGTGTATGGTAAGATCTAAAATCAACCGCTAGATAAACCTAATCAAGATTAAATAACTGAATTCAATACACTTTGCACACACTCACCTATAGGGTTCCCTCACTTGTCGCCTTCGAATAAAAACAGTCATGTCCCTCGAATGTGGGGACGCTTTAGCAAAGTCACTCCGATACAAAAGATCATAGTCCCTCGATGACCCTTTCGATGTTGCCTTAGGTAAATGATCTAGTTCCTTACGATAAGTTGCTAAAGCGCCCTACAAGTTGCCTTTATGACTGTACAACGACCCGCGTCTGTCCCTCACACATCCAACGATAGGGCTTCCTACTAACTAATGGTAGGGTAGTACTATCTAAAGGAGGATGAAATTAACACGAAAGATCTTTGAATATGGGTTGAATACTGTTAATCGCTTGCTCACACAAAAAACATATTTTCACACAAACACTTTTCTATGTAATATTCTCAAGACAGACACTTCCTATACGTTCTCAACTGATACGAGAATCATTACAAAGTCTTCCGTACTTGGGCATTTTCAAAATATTTTCAAACACATACACAAAATCATTTCAAACTAAGTGAGCTAGCGATTAAGAGCCCGTAGATAATGTCATACGGTGGGAGAACTGACTTGGGTGTTTTGCATTTTATCGTAATTGTTGCGGATATCAAGAGTCGCCACCGACTTTTATTTTATCCAATAAAGGAAAGGGTGAAAAGAACAGGAAAGACCTTTTGAGATATTTTCTTGGTTCGGGGGTTAGGTTATGAAAAGGGAAGGTGTTAGCACCCTTTTCATTCGTAGTTATCTACGGACTCTTAGTTGCTTGCTAGATCACTTTGAAAAATGCTTTGTTTGAAATGTGTTTGTGGTGGGTTTTTGAAAGTATTTTGAAAACGCCTTTGTTTCGGAAAACTTTGTAATGATTCTCGTCTCTATAAGAATGTATACAAAGTGTTAGTTTTGAAAATAGTTCAAAGAGATGTTTGTTTTTGAAGGTGTTTTAAAAGTGTTAGTACGGAAATGGTTTTAGTTTGTAAGGAAGCAACTACAAGCATCCTACCTACTCAAAAGGTCTTTATTCGTTTCATCCTCCTTTAAATATTGCTACCTTACCATTGATTGGTAAGAAGCCCCATCGTTGGATGTGAAGGGACGGGCATGGGTCAATCGTATAGTCATAGAAGGAAACTTATGAGACGTTTTAGCAATTTCCATAAGGGACTAGATTGTTTATCAAAGGCGGCATTGAGGGACATTAAGGGACTACGATCTTTTTACCGAGGGTCTTTGCTAAAACGCCCATATTCGAGGGATATGACTATTTTCTAAGGCAACAAGCGAGGTTACCCTAGAGGTGTATGTGTGCGAAGTGTGTTTGATTGCATGCATTTTTGTCTTTGAGATTAGGGTTTTCTAGCGGTTGATTTTATCTTGCCATACACACCCTAATTACTAACAATTTATATTAAAGCGGTAAATTATGGAAATTAAAATCCTAAGCTATTACATCATTAGGGGAGTGGGTGTACAATTTACATATGGGGATGAGGTGGAAGCTTAAATATTACAACCATATTGAATAACAATGAAGGAAATGTAAAAACAGTGTAAAAAGAAGGAAAAATTGCATTTTGAATTATTATGTGTCGACACATGCTGTTATGCATCGACACATAACTTTCCTTTCCCCTGTAAATCCAAATCAACTCAGTATGATTCGATGCATAATGGGATGTGTCAACTCATGCGCCTGTTTGTATCGACACATATGCATTTTGTATCGACTCATCCACCTTTCATCCTTCTATTTTGGGGCCTGGACAATAGTATGAGTTGATGCATAAGGCCATATGTCGACTCATACCCTATTTTTTCACTAGAATGAGTCGACCCATGTGGGTATGTGTCGACTCATGCTGTAGTTTTTTACCTTAAACATTATTTTATTGTCTATACAGGTCTGTTTACAACATATGATTGATTAACATAAACAACAAGCAAATGGTTAGCTCAAAGGGACAATGATTACTATATTTTATCTTCAAAAATAAATCATTAATGATGTATGAAAAAATGTCAAGTCAAGAAGACTTACCTTGAGACTGCACTTGGTGTTTTAAATCTGAATACTTTTCAAAATGTTGTGATGGCTCTAATGAATCTCCAGGAAGCTATTCCAAACTGTTGAATCACACTAAACCCAGTCAAGTTGTACAATACTATTTTTGTGTTTGGAGGGTGAAGATAATGGCACTACAGAAACTGTTCTTGTGTTTGAACAATCTCTATGTGATAAGGTGTTTGGTTTATGGGAGAGTTTGTAAGATGGAATAATGGATTGAGGTTCTGTTTTTGTTACTGAGAATAAAGATGAGTATGAGCAAAGGGTCTTTTGTGAAATGAGAAGAGTTTACAAAGGATGTTGTTTTTTCTGTTCTCTCTTTTTCTCTAAAAAAAAAAACCCAGCCTCTTGTGTGTTGTGAAAACAGTCTATTTATAGAGGAAGTTTGGCTGAGAGCAAATAAGTTTTTGAATAGTTTAGGTATGATGTCTCATTGCCTTTTAGATGAAGCTCTCACATGCAAATTTGGTGCAAACATGGGACTGAGATAATGCAGGCTTGGATTGGGTTGGTAGTAGCATAGCAGAGCTATTTTTGCAGCAGTTTTGGAGTGTTATGGCACCTTTGTGCAGGGTTGTTTCATAGCAGTACAACAGACTATTTTTGACATGGTTTAGGGTTGTTATATGGACAGTACATCATGCTTGGACTTGGCAGCATATAGGGCTTTGTTCAGCAGTAGTTTGGATAACATTGTTTATAGCATGACACTAGTTTAGTTTTGTAGACAATATAGTGGCAAGGTTTGAGTCAAAGGGAAAAGTTCAACCAATACAAAGTTTAGAGTTTATAGTCTTGCAAAAAATGCCACTTTGTAATAACTTGGATTATTTGTAACATCTTGAATTATTTTGAACATCTTGAATTATTTTGCATTGTAGTGAAAAGATATCATGAAGCAATGAAATTAACAAGTATAGAAAATACTTATAAAAATTTCCAAGTCTTGCAAAGTTGGATTTTTGACTCTTTTGATTTTTGATGATCAAATTTCATATTTTGGATGTCTTGATGAAATGTGATTTTTGGGACTCAATTTTGGTCAAAAAGTCAAAGTTTAACTTTTTAGTGTAAATTTGTATACCCCATCCCCAAATTATGTAATTGCGTAGGACATTTATTTTCCGCAATTTACCACTTTTATATAAAATTCTAGTAATTAGGGTGTGTATGGCAAGATAAAATCAACCGTTAGAAAACTCTAATTTCAAATACAAAAATGCATGCAATCAAACACACTATTCACACATGCACCTCTAGGGTAATCTCGCTTGTTGCCTCGGAAAATAGTTATGTCCCTCAAATATGGGCGTTTTAGCAAGGACCCTCGATAAAAAAGATCGTAGTCCCTCGTTGTCCCTCGATGTTGCCTTCGGTAAACAATCTAGTCCCTTACGAAAATTGCTAAAACGTCTCATAAGTTGCCTTTTATGACTATACGATTGACCGATGCCCGTCCCTTCACATCCAACGACGGGGCTTCTTACCAATCAATGGTAAGATAGAAACATCTAAATGAGGAGGAAAAGAACATAGACCTTTTGAGTAGGTAGGACGCTCGTAGTTGCTTGCTCTCAAACTAAAACCATTTCCACACTTACACTTTCAAAACATCTTCAAAAACAAACATCTCTTTGAACTATTTTCAAAACCAGCACATTGTACGTATTCTTATAGACACGAGAATCATTACAAAGTTAGTCTCAACAAAGTAATTTTGCAAAATGTTTTCAAACTCACACCACAAAGCATATTTTTGAACAAAGCATTTTTCAATGATCTAGCAAGCAACTAAGAGGCCATAGATAACTACAGATGAAAAAGGTGTTAATACCTTTCCTTTTCATAACCTACCCCCTTTAACTCAAGAAAAACTCTCAAAGGTCTTTCCTATTCTTTTCACCCTTTCCTTCATTGGATAAAAGAAAAGTTGGTGGCGACTCTTGTTATCCGCAACACTTGTGATCAAACACAAAACACCCAAGTCAGTTCTTCCACCGTATTATAGAACTAGCGACTCTGCTGGGGACATGAAACTTAAAAGTGGGGTTACCTTAGAGCTAGATAAAATTTATAAGCTTTCATTGTTTGATTTGTTTTCTTTACATTTATGGGTCCTTGTTTGGGTTTGTTTTAATCCTCTACCTGGATCAGGGAACACCATTAGGTAAGTAGCAATAGATTGTGAAATTGTACGGCGTAGACCGATATGGTTAAAACAATGGCTATGTTAGTGTGACACATTTGTTGGTACGGGTATCCCTTGTGTTGAATCAAGGAGAATACGGGGCCGTTGAGCGGTGTCCTGAAGCAGTAACTGACCTTAGAACCTTTAATTGAACAACTTGGCCTTTAGGAAGTAGTGAGATAGCTAGCTTTGGTGCATTCCGAAGTTGGTTGATACTCGATCCTACACTCATTGAGATCGGACTTTCAAGATATTTCGGTCGCCAATAAAGAGGCTTGCACTGAAACACTACTCAATGAAGAAAGATCAATGATATTGAGATCCCCTAGAACCTGATTACTTTCTAGGACAGGTTGAACTAACTAAACTTCAAGAGGGTATTTACCTATGAACCTCATGCGAGCCTAAACCTAAGGACTTGTTTTTCCTTGTGTGAATGTGTTTACTTGTACATAACATCATGACTTCATACCATTTCATTTATACTAACTATTTCAAGGACTTTAGGATTCATCTTTGTGTTGTTTTGTAGGACATGGCCTCCATGCGAAGAAATACCATCTGAATCAACCTTGCGACAGTGCCTCCTAAACTCAAGGAATTAGAATCAAGGGTTCCCAATGATTCTCCATTCACCAAGAAGTACGGTCGTCTCACCAACTTGGTTACAACAAACTTTGAAGAGGATATGGTACATGTGTTATTCCAATTCTTTGATCCTAAGCACAGTTACTTTACATTTCCTAATTACCAATTAGTGACTTCTATGGAAGACTTCTCTCAACTCTTGGGAGTGCCTATTCTTGATCAATTACCCTTCACTAGTATTTGGAGAGAACCAATACCGGAGGAGATTGCTCGAGCTTTACATTTGCAACAGTCCGACGTCGTGGCAAATTGGGAAACAAGATGTGGTGTTAAAGGGTTTCTAGCCAAGTTTCTGTTTAAGAAGGCTCATTATTTTTGGGATACTCTGGATTTAAAAGCCTTTGAAGAAGTGTTAGCCCTTCTCATCTATGGGATGATACTATTTCCTAATTTGGACCAACTCATAGATGTGAATACGGTCAAAGTTTTTCTGTCTCGTAACCCGGTGCCTACTTTACTTGGAGACATTTTGCACTCTTTTCACACTCGCACCATAAAGAGAAGAGAAACCCTTATGTGTTGCACTCCTTTGTTGGCTAGGTGTTTTATTTCTCACCTGCCTCGATCTATTTTGAAAAATGAGAAAGGTATGAGATGGTGTGATAGATTGATGTCACTCTGGAATTCGGATATTCATTGGTGTTCTCGATCTTTGGAGGACATTACTATTATAGACCATTGCGAGGAATTCCCTAATGTCCCTATACTTGGAATTAGGGGAGGTATTACCTACATTCCTTGTTTGGCTTTACGACAGTTTGGGTATGCACGAAGAGATGGACCCCATGATGCACTCATCCAAGGTTTGGTATTTGATTACGAGGGCGGCAACTAAGGCTATCATCAAAGGTTCTTACGAGCTTGGAGAATGATAAACAAAGTAGATAGTAATACATTAGGGAATAAGAACTTCATTCCTTTGGAGACTTATCTCAAGTGGGTGCGAACTCGCGCCCAAAACCGCATGATGCCTTATGAAGCCATCCTACCTATCATCATGGAGCTTGTTGCCGAAGGAGATGCTCCATACACTATCATTTATCCTGATATGCCTACTTCTCTTGAAGATTTGCAAAGAGTTTGGATTCAGCTAAAAGGGGAGCGAGACACCTTTGAAGCCCGGTTTTACGCAAGCGAGAAGAAGGTTCTGGAGCTCACGAGACAACTCCATGAAGAGAAGAGTTTAAATGCCTACATTGCACGGAAGAGGATGCGCTCGTGGGAAGCTTGATTTCTTTTGGTTTTAGAAAGTTTATTTTGTATTATTTTTGTTTCTTCCAATGTAAGACTAAGAGGCATGTTGTAAGTAATTTAAACTTATTAATATAATTAATGTTTGTTCCCTTTTGGTTTAAACAAATTTAAATCTTTTAAGTCCTTGAAATCATTTGCATACGTATGTTCATGCATCATAACATAAACAAGTTTTCCACAATAGGTTTCCTTATCTTTCCACTGTTTATTTCAGTAAGATGGATATGAACAAACTGTGAAGGATCTTCAAGCACAGAATGCTCAATTTCAACAGATGTTCCTGGCTCTGGCTAAAGTACAAGAGGACCTGAAGGCTCTCATGATCAAAGACAAGAAGAAAAAGACCAGAAAACCCAGTGGGTGTCCTGAATATGGGGAGGAGATTCAGAGAACCAGCAAAGCGAGCTCTAGAATTCGCAACCCCGTCAAATGAGGGGGACAATCAGGAAGAAAAGACAAAAGAAGAGGGCCACAGTCCAGGGCCTGATGAAGAAGAAGTTTACTACGCTGAAGAACAATATCCTCCTGCTGATGACAAATATAAACAGCTAGAGGATCGTCTCAACACCATGTAAATTCAGAGGGTACCTGGTCTAGATTTTGAAGAATTAGGGCTGGTTTCTGGAGTGGTCATTCCCCCGAAGTTCAAAGTTCTCGAATTTGCTAAATATTATGGGGTTTCATGTCCTAAGCTACATATGAGGTCCTATGTCAGGAAGATCCAACCTCACACCGCTGATAGGAATTTGTGGGTTCATTTCTTCCAAGAAAGTTTATCGGGGACTCAATTAGAGTGGTTCTATCAGTTGGAGGGAACCAACATCCGCAACTAGGAGGATCTGGCTACTGCTTTCTACAGGCAGTACCAATACAATGTTGACTTCGCTCCAACCCATACACTACTTAAAAGCATGTCTATGGGTTCCAGTGAGGGCTTCAAAGATTATGCCCAGAAATGGAGAGATCTTGCGGGAAGAGTCCAGCCTCCTCTGTCTTATAGAGAGTTGGTAGATATGTTCTTGGGTACTTTGTCAGGCCCATTCTTCAAACATCTGATCGAGAGCTCTTCAGCTAGGTTCACTCAGCTGATATTGACAGGTGAAAGAGTGGAAGATGGTATCAAGAGCGGTAAGATTCAGAGAGATGCATCTTCAAGTATAGTAAAGAAACCATTCTCTGGAAAGAAAGAAGTAAGTGTTACCTACGGTCAAAAGAATCAAAGCAAAGCTGAACATCGTCCAACGGTGGGAGCTGTAATGATCTCCAACCCTGTATCAACTCTACGACAAAACAATCAGCGCAAACAGGATGTGCCTAGAAGAAAATTCACCCAGCTTAACATGTCCTTATCTCAGGTTTTACTACACTTGTTGAAATCTAATTTGGTCACTCTGAAGGAGCCTCCTCAAAATCCAAACACTACACCTCCCCGTTATAATCCAAATGCTCAGTGTGCCTATCACTCCAACAGTCCAGGACATGATACAAATGATTGTTGGGCTCTGAAGAATAAAGTTTAGGATCTTATTGAGGCAAAGGAGATTGGATTTGACCCTCCCGAGACCCTTAACGTGATAACTGCGCCAATGACCAAGCATGGTCAGGGTGTTAATGTCGTTGATGATGACCTGTTTGTTTCTTCTACTGATGAACTAGATACTCCTCTTCCGTTTATTAAGAAGAATATCTTGTGAGCCGGTTTATTTTCGGGTTGTGGTGAAGGTTGCCACTTGTGTACGTCTCTACCCAATGGTTGCTTGTTATTGAAGATAGGTGTCCAACACTTGATGGACAACAAGGAAATTCTATTTGAGAAGACTCCCTCTACGAGAAGTCTGTGTGAAGATATATCAATTATTACCATTTCCAAAAACCCTCCTAGGGTCTCCTTCAAAAGACCTGTCAGGATTACTCCTTTAATTATCACTTTTCCTGGGCCAATACCATATTCCTCCGATAAGGCTGTTCCTTGGAACTATGGATCTGACATCTACTACCATGGCGTCAAGCAAGACCTATTGGATATCAGAGATGAAGTTGTTGAAGATACTGATCCTAACATTGACAACATTGTTAGGACCAGTAAAATTACCATAAGCGGAAGGATCTTATCTCCTGAGATCTCTCCGAGGACTATGCCACTCCTTTAGTCATTCCTGCTAATGTTCCTATTGTTACTCCTATTGTCACTCCCGTTGCTATTCCTGCTACTGAGTCAGCTGAGACTCGGGGCAAAGAAGTACTGGTTGAGCCTGCCCGAACGGAGGCACCTAAAGAAACCATTCCTGAAGCCTCTAAAAAAGAAATGGAGGAGATACTGAAAATCATACGGAAAAGTGACTACAATGTTGTGGAACAATTATGGAAGACCCCTTCAAAAATTTCAATGTTGGCCTTACTGTTATGCTCTGAAGCCTATGCTAAGGCTTTGGTGAAGTTCCTCAAATCTGCTCATGTGCCACAAGAGACTTTTTCCGACCAATTCGTGAATTGTGTCGCTAGTCTAACTACTGACAATGGACTTGGTTTCTCCGATGCTGATTTGACGTCTAAAGGAAGAAAGCATAATGATGCCTTGCATGTCTCTATTGAGTGCATGGGCACTACCTTGGCTCATGTTCTAGTTGATACGGGTTCATCGCTAAATGTTCCACCCAAGGGTGCTTTAGACAGATTGGACTGTGAAAGACTGACTTTGAAGCCCAATAATATGGTGGTGAGTGATTTTGATGGTTCTAAGAGAATGGTACACGGGGAGGTGGACATTCCTATTAAAGTTGGTTCCCAAACTTTTGGCTCCACTTTCTATGTGATAGACATTCGCCCATCTTACTCTTATTTGTTGGTACGCCCTTGGATTCATGGGTCGGTGTTGTCACTTCCACTTTGCATCAGTGTTAAAGTATCCGGTTAATGGAAAGATTGTTACAGTCCACGACGAAGAAGAGTATATGGTGAGCCACCTGAACTCTTTCCGATATGTCGATATGGATGGCGAGTTCATCGAGACCCCCTGCCAGAATTTTGAAGAGGTTCCTCAGACAATTATTGTTACCAAAGCTGCCACTACTGTTCCAGAAATTACCAGACCTCCACTGAAGATGGCTTCTCTAAAGGATTCCAGGGTTGTAATTGAAGAAGGTGGGTGCACTATTTGGGGCCAACTACCTGACATCCCCTATAAGTCTGACAAGTTTGGTTTGGGTTTCCCTTCAGGTGCTCAAAAATCCATTCGTAGTGCTCGCGTCGGAGGACCACCATTACGCATCAACAACCATGGAGTCAACACTGTAGAAGACACTGACAGTGACTGCGACCTGGACAATTGGATCTTCCCTACTACCAACGGTGGACTCAACAATTGGACAACTATATACCTTGTCCCTATTACGTTCATCCAGGAGTAATTGTCTTTTTGTTTTCTTTTTGGGATACGTAATATATGATCAATTTAAGCTCTAAAGCCTTGTGTCTTACTCGAGGCACAATGGTTTGTTTGTGAGGGTTATCATTTCAATTTCATATGTCATAAATAAATCATTGGACGTTTTGCATACAAATTTTTGAGCTCTTTGTCTTTATTTTCTGCTTTTTACTTTATCAAAATAGCTATATCCACTATGGATCCCATTGATAACGGTTCAGCTATTGTCAGTTATGAATTTGAAAATCCAATCTACCAAACTGAGAACGAAGTTGAGGAAGATTGTGAAGTACTAGGAGAACTTGCTAGACTGTTACAATAGGAGGAAAGAGCGACACAGCCTCATGAAGAGCCAGTCAAGACGGTAAACTTGGGTACTGAAGAGAATAAAAAGGAAGTCAAGATATGTGCCAACTTAGAGCATAGCATCAAGGAGTGGTTAATCCAGATGTTACATGACTACATTGAGATCTTTGCCTGGTCATACAAAGACATGTCGGGGCTGGACATTAATATTGTGGTTCAGCGTCTACCAACGAAAGAAAACCGTCCTCTAGTGAAGCAAAAGGTTCGTCGTATGCTGCCTGAAATGTCAGAAAAGGTCAAGGCCGAGGTTATGAAACAGTTTAACGCCAATTTTTTAGTTGTTACTTCTTATCCATAATGGGTTGCAAACATGGTACCGGTACCTAAAAAAGATGGCAATGTGCGCATGTGTGTGGATTACAGAGATTTGAATAGGGCGAGCCCCAAGGATGACTTTCTGCTTCCCCATATTGATGTTTTGGTTGACAATACCGCGCAACATAAGGTTTTCTCCTTCATGGATGGTTTCTCCGGGTATAACCAGATTAAAATGGCGCCTTAAGATATGGAGAAAACAACTTTCATCACGCAATAGGTCACCTTCTGCTACAAAGTTATGCCATTTGGGTTGAAGAACGTTGGGGCAACCTATCAGCGTGTTATGGTAGCCTTATTTCACGATATGATCCATCACGAGATAGAGGTCTACATCGACGATATGATAGCCAGGTCTCAGACTGGAGAAGAGCACTTAGATTATTTGCAGAAATTATTTGAAAGAATGAAGAAATACAAGTTAAGACTGAATCTGAACAAGTGCACCTTTGGAGTAAGATTTGGTAAACTATTAGGTTTCATTACCAGCGTCAAAGGTATCGAAGTAGATCCTACAAAGGTTAGAGTTATTCAAGAAATGCCAACCCCATGCACCGAGAAGGAGGTTAGAGGACTCTTGGGACGTCCAAACTACATTGCCAGATTCATTTCCCACCTAACTGCTACTTGTGAGCCGATCTTCAAATTACTCAAAAAGGATCAAGTGGTGAGGTGGAATGATGACTGCCAGACTGCCTTTGACAGAATCAAGGAGTATCTTCAAGAACCACCCATTTTGATGTCGCCCATTAAAGCAAGGCCTCTGATTATGTACTTAACAGTATTAGAAAATTCAATGGGGGTGTGTGCTGGGGAAGCATGACGAGTTTGGCCGAAAAGAGCATGCAATATACTACCTGAGCAAAAATTTTACCGACTGTGAAACCAGATATTCATTGCTCGAGAAAACTTACTGCGCTCTGGCATGGGCTGCTCGCCAGCTAAGATAGTATATACTAACTCACACTACCTTATTGATATCTAAAATGGATTCTATCACTTACATATTTGAGAAGCTCGCTCTCTCTGGAAGAATAGCAAGATGGTAAATGGTCCTGACCAAATACGACATTCAGTACACTACCCAAAAGGCAATAAAAGGAAGTGTACTAGCTGATCATTTGGCTCATCAGGTTGTGGACGACTATCAATCCATGGATTTTGAGTTCCCGGACGAGGACATCATGTTAGTGAATGATTGTGAAGAACTTGGACCATATGACATACCTGAACAAGGATCCCGGTGGACTATGGTTTTTGACGGAGATTCCAATGCACTTGGAAATGGCATCGGTGTTGTAATCATATCTCCTGAAGGTTGTCATACTCCTTTCACTTCCAGGCTATATTTCAATTGTATCAACAATATGGCTGAATATGAAGCATGCATTATAGGTCTCAAAGCTACTATCAAATTGAGAATCAAATTCTTGAATGTATTTGGAGACTCGGCCTTGGTAATCAGTCAAATCAAAGGAGAATGGCACACGAAGCACCCTAATCTCATCCCTTACCGAGAGCATGTGTTGACGCTGATTCCACACTTTGAAGAAGTTACCTTTGAGCATTTTCCATGAGAAGAAAATCAATTAGCAGACGCGCTAGCTACTATGTTATCCATGTTTAAAGTGAGATGGGATAATGAAGCTCCTCAGATCACCATTGAGATATTAGATGAACCATCATACTGTTATGAGGTAGATACTAAAGAAGTAGGGGAAAAACCTTTGTTCCATGAAGTGAAAAGATACCTCGAGACCCAAGAGTATCCTGAGGGAGCTTCCATCAATGATAAGAAGTTCCTAAGAAGGTTCACTACCAAGTTTTTCCTCAATAACAGAATCCTCTACAAACGCAACCGCGACTCTACTTTACTTTGGTGTGTAGACAAGAGTGAAGCAGAGAGGATCATGGAGGATATGCAAGAAGGTACCTTTGGAACCCATTCTAGTAGGCACGCAATGGCTAAGAAGATTCTGAGGGAAGGATACTACTGGTCCACTATGGAAGAAGACTGTTATCGGCATTCCCTAACTTGTCATAAGTGTCAGATCTATGTTGATAAAGTACATGTTCCTCTAGTTCCCTTGAACATCTTGACTGCTCCCTGACCTTTAGCAATGTGGGGTATCAATATGATCGTGGAGATTAGACCTACCGCTTCTAATGGGCACCACTTCATCCTGGTTGCCATTGATTACTTCACAAAGTGGGTCGAGGCAGCCTCATTTGCTTCTGTTACCAAGAACATCGTGGCCCGGTTCATCAGACATAACCTTATTTGTCAGTATGGTACTCCAGAAAGAATCATCACAGATAATCGTACCAATCTCAATAATACTATAATCACCGAGATCTGCGCACAATTCAAGATTCAACATCATAAATCTTCTCCTTACCGACCGAAGATGAATGGGACTGTAGAGGCTGCCAATAAAAACATCAAGAAGATCGTGCAGAAGATGACGGTGACATACAAAGAATAGCATGAAATGTTACCATTCACTCTTCATGGTTACCGTACCTCAATACACACGTCAACAGGGGAAAATCCTTTCACTCTGGTATATGATATGGAAGTTGTCCTACCAATTGAAGTCCAGATCCCTTCCTTGAGAATCATGAAGGATGCAGGTTTGAATGAAAATAAATGAGTTCAAACTCGACTTGACCAATTGAACCTCATTGACGAGAAAAGGCTCGCGGCTGTCTCTCATGGTCAGATGTACCAGAAATTTATGATCAAAGCTTTTAACAAGAAGGTCATACATCAGGAATATCGAGTTGGCGACCTAGTAATCAAGTGCATTATCCTGCCACAAAGTGATCCCAGGGGTAAATAGACTCCCACATATGAAGGACCATTTATGATCAAGAACATACTTTCTGGTGGAGCCATGGTATTAACCACTATGGACAGTGGCGACCTTCCACATCCTGTAAATGTAGACATAGTTAAAAGATACTATGCATAAATAGAGACCGGTTAGGTTGTCTGGCCTAGGAAAAATAAGGGCATCCCGGCGAACCAAAAGGGTTCGGGAAAAAGTTAGGGATACATACATGAAAAAAATCTGTACACCTGGCAAGTTGAAAACCTGAAAAGGCGGCTTGGGCTAAAAAGGGTATCCAAGTGGACTGAAAACCCAAAAGGACGGTCCAGGCAAAAGTTAGGGATTAAAAGTGTACAACTATGTCCCGTTGGATCACCTTACAGACAAACTTCAGTATCAAGTTTCAAATTCAAATGGTACTAATCAATCCAGTCAGCTTCGGTCAAGCAACAAAGTGATGAGACACTTAAATATATAAAGGAAATAGAATAATAGGAATTCAATGGGATCATTTCACATAGTTGTTTTCTCTTTGTATACTGCTTTGTATAGTTTTCATTCTTACGACGGCATTATCTTACTAGGATGTCTATCTCCTTATACAAAAACGTCTGTTATAGGCAGACTTCTTCAAATTAATACAAAAATTACCTCTTTAAAAGTGCATAAACTATTTGTTTTTATTTTTGTGTTTTGTTTTGCAAAAATGTCCAGTGATTATTTTTAACATATGTATTTGAATATAATCACCATTTACAAATACACGCATAAAAAACAGAAGGATAGTTACCAATGGCTTTAAGAAACGGGACAATGTCTAAAAAGCCATATGAAAATCCCTGCAGATACATCCCACAATAGATACAAAGACGTCCTCCTGCAAAGTCACTGCCATCTCCTCAGCATACAGCCTATTGATTTCAAGAGGTTCTGACACCCCCTGCGGAGCAAGAGTCTCCAATCATCTCCCCGACATCTTAAAGAATTCCACAACATGGTTTATAAACTTCTTGGGTTCCCCCAACAGGGCTTCATAAAAATCCCCAAGGGGTTTACAGAGTCTTATTTCCCCCAATAGAATTTATTTCTCTAACCATGGAAGTCCATCTCCCATCAATCCAACTTCAACAAATAATGAAGAATCACATTCTTCGTCCCCAACAGCAGTCAGGGATTTATTTTCCCTCAATTCAACGACGCTACAAAAAACAGCAGATCAGTTCATATATTGCATTCATACATTATTTTACAAACATAATAGCATATGCATATAAAATACATATAGCACAATCTCATCTATTTTTGAGAACATCATGCATCATGACATTGCATACAGATAAAATCATTACCTTTTCAGGAAAGATCAACAAACTAATATCATCATTAATTTTCAACAAGTTCCAGATTAAAACCTGAAACAAGACAGGACAAATATCTGTGAATAAATTATTCTAGATTAATACCTGAAACAAGACAGGACAACTATCTACATGGGCAGATTAAAGATTAACTCCCGAAACAAGTCGAGGAAACTATCTTTCTTTCTCAAATAAGTCAAATTAATTCCTGAAACAAGCCAGAGCAACTACCTCTACGACCAACAAAAAGCGGGTTCCATATTAATACATGAAACAAGACAGGACAACTATCTATGAGCGACTGATTGTACATTAATACCTGAAGCAAGACATGACAACTATCTACATGAACAGGTTATGGATCAATTCCCGAAACAAAACAAGGTGACTATCCACACGACCAAGTGATCTCCTTAAGAAGTTTTATTATGAAAAGCATCTCCTTCAGAAGTTTTATTCTGAAAAGCATCTCCTTCAGCGCTTCATTCTGAAAAGCATTTCCCCTTCAGATATGGAATCCTGAAAAGAATTTTCCCCAGAGACCTAGTTTTGGCGAGCATTTCCTTCAGAGGAGTTCTGAAACGCATTCCCCCATCAGCACTTCATTTTGAAAAGCATCTCCTTTAGAAGTTTTATTCTGAAAAGTATCTCCTTCAGCGCTTCATTCTGAAAAGCATTTCCCCTTCAGATATGGAATCCTGAAAAGCATTTTCTCTAGAGACCAAGTTATGGCGAGCATTTCCTTCAGAGGATTTCTGAAACGCATTTCCCCTTTAGAACTTCATTCAAAAAAGCATCTCCTTCAGAATTTTTATTCTGAAAAGTATCTCCTTCAGCGCTTTGTTCTGAAAAGCATTTCCCCTTCAGATACAAAATCCTGAAAAGCATTTCCCCTAGAGACTGTGTTTTGGCGAGCATTTCCTCCAGAGGAGTTCTGAAACGCATTTCCCCTTCAGCACTTCATTATGAAAAACATCTTCTTTAGAAGTTTTATTCTGAAAAGCATCTCCTTCAGCGCTTCATTCTGAAAAGCATTTCCCCTTCAGAGAAGGAATCCTGAAAAGCATTCTTCAAGATACAGTCATATGTAGACTCGTTCTAACATTCCTATCAACAGTCACTCTGGATGGCATCTGTAAGCCCATCTCCGATAGACCTTCCATCACCTCTCTGAACGGAATCTTTAAGCTCATTCCCTACACAATCAACTAACACATGGTCGAGTGCAAATTTCTGGGTACTCTAGTGTTCAATCATCTTTCACCTTCAAGTAACGAATGGCGGACTCGCCAATCTAACTCTTCAGGTTTAAGAAGATTGAACAGGGGCAGCTATTGTACCCTAAAATTTTCCATCTCTTTTCTCAAGGCATTTCTCACAAAGATTTCCAAAAGATCAAGTTTGCACAAGTACAATTGGATTTTTAATGCCCCATATGGTTTCCATGGATCATATTGGACTTTCAAGGGTCAGGTCAAAGAGGAAACTTTCGAAAGGGAAAAGCATACAAAAAAGGTGTGTCGAATTCAAAATCTGGTTCAGGCTGTTTGAACCACATGACTGATTGAAAGGAGTATTTGGCAGATTTTGACAAATTGAAGAAAAGAGAGCTTGCTTCGATTCACAAAGCTTTGACTGGGCATTGGCTTCCTTCGAGCAACCTGCTTTGAATGGTACATTCAGATGAATATTGGTCCATTTGAAGAACATATAATTGGTTCATTCGAAGAACACACAATCGGTGGATTCGAAGAACATACAAATGGTCCATTCGAAGAACATATAATATGGTCCCTTTGGAGGACATAAATCTGGTGGATTCGAAGAACATACAATTTGGTCCCTTCGAAGGACATACAATTGGTCCATTCGAAGAACACACAATTGGTGTATTCGAAGAACATACAAATGGTCCATTCGAAGAGCATACAATTGGTGGATTCGAAGGACATACAATTTGTCCATTCGAAGAGCACACAACTGGTGGATTCAAAGAACATACAAATAGGTCCATTCGAAGGACATACAATATGGTCCATTCTAAGAACATACAAATTGTCCATTCGAAGGACATACAATGGGTCCATTCGAAGAACACACAATTGGTGGAATCAAGTATTGTTTTGTCTTTTGATGAGTCTGGTCGAAGGCTGCTAAACAAAGTCTTATTTGATGCCAAGCCCAAGCATGTTGTACTGTCCACATAACAGCTTAAAACCATGTCAAAAAGCAGTCTATTATACTGCTATGAAACAACCCTGCACCAAGCTGCCATAACACTCCTAAACTGCTGCAAACCAGTCCAAGCCTGCATTATCTCAACTCCATATTTTCACCAAATTAGCATACAAGAGCTGTATCAAAAATGCCTATGAAGATAGCATACCCAAATTGTTCAAATTTTATTTGTTTTCCCCCAAAAAAACAGCAAGACTCTTCTATAAATAAGTTGTTTCACAACACATCTAAGGGGGCTTGGGGGAGGGCTTTTTGACAAACAAAGAGAGCCTTTTTGGCAAGGAAAAGGGAGAAGAGAAGATAAAAAAAGAGGAGAGAACACTTAAAACACTCTTAAACCCAGAACTAAAAAAATACAACACCTCTGTTTGTTCTCTCTTTCGAATCCAAGCTTTCCTACCCTTCAAACTCATGTCCTTTCTTCCTTTAAATTCAAGAATATTCAAGGCAGCAACTCAAAGTTCAAAACACAAACTCCATATTCAAGGTAAGTCTTCCTGACTTTAAACCTTTCATTTCAAGCATCATTGATAACTTTTTGTTTGTTTTCATTTCTACCCTTTTGTTTGTTTTCCTTTATTGTCAAGAACTAACTTGTATAGACCATAAAACAATATTGGAGTGAAAAATTACAGAGTGATGCTGTGATCGGTGGGAATGAGAACTGAATGTTTTTTGGAATGCTGGTTCGCGTTTGCGTTTGTTTTTGCAAAGTGTCGCGGTAAGCAAGAGTCGCCACCGTCTTTTATTTTATCCAACAAGGAAAGGACAAAAGCACAGAAAAATTCCTTTTCAAGATGTTTCTCGGGTTCGGGAGGTAGATTATAGAAAGGGAAGGTATTAGCACCCTTTCTATCTGTGGTTATCCACGGGCTCTTAGGTACTTGCTCACTATGTTTTCAAAAGTTTGCTTTTCTTTGTGTTTGTGGGTTTTAAAAAAAAATTTAGTTTTTGAAGAGAGTGTAAGTGCGAAAAGTTTTGTTTTGTTTTTAAAAGGAGCAAGTACTTAAGAACATCTACCTACTCAAAAAGGAATTAGACTGTGCAAGTGTCCTTTAGACAATGCTATCCCACTATTGAGGAGTAGGTAGCATCGTCGTTGGAGTTTTTCGGGTCAATTCGATTTAAGGGACGTGTGGTCACTAAAGCAATGTTAGGATGTTTTAGCGGTAACCCTAATGTCTTAGATCATTTTTCCGAGGCAACCATTTCGAGGAAACTTTGATCTTTGGACAGGAGGGCGACCTCTAAAACATCCTATACTCAATGACCACATTCGAGGCAACCAAGTGAGATATACCCTAAGAGTGGCATGTGCGAGTGTATTGTTTTTCAGTTATATTATCTTTGTTTATTTAGGTGTTCTACCATTTGTTTTTAGATCTTGTCATACAATCCTAGTTAGCATACATCTAAGCAGTTAATATATGTACAGGAATTTAAAGTGAGGGAATGGTAAATCCTACGCTATTACAAGGCTTCGGGGAGGGGGATTATTTACATGTCCAAAATTGGGGAATAAAGCAGTAAAGTAAAAGTCTTAGTTAAGCTATTACAAACTAGTAGGCAATTACAATAAAATAAACGCGCGCGAATCTGAAAATAACCTCTAAAAATCCTAAGAATAAAATCTTTTTGTTGTTTTATTTTATTTTTGGGAAAATGCTAAATGTTCAATTAAGTCAAATTTAATTAATTAAAAAAACTGATTAAAATTAACTCCAAAACATACTTAATATTTTTTGCATTTTTTTTGTTTATGAAAAGGATTGAGTTTAAATAAATCCTAAGTCTACTGATTTTAAAATTGGAGAAAATAAGTTAAAATAATTAACTAAATTAAATCCTAATTCTAATTTACTTATTTTTATGATTTTTATGTTGATTAAAAAAACAAATAAAATGGTCCAAACGAAAATGAAATCAGGCAGTAAATCAAGAAAAACAAAATAATTCTGGAGGCCTGGGTCGAAAGAAGTGTGGGCTATCTTTCGACCCAGTGAAGAGGCTGGATCAAAGGTGCATGAGGGGCTGGACTCTGAGGGTGTTCGATCTGGATATGTCATCCTTCGATCTGGAAGTCCTGGGTCCAGTTCGAAGCTAAGCTGCTGAGCTTCGAAACTCTGAACAGGATCCTGAGAATATATTTCCTGCAAAAACGAAACACATGTTAAAGGTCCAGGGGGGATTTTACCCCCCCTGATTCAAATCTCCTCCCTATTCGCACCTGCTGAATCTGGGTCTGGGTTTATTTTATCCTGGGATTCGAAGGAGAAACTCAGATTATGCCCAAGCAATGGCATAATTTCATCTTTGAGCTGTAGCTTATATGTAGCACATTAAATCATTCACAAACAGCAATAATAACATGAATATGCAATCAGAGATCGAAATGAGTTTGAGATTAGATTTCTTTACCAAACAGAGGTGCTTTGATTTGTAGTTCTGAGGGTGGAGGTGTTCGTTGGGTGACAGCTTTGGCTTGTGCAAGGATTGGGTATGGCTTCCTGGAAGTGCTGATGAATTTTGGCAGCGTATCTCCAAGTTCTCCTTGCTTCTTTTCTCTATTTTTTCTGTATATTTTCGTCCTCCCCCTTTTGCAACACTTGTGATCTCTTTATATAGAGGGGGTAGAGGGGACAGGAAGACAAAGGTTTAAATGACCTTGATTATGTGTTTGACAGCCATGAATGAGAGTTCGTAACGTTGGCTAAACATATGGGATCTTGTCCCTTTTTGAATTTTGAATGATATGTAACTGGCCTTCGAATGCTCCCTTTCGAATGGGCTGACGGCATCCTTCGAATGCTTTTCGAAAGCTTCTTCGAATGGACCCTTTGAATGCCTCTTCGAATGGACCTTTTGGAATTCCAATCAAAGGACACTGTTATAATGCCAATCGAAGTACTTGTCCATAATGCCAATCGAAAGGCTCCTTCAGAACACCAATTGAAGGGTCTTTCAGAATTCCAATTGAAGTTCTTGTCCATAATGCCAATCGAAGTGCTCCTTCAGAATGCCAATCGAAATGCTCCTTCAGAATGCCAATCGAAGGGTCTTTCAGAATGCCAATCGAAGTGCTCCTTCAGAATGCCAATCGAAATTCTCCTTCAGAATGCCAATTGAAGGGTCTTTCAGAATTCCAATCGAAGTGCTCCTTCAGAATGCCAATCGAAATGCTCCTTCAGAATGCCAATCAAAGGGTCTTTCAGAATGCCAATCGAAATGTACTTAAAGCACCACTCAAAAATTTTCCTTTTCCTTAGGCAAGAGTTTGTGATCAACCATGCAGGGGGGAGACTTTGGAAAAACATGAGAGGGTAAATTTTGGGGTGCAACAGTTGCCCCTGTTCAATTTTCTTAAACCTGAGGATATAGATTGGCTTTCGAGCCTTTCGTGATCTAAAGGTGGAAGATAATTGAACACTAGAGTGCCCAAAAATTTTCACTCGCATGGTGTAGTATCAGCATTGTGACGTCGGGAATGGGCTTACAGATGCCATTTGGATATTTGTTGGTAGGAGATGGGCTTAAAGATGCCATCCAGAAGTGATTGCTGGACTGTATCTATAAGCTGGAACTGGATGATTGCCAGAATTGCGTCTGCATCTGGAGCGTATCTGAAATGTATTTGAATGAGTGACGGAATGACATCCGAATCTGGATCGTATTTGGACTGTATTTTGAATGAATCTGGAATCAGAATGTCAGCCATATCTGGATCGCATCTGAACTGTCTCTTCTGACGGGGTGTCTCCTTTGACGAGTTGTCTCTATTGACAGGTTGTCTCTTTTGACGAGTTGTCTCTATTGATAGGTTTTCTCTATTGACAGGGTGTCTCTTTTGACGAGTTGTCTCCATTGACAGGTTGTCTCTATTGACAGGTTTCGCCTCAGAAAAATCTTTAGGAATCAATTTAACTGATTTTGTCTCTATTAACTGGCTTCACCTCAGAAAAATCTTTAGGAATCGATTTAACTGATTTTGTCTCCCTTAACTGGCTTCGCCTCAGAAAAATCTTTAGGAATCGATTTAACTGATTTTGTCTCCATTAACTGGCTTTGCCTCAGAAAATCGATTTTGTCTCCATTAACTGGCTTTGCCTCAGAAAAATCTTTAGGAATCGATTTAACTGATTTTGTCTCCATTAACTGGCTTTGCCTCAGAAAAATCTTTAGGAATCGATTTAACTGATTTTGTCTCCATTAACTGGCTTTGCCTCAGAAAAATCTTTAGGAATCGATTTAACTAATTTTGTCTCCATTAACTAGCTTTGCCTCAGAAAAATCTTTAGGAATCGATTTAACTGATTTTGTCTCCATTAACTGGCTTCGCCTCAGAAAAATCTTTAGGAATTGATTTAACTGACTTTGTCTCCATTAACTGGCTTTGCCTTAGAAAAATCTTTAGGAATCGATTTAACTGATTTTGTCTCCCTTAACTGGCTTCGCCTCAGAAAAATATTTAGGAATCGATTTAACTGATTTTGTCTCCATTAACTGGTTTTGCCTCAGAAAAATCTTTAGGAATCGATTTAACTAATTTTGTCTCCATTAACTGGCTTTGCCTCAGAAAAATCTTTAGGAATCGATTTAACTGATTTTGTCTCCATTAACTAGCTTTGCCTCAGAAAAATCTTTAGGAATCGATTTAACTGATTTTGTCTCCATTAATTGGCTTTGCCTCAGAAAAATCTTTAGGAATCGATTTAACTGATTTTGTCTCCATTAACTGGCTTCGCCTTAGAAAAATCTTTAGGAATCGATTTAACTGATTTTGTCTCCATTAACTGGCTTTGCCTCAGAAAAATCTTTAGGAATCGATTTAACTGATTTTGTCTTCATTAACTGGCTTTGCCTCAGAAAAATCTTTAGGAATCGATTTAACTGATTTTGTCTCCATTAACTGGCTTCGCCTCAAAAAAATCTTTAGGAATCGATTTAACTGAACCAGAGGAGATCTTGGAATAACTTCAACTGGATCGGCATCAGAAAAATCTTTAGGAATCGATTTAACTGAACCAGAGGAGGTCTTGGACATAGCTGAGAACTTAACTGGATCTTTCCTGAAAGGTAAAGGTCAGTCATATGCAATGCATGATATGGATCAAGCAATGATGTTCTCAACATAAATAAGATTGTATGGTATGATGCGTATATTCATGTATCATGGTGTATGGAAATGTGATGTTTTAGCTGGGGAAAATAAATCCCGGAGCTGCTGGAGAATAGAGTTGAGTTCTTAGTTTCCACTAGGGATGACGAACGAAGATGATTGCATGGATAAACCTGTTAGGAGAAAAGAAACTCCGTTAGGGGATAAACATGATAAAGAGATTACTCCGAGGGGAAATACTCTGTGGGGAAGAGATACTTTGCTGAGATTTTAACGATAAACTCCGTTGGGGATTCCGTTGATAAGCTCTGTTGGGGATTTTGATGATGAACTCCGCTAGGGATTGATTACCATTACTGGTGATATTGAATCTGTTGAGGATAGAAGTCTTGCTTGGGGAAAGAAAGAACTTCGTTGGGGATGATCTTTCAGTTGCAACTTGCTGAGGATAACCCAGTTAGAGTCTTGTGAGGATAACCTTCTGAATTTGGCTGGGGAGATACATTTGTATTCTGCAGGGGACAAGTTTCCAGAATCTACTGGGTAAGATGATTCAACTCTGGCGGGGAAACCTTTTTTAGACTGCGCTGGGGAAATGGCTCCACTGGGGGCATCTTATATTCCGCCGGGGAACATTCTTATACTCTGTCGAGGAATATTAAGACTGTCGGGGATGCTCTTACGCTTGCTGGAGAATGTCTTTATACTCCGTTGGGGAATATTAAGACCTTCTGGGGATACCCAACTTTTTTTTAGGGCTGATGGTAGACCAACTCTGCTTGGGGAGAGTACCGCTGATTCGTTCATAGTTGCAAGTCTCAACTGAGAGAGCTATCATTACTGTCTTACTCTGCGGGAAGTGAAAGTACCTTAGCCATATTCTTCAGCTGAATATATACCTTGGTACCTGGTGGACAGAGCAACTTGTACAGTTCGGACAATTCTTATTTGCCCCTGTTTTTGTGGGAGAAGGTGCATGCGGAGGTCTTGTGGATCGAGTATTATCCCCACCTATGAGGTGCTTGGTATCTTTCGCTCAAAATTACAAGTCTTCTTATGGTAGGCCAGTGACGAGATGACGGGACATAGTCGTACGCTTTGATCCCTAATTTTGCCTGGACCGCCCTTTCGGGTTTTGAGTCCATCGGAATACCCTTTTTTGCCCAAGCCGCCTTTTCAAGTTTTCGACTTGCCGGGTGTACAGATTTTTTCATTTTCATCCCTTATTTTTTCCCGAACCCTTTTGGTTCGCCGGGAAGCCCTTATTTTTGCCTAGGCCAGTCAACCTAGTGGGTCTTTGATTATGCGTGGTACTCTTTTGACTATGTCCACGCTCTCAGAGTGTAGAGAGGTGTCACTGTCGGTAGTGTTGTGTTTC
This sequence comes from Vicia faba, assembly GCA_948472305.1. Lineage (NCBI taxonomy): Eukaryota > Viridiplantae > Streptophyta > Magnoliopsida > Fabales > Fabaceae > Vicia > Vicia faba. Next base: position 512,742,953 of record OX451739.1, on the reverse strand, counting down.
CATACTACCAGAAGATCTTAGTTTGATCATGCAAGATTCGTTGTTGGAATTCATATCCAATGCCCCAAGTGATTCAGATGGAGATCTGCCCCTGGCTATTTGGCATCTTTGAGAGACTCCTTGAATCTTGACTTGACTGCCCCAGATGATAGACAATGCTTATGACGTGCCCCTTGGTTGGAAGTGCTTTTTCCACTTGAGGTGATCCTTTTTATTGAGAAGGTTTTTTTTTTGTTCACTAGATATTCGTCGTGCGAATTTATCTACTGTTGAACAAATAGTCATATGCAAACAATGTTATTTTAAGAATGCAAAGCTTATGTCTGTTTTGAAGTTTTTGAAAATGCATTTTTTCAGTAAGATAGGAAAATTTTGTAAAATGTGATGTCAACTCAGGATTTACAGCAAGCCCTACAGGAGTCAGGATACCTTTGTAACAGTATGCTTTCGAACTAACCCATGCTTCAGCTAGGACTTTTAAGGGTTATAACGTGGCCTGGTTCACGGTTTAAGAAACAAAGGATAAAGGCTCAAATTTTATTTGTACCCACCCGTTCTTCGTGATGTTCTTCGATCCTAAACTCAGCTAATCGTGCATTAGATCCCGTTTGAGTCTTTGCTCTGACATACCAGTGATGGTTCGGATACTGACAATTTATTTTGAACAGGAAGTCATTTTGTTGAGAGTTTTTAGGACCTCTTTTTAATTTTATTGTCCCTGTCTTTTGCCTGAACTATTTCTTTTTGTATTTATAGTCAGCGGGATGCCCCAGTTTTGTAAGTCTCCTTCATAGGTTTTGACTTAATGGGCTTTTATTTCTGAGAGATAATAACTTCCTGTCCTTACGATTATTCAGAACCATCACTGTCTCTTGTTTTGGAAGGACTTCTTTGATGCCATTCATTGTGCACCTGGATCAACTGAGAAAACTACCCTGCCCCAGGTTATAATTAAGGATTTTAATTTGTGAAAAGAAAAACTCCAACTTCTTTAGCTCAAAGTGGTTGACGAGGGATTATCTTCCTTATAACTCCACTGTTTAGGATTTGAAACAATGCCTGTACATCGTCAGCGGGGTCTGTTCAAAAGCATATTGTAGAGATTGTGGTACCGTTTTCGTCATCCTCCCTCTAAAGGCTTAGAATTTTTAATCGAGAGTTAATCATCACAAATATGAAAGCAATTTGAATATAGTGAATATGAATGGATTGATTCAAAATAGACATATGCAATGCATTGATAAAGTAACAAAGTTTGACATGAATAAATGTTTGAACAATTAAAAGAAAATCACAAATTGAAAATTATAATGAACAAAAAAGTCTTCTCGTCTCAGGACTTGTCACCTCAAATGGTGAACCTTGGAGGGATGGTAGAAGAACTCAGCCTGACCATCTTGTGTGAATTCCAATGCTCCTTCATCAATCAGGTCTTGAATTTTGTTTTTCAACGCCCAACAGATGTTAGTATCATGCCCCGGGCTGTTGGAGTGATATGCACACCTTGCATCAGGATTGTACTTTGGGGAGGCTGTGCTGGGATTCTTAGGAGGGTCCCTTAACGTCACCAGATTCAATCTTAACTGGTGTTGTAAAGCTTGAGACAACGGCATGTTGAGCTTGGTAAATTGCCTCCTGGGCACATTTGGCTTACTCTGATCAACCTGTTGTTTATGGCAAGGTTGTTGTTGGACCCTTGAGGTAGTAGTAACTTGGAGAGGTCCATTCTTTACCAAACCAAACCCTTGTCTTCTTGGAGGCTGATCAATGACTTGGTCCCCGACCTTGACTGTTTGCTTCATGTTGTTGTATCTGTCTTGATGAAGCTGGCTGACCATGGTTCTCAACTCTTCCTGTTCCCGAGCTAAGCCTTGGATAAGAGCCATTTGCCCCAGCATCTGGGTTTTCATGGCACTGAATTCAGCTTGTAGTTGCTCCAGTTGTTCATCCTTGTCTTCAGGACTTTTCTTGACCAAATTCCCCATGAAGAGTGTTCTCAACTCTTCCTATCCCTTGGATAGGTTTAGGAAGATTTCCCTGAACTGAGTCTCTTGAGTATGAAGATCCTGGTTGTCTTGTTGGAAAGCCATTGCTGAAATAAACAGCGAGAACATGAGAGACCTGTAATGGGAGACCTGTTATGCAATGATATGTATGATATATGTATGCAATGTTTTCAAGGATCTCGCGGGGTAAACAAGAAACTGTTAGAATTTGAATCTGGTAGTTGATTGAAGGAACTTCATGTTGTTGAGAGTCCTTCTTCAAGAGTCAGGCTCACTATATCGAGTGGGTCATAGCCCCTGACTCAAGTTATCGTGTTTTGATTTCTAGGCAACCTTGGCTATAGGAAAATAAATCCCCTTTGCCCCTTGCTAGACTTTTGATTTGCCATAACCTGCATCACAAGCCCTTGAGATCCTTGAAATGGTTAAGGAAATGTTAAGGCATGATGTTATGATGTGTATGGTATGCGTTTAAGCAAAAGTGTGAAGTGATGTAAGTAAGCCCTGCAATAAATCCAAAATATTGGATAAGGACTGTAAACAAAACCTGCAAGGAACTCATGTTGTCAGATAACAAGAATGTGCAAGTAGTTCAGATTTGAAGGCACACAAGTTACACAAATAGCCTTAAGTTTCAGGCTTGCATGAGGTTCCATAGGTAAGTACCCTCTTGAGTTTAGTTGGCTCAAAACCTGTCCTATGAATAGTAACCGGGTTCTAAGGAGCTCAATATCATTGGATTGTTTTCTATGTTCGTCATTTTGGTTTAGCCACTGAACTAGCGACCAAAATATTCCAAGAAAACAATCCTCAATGAGTGTAGTATCGAGTATCTACCAACTTCGGACTGCACCAAAGTCGGTCATCTCACTACCCCTAAAAAAGGCCAAGATGGTCAAGTAAGGTTCTAGGTCATTAGTGCTTAGTGACATCACTCAGCGGCCCCGTATTCTCTTTGATTGACTCAAAGGCTACCGGTACTCACAAATATGTCGCACTAATATAGCTATTGCTTCAACCGTGTCGGTATACCCCGCACAGTTTCCACAACGTATTGCTATCTATGAATGTTTCCCCAAATCCGGGTGGAGGATTTATAGAAATCCGATACAAGCCCACAAAATTAAAAGCATACAAAGCAATACAATTGAAAACACAAGTGATCTAATCCTAAGGTATACCTCACTTATCTACAATACTCTCCCCAGCAGAGTCGCCAGTTCTGTGATCGGTGGGAATGAGAACTGACTGTTTTTTGGAATGCTGGTTCGCGTTTGCGTTTTTTTTCGCAAAGTGTCGCGGTAAGCAAGAGTCGCCACCGTCTTTTATTTTATCCAACAAGGAAAGGACAAAAGCATAGAAAAATTCCTTTTCGAGATGTTTCTCGGGTTCGGGAGGTAGATTATAGAAAGGGAATGTATTAGCACCCTTTCTATTCGTAGTTATCCACGGGCTCTTAGGTACTTGCTCACTATGTTTTCAAAAGTTTGTTTTTCTTTGTGTTTGTGGGTTTTTTTAAAAAAAATTGTTTTTGAAGAGAGTGTAAGTACGAAAAGTTTTGTTTTGTTTTTAAAAGGAGCAAGTACTTAAGAACATCTACCTACTCAAAAAGGAATTAGACTGTGCAAGTGTCCTTTAGACAATGCTATCCCACTATTGAGGAGTAGGTAGCATCGTCGTTGGAGTTTTTCGGGTCAATTCGATTTAAGGGACGTGTGGTCACTAAAGCAATGTTAGGATGTTTTAGCGGTAACCCTGATGTCTTAGATCATTTTTCCGAGGTAACCATTTCGAGGCAACTTTGATCTTTGGACAGGAGGGCGACCTCTAAAACATACTATACTCAATGACCACATTCGAGGCAACCAAGTGAGGTATACCCTAAGAGTGGCATGTGCGAGTGTATTGTTTTTCAGTTATATTATCTTTGTTTATTTAGGTGTTCTACCATTTGTTTTTAGATCTTGTCATACAATCCTAGTTAGCATACATCTAAGCAGTTAATATATGTACAGGAACTTAAAGTGCGGGAATGGTAAATCCTACGCTATTACAAGGCTTCGGGGAGGGGGATTATTTACATGTCCAAAATTGGGGAATAAAGCAGTAAAGTAAAAGTCTTAGTTAAGCTATTACAAACTAGTAGGCAATTACAATAAAATAAACGCGCGCGAATTTGAAAATAACCTCTAAAAATCCTAAGAATAAAATCTTTTTGTTGTTTTATTTTATTTTTGGGAAAATGCTAAATGTTCAATTAAGTCAAATTTAATTAATTAAAAAAATTGATTAAAATTAACTCCAAAACATACTTAATATTTTTTGCATTTTTTTTTGTTTATGAAAAGGATTGAATTTAAATAAATCCTAAGTCTACTGATTTTAAAATTGGAGAAAATAAGTTAAAATAATTAACTAAATTAAATCCTAATTCTAAGTTACTTATTTTTATGATTTTTATGTTGATTAAAAAAACAAATATAATGGTCCAAACGAAAATGAAATCAGGCAATAAATCAAGAAAAACAAAATAATTCTGGAGGCCTGGGTCGAAAGAAGTGTGGGCTATCTTTCGACCCAGTGAAGAGGCTGGATCAAAGGTGCATGAGGGGCTGCACTCTGAGGGTGTTCGATCTGGATATGTCATCCTTCGATCTGGAAGTCCTGGGTCGAGTTCGAAGCTAAGCTGCTGAGCTTCGAAACTCTGAATAGGATCCTGAGAATATATTTCCTGCAAAAATGAAACACATGTTAAAGGTCCAGGGGGGATTTTACCCCCCCTGATTCGAATCTCCTCCCTATTCGCACCTGCTGAATCTGGGTCTGGGTTTATTTTATCCTGGGATTCGAAGGAGAAACTCAGATTGTGCCCAAGCAATGGCACAATCTCATCTCTGCACTGCAGCTTATATGTAGCACATTAAATCATTCACAAACAGCAATAATAACATGAATATGCAATCAGAGACCGAAATGAGTTTGAGATTAGATTTCTTTACCAAACAGAGGTGCTTTGATCTGTAGTTCTGAGGGTGGAGGTGTTCGTTGGGTGACAGCTTTGGCTTGTGCAAGGATTGGGTATGGCTTCCTGGAAGTGCTGATGACTTTTGGCAGCGTATCTCCAAGTTCTCCCTGCTTCTTTTCTCTATTTTTTCTGTATATTTTCGTCCTCCCCCTTTTGCAACACTTGTGATCTCTTTATATAGAGGGGGTATAGGGGACAGGAAGACAAAGGTTTAAATGACCTTGATTATGTGTTTGACATCCATGAATGAGAGTTCGTAACGTTGGCTAAACACATGGGATCTTGTCCCTTTTTGAATTTTGAATGATATGTAACTGGCCTTCGAATGCTCCCTTTCGAATGGGCTGACGGCATCCTTCGAATGCTTTTCAAAAGCTTCTTTGAATGGAACCTTTGAATGCCTCTTCGAATGGACCTTTTGGAATTCCAATCGAAGGACACTGTTATAATGCCAATCGAAGTACTTGTCCATAATGCCAATCGAAAGGCTCCTTCAGAACACCAATCGAAGGGTCTTTCAGAATGCCAATCGAAGTGCTTGTCCATAATGCCAATCGAAGTGCTCCTTCAGAATGCCAATCGAAATGCTCCTTCAGAATGCCAATCGAAGGGTCTTTCAGAATTCCAATCGAAGTGCTCCTTCAGAATGCCAATAGAAATGCTCCTTCAGAATGTCAATCGAAGGGTCTTTCAGAATGCCAATCGAAGTGCTCCTTCAGAATGCCAATCGAAATGCTCCTTCAGAATGCCAATCGAAGGGTCTTTTAGAATGCCAATCGAAATGTACTTAAAGCACCACTCAAAAATTTTCCTTTTCCTTAGGCAAGAGTTTGTGATCAACCATGCAGGGGGGAGACTTTGGAAAAACATGAGAGGGTAAATTTTGGGGTGCAACAGATGCCCTTCGGGTTGAAGAACGCTGGTGCAACATACCAGAGGGCTATGACAACCCTATTCCATGATCTGATGCACAAAGAAATCGAAGTATATGTTGATGATATGATGTCCAAATCCCAAACTAAAGAAGGGCATATAGAAGATCTGTTGAAGTTGTTTCGGCGTTTAAGGAAGTATCGTCTCCGCCTGAATCCAAATAAATGCACCTTCGGAGTTAGATCGGGGAAATTGTTGGGTTTTATTGTTAGCCAGAAAGGAATTAAAGTTGGCCCTAATAAAGTCAAAGCAATTCAAGAAATGCCAGCACGAAGAACTAAAAATCAAGTCAGGGGTTTCCTCTGGCATTTGAATTATATCTCCAGATTTATCTCCCACATGACTGCAACGTGTGAGCCGATATTTAAGTTGTTAAAGAAAGATTAAGGTTGTGTGTGGACAGATGACTGCCATAGGTCATTTGAAAGTATTAAAGAATATCTTCTTGAACCTCTTATCTTTCTCCCTCCCGTAGAAGGAAGACCGTTGATTATGTATCTAACAGTGTTAGATAAATCCATGGGTTGTATTCTGGGACAACAGGATGAAACGGGAAAGAAAGAGTTCGCCATTTATTATCTCAGCAAAAAGTTCACTGATTGTGATTCATGGTATTCTATGCTAGAAAAAACATGTTATTCTTTGGCCTGGGCGGCAAAGCGTTTGTGGCAGTATATGTTGAATCGTACTACTTGGTTGATCTCCAAAATGGATGCAATCAAGTATATTTTTGAAAAGCCTGCCCTTACTGGAAGAATTTCCCACTGGCGGATGTTGTTATCTGAATATGATATCGAGTACCACACTCAAAAGGCTATCAAAAGTAGTGTGTTGGCAGATTACCTTGCTCATCAGCTGGTGGAAGATCATCAGTCTGCAGAATATGAATTCCCCGATGAAGATGTGATGTTCTTGAAAGTGAAAAATTGTGATGAAACATTGCCTGAGGAGGGCCCCAACCCTGAATCTCGTTGGAGTATGGTATTTAATGGAGCTGTGAATGCTTAAGGTAAAGGAATTGGTGATGTGATTGTTACTCCTCATGGATCGCACATTCCTTTTACTGCAAGGTTAACATTTGATTACACTAATAATATGGCGGAATATGAGGCTTGCATCATGGGTCTTGAAGAAGCTATTGATCTCATAATCAAGATTCTAGATGTTTTTGGTGATTCAGCCTGGTAATAAATCATATTAAAGGAGAATGGGACACTCATCACCCTGGCTTGATCCCTTACAAAGATTATGCTATAAGATTACTATCCTTCTTCAATAAAGTTGAATTCCATCACATTCCTAGGGATGAAAATCAAATGGCAGATTCTCTGGAAACTCTGGCTTCCATGTACCAAGTAAATGCTTGGAATGATATACCTCGAATTACAGTTTGACGGCTAGATAGGCCCGCTCATGTGTTTGCGACAGAGGAGGTAGCAGATGAAAAACCTTGGTATTATGATATCAAGCATTTTCTTCAGACTCAGGAATACCCGTTGGGGGCGTCAAAGAAAGATAGAAAGACACTGAGAATATTGGCAGGCAGTTTCTTCCTCAGTGAAAATGTGTTATACAAGAGGAATTTTGACATGGTCTTGCTCAGATGCGTGGATAGACACGAAGCAGACATGTTGATGCATGAGATCCATGAAGGTTCATTTGGCACTCATGCTAATGGACATTCGATGGCTAAAAGGATGCTAAGGGAAGGTTATTATTGGTTGACAATGGAATCTGATTATTATAAATTTGTAAAGAAGTGCCATAAATGCCAGATTTACGCAGATAAGATCCATGTACCTCTGACACTTCTCAATGTGATTTCCTCCCCGTGGCCTTTCTCTGTGTGGGGTATTGACATGATTGGGATGATAGAACCCAAAGCTTCGAATGGACATCTTTTCATCTTGGTAGCAATTGACTACTTTACCAAATGGGTGGATGCTGCTTCGTATGCCAATGTTACCAAGCAGGTGGTTGTGCGTTTCATCAAAAACAACCTTATATGCCGATATGGTGTGTCGAACAGAATTATCACTGACAATGGCTCGAATTTGAACAACAAGATGATGACTGAACTGTGCGAAGAATTCAAGATTGTCCATCACAATTCATCTCCATACAGGCCAAAGATGAATGGGGTTGTTGAAGCTGCTAATAAGAATATCAAGAGAACTATACAGAAAATGGTTGTTACTTATAAGGATTGGCATGAAATGCTCCCTTTTACTCTACATGGATATCGAACATCTGTTCGCACTTCACCAGGAGCAACCCCGTTTTCTCTAGTGTATGGAATGGAAGTTGTACTCCCTGTCGAGGTAGAGATTCCCTCGTTGCGTGTGATAATGGAAGCCAAATTGACAGAGGTTGAATGTGTCCAGAACAGGTTTGACCAATTGAATTTGATTGAAGAGAAGAGAATGACAGCTTTGTGTCATGGGCAGTTATATCAGAAAAGAATGAAGAAAGCATTTGACAAAAAGGTCAAACCTCGTGAATTCAGAGAAGGTGACCTCATGCTCAGGAAGATCATGTCCTTCAACACTGATTCTAGGGGCAAGTGGACTCCCAATTTTGAAGGCCCATATGTTATCAAGAAAGCCTTCTCTGGTGGTGCATTAATTCTTGAAACTATGGATGGCGAGGAGCTCCCACGTCCCATGAATGTTGATGCAGTCAAGAAATACTTTGCCTAAAGAAATAAAAGAACAGCTCGCTAAGTTGAAAACCCGAAAGGGCAGCTTAGGCAAAAAAGAGCGTCTCGGTAGGCCGAAAACCCGAAAGGGCGGTCTAGGAAAAAATTAGAGACATAAACAGAATAAATTTCCCTCTAAGTTGAAAACCCGCAAGGGCAGCTTAGGCAAAAGTTAGGGACTTTCTTGGAAAGTAACTACGTCAGACGAGACTTGATCGTTGAAGCAACAATCTTCTCGGATTCTCACCATACCTCAACGGAAGCTGCTGCCCAGGATTTCAAAAGTTGTTAGGGGGGATAGTGGTCATTGTATCTCAATGTACTTTTCCATTATGTATTACAATTTCCAAAACTTTGTAATCATCCATGGAGTCTCGCCATTCGCAGACTACCATTCTATTAATGAAATTCGAGCTTTTTCCCAACTCTTTGTGTTCTTATTTTTATTTAGCTTGCAAAGACTTCATTTATTACTGATAATAACTGTTAAAGAAAAAAGATTAAAAAGCAAAATTGACTTTTCAAAAAGAAGAGAGATCTTTACAAATTCAATTTACTTTGGGATTTGTGATGAAACAATGACAACAAGAATGGTGGTCCCAAGAATGAACAAACTCCGGTTGTTTTAAGAAGATTTACTCCCTTCATGAAGGTTTTCTCAGGACATTTTTCCGGTGTGCGCAATCTTTGTGTGTTTCTCAGTTAGTTAAAGACGATATCAGTAGCTGCAAGGTACAGTATTGGGTTTATGATCCCATTATCACCAGTCAAGTCTTGGTTCGCTTTTGATTTTTGGTTTTCATGGTCAGAAGCCTCTGTCCCAGATTCCCCAGCAAATTCTTCCCTCATATAATGAAAGTTTTTATTCCTTTGGTATGCTGGGATGTCGCTCTTTTTTTTGCAGTTTTGGCATTAATATTGACTTCTTGACTTCCCGGGAAGATTATCCCATGGCATCTCTTGTTGGAATGAGTTTTCGTGATGAAAGTTTTCTCCAGGGAGGTAGGCTTGAATCCCCCAATGAGGTTTGGTTGTGTCGGTGTCAATCTTCTTTATTTGAGGCTGATCTCGCAATCTCCAGTAGGCATCTTGCTTTTGAAAAACTGTTTTGTCCGATGAAACCAAAAGAAGGATGTTCTATCCCGATATCTGTTTGATTTGGCTACGTCTAGATTATGTTTCTCCTTAGTGAAGTTAAAGCAGGCAATAGGTTTGGTTTCTGCAGTTGCTTTTACCTTTCTTGGATTGATCTTTCTGATTGAAGTTTAGACCAATGTTGTTAGTACCTGAGGCGGTTTTGTTTGTTTGTACTGATCATGTATCCTTTTACCAGCATATGCACGATATCACTCATACATTCATACATACATCATGCATTGCTAAAAATCATCGTTCATTGATATAGTTGTTATACCCCAAAATTTGCCCTCCCATATTCTTCAAGAGATTGCCAAGCCAAGCTACAAAATTTCCCAAGGGTTATGCAGTGCAACTGTTTCCTATACAGTCAAAACTAGGGTTTGTGTTCTGATTAAGAATTGAAAGTTTTCAAGGACCCAATCAAGTCTCATATGCCTACAAACATGGTCAAGCATCCTCATATCAAGTTTCAAGGCATTCAGCTCAAGATTGCACAGTCAAAACCCTAAATTGCACTACAGTCAACTGTAGGGGCAAAATGGTCATTTGGCAGTCAAAAGTTCAAATTTTTGGTCAATATATCATTTTGAAGCCACAAACATCATTTGATCAATGCTTGATCATGATTCTCAAAATTTGGCTCAGAAATCATCAAAGATGCAAAAGTTGCTATATTTGGATAGCTGAAAAAGTCAACTGAAATTGACCAGGGCATAACTTTCACATGGATTATCAGAAAAATTCCATCCAAAGCTCATTTTGAAGAGAAAGACATTTCCTACAATTCATCTTCATGTTCCAAGTCCAAGAAATGCTCTCACAAAAAGTTATCAATTTCAACATTACAGGTCATTTTCAAAAGTCAACAAAAAGGGACTTTAAGTCAAAGGCCATAACTTGAGATTGGTAAATCAAAATGACATGGGACCAAAGACATTGGTTAAAGGACTCAAAGACCTTTCCAAAATGTCCAAGAACATGTGAAAAGCTTAAAAATTGAGCAAGTTGTGCCTTGTAGAAGTTGGGAAATTTTTGTGAAATGGCAAAAGTCAACTATCCTTGAAAATCCAATTTTGACAAAAGGGTCCCATTTTTTCCACTTGGTCCATCCTTGTCATGCCACACACGTGGCCCATGATTAGTTTCAAGACCAAATATTGATTTTTTTATTTTATTTAATTTTTGATGATTTAATTCATTTTAATTCTTTGAAAATTCAAATAAAATTTAAAAACCAATGGAATAGTATCATATGAACTTGGACAATTTCTATGTATCATGAACTAACTCAAGAAATCAGCTAGGGTTCATTTGCACACTAGGTCTAGGTTTTGGCTAAAAAGGAGGAAAAATGGTTAATGGAAGAAACCCTAAGACTAATTCTTTCCTAAGCATGAATTAAGGCCAAAAAACTAGCCAATTCCATTCCATGAGATGCATTGAGTCAAACCCTAACCATAGTGCAGCAAAAGGCTCGCTCAAAAGTGGATTGGCAATTTGAAAAATGAGCCATATAAGTCAAAACTGATTTCAAAGTTAGGGACAGTTTTAAGCCTCAATTTTTTTTCCATAAGCATCCTTAAGCAACTCTGAACACGTTCCAATCAATCTCAAGCACAAAAGCTCCAGGAATTGACGCCTAGGACTCAGACTGCATTGCAAAAAATTCACAATCGTATAGCATTTTTTAAGCACTTTTACAACATTCTATGCATTGCATCATGTTTGTTTTGAGCTTCTGAAACTAACCCTTATGCTTGATTGAAGTTTTGCACATTGTACACGAAGATGCCATGACTGAGTATTAGGGTTCGTGAGGTTCAAAATTAGGGATTCCTAAAACAAGAAAAATTAGGACTTAGGACCACCATGGTTGAATCCAGTACACCAAGACGAATGGATTGACCTACTCGCGACAAATTTATGAGATACACAGGCCTATTCGCTATTTCTTGGAAGGCTGCCTAATGCTACGTTTCAAAACCGTTGCCTTATTTGTTTGTGTTTCAGGAAATTGGAAGGGACGATGGCGTGGCACAAGCAGATTGGAGGAATTTGAATTGCGCGCGTTTTGATGACTATGCATTGGTTTTGTTTTTTTATTGTTTACTAACTATTATATATTAATTGAAACATGAGTGGCTCAGTGGTAACGCGTTAGGCACATGATATCAAAGACCTGGGTTCAAGTCCCAGGTCTTGCAAAATTCAATATTATTTTTCATTTCCAGTTTCCATGCAACGCTGACATTAAAGCTCACCATGCACACTCCTCATCTATTGCACACGTGTCCTAGGAGGCTTATCAAAGGGTTCAGAACAAAGGCATATGGTGGACGCCAGTCAACATGCCACACCTGAGTGGAAAAGTCAACAAATTGCCAGCAAATGGGCCAGGCTTTTCAAATCCACACCCCTCTGGTTTGCTTTATCATTTTTATTTTTATTCTTTCTTTAATTTTTTCCTTTTATTTTTATTTGCTACTTGTTTAATTATTTATTTTTTTTAACAAAATATAAAAAACCTTAAAAAATCAGAAAAGACCAAAAATGATAATTTTTATATTATAATTATTTTCATAAAAAATACATGTAAGTATTTAGATTTAATTAGGTATTCAATTTTAATCCTTTTTAATAAAAATCAAAAAAAATAGAATTTAGGTTTAATAACTTTTTATTTTCTTTTTAATTTTCCTTTTTTTTCAGAATAATAATATTATTTATTTATTTTCATAAACTAAAAATTGTGCATAAATTAATTTAGAATTAAATTAAGTTAGAAATTAAATCTCTTTCTTAAAAAAACTTAAAAAAACATTAGAACTAGGGTTTAGCATTTTAATTTTAATTAATTTGTCTTTTTTTCTTTTAAATCTAAAAAAAACACAAAAAAATACCATTTTTCATTTAATTTTAATTTTAGATTCCTTGATTAATTTTAATTGTTTGTTAAAGGGTCCAACGCCCTAATTTTGTTTAATCTCTTTATTTCGCGCATCTATTTTATATTGTTTAAATAATTCTGTATATGCCCCAAAGCCATGTAATTTAAAATTCTCGCACTTTTATTTATTCGCTTTATTTATTTTCAGTCAAATCGGGTTCGGTTTTTTTTTGGCGATGTGGACCCGCGCCGGTTGTAATAGTTTAGATTTATTTTCTCGCAAATATAACTGTTAATAAATATGCATGAAAGAATGAATGCCCAAAAATAAAATCGAATCGTTAGATCACCAATGCATGACAAGACAAACAATAAACTGGAAATGACACACAATTCGCACACACCACCCCTAGGGTACGCCTCACTGTTGCCTTTCGAAAGGTGGTCGTCGAGTATAGGACGTTTTAGTAAGTCCTTATGTCCATGACATGATCCAGTTGCCTCGAAACGGTCGCCTCGGAAAATAAAGGATCAATGGCATAAGGGTAGCTTCTAAGGTGTCCTACTGTTGCTCTGGTGACCACCACGTCCCTAAAACTCGAATTGACCCGAACACCTCCAACGATGGTGCTACCTACCTCTCAATGGTGGGATGGCACTACTTTAAAGGACATTTACACAGACGAATTCCTTAGGGTAGGTAGGTTCTCAAGGGTACTTGCTCTAATTTCAAAACAAAATCAAAACATCTTTTCACCAACACCTTTCAAAACTTTCAAAACAAACTTTTCAAAACACTCTGACGCACGAGTTGAACTGAAACTTTTCAAAGAATATTTTTGAAACCCACAATTAAAAAACAAACAAACAATTTTGAAAACACATTGAGCAAGTACCTGAGAGCCCATGGATAACCATGGATAGAAAGGGTGCTAACACCTTCCCTTTCTATAACCTACCTCCCGAACCGAGAGCAATCTCTTTAAAGGAATTTTTCTGTGCTTTTGTCCTTTCCATTTGGAGAAAATAAAAGACGGTGGCGACTCTTGCTTCCGCGACATTTCGCGAACCAGCTTTAAAACAGTCAGTTCCAGATCCACCGATCACAGAACTGGCGACTCTGCTGGGGACAAACTTAAAGTGAGGTATACCTTAGGGCTAGTTCATAACTGTGTTTTCAATTGTTTTCCTTGTGTGCTTTAAATTGTGGGTTGCTTGGGAGTTCTATAGATCCTAACCCGGATCTGGGGATACCTTCTTAGAAAGTAGCAACAAGGCTGTGAGGGAACTGTGCGGGGTATACCGACATGGTTGAAACAGTCTGCTACGTTGATGTGGCACTTTGGTGTGTACCGGTAACCCTTGAGTCAGTCAAGGAGAGTACGGGGCCTCCATGTGGTGTCATGAAGCATCAACAGACCTTAGGAACCTTAATTGAACCATCTTGGCCTCTTTAGGGTAGTGAGATAACTGACTTTGGTGCAGTCCGAGGTTGGTTGATACTCGATACTACACTCAATTGAGGGTTGCTTTCCTGGAATATTTCGGTCGCCAGTTCAGTGGCTAAATCGAAACGATGAACAATGAAAGCAATCCCGTGATATTGGGAACCTTAGAACCCGGTTACTTTGATTAGGACAGGATGAACCCACCAACTTCAAGAGGGTACTACCCAGACCCCATGCTGGCCTTAAACCTTAAGGGCCTGTCTTGTGTGCCTTGTGTGCCTTACATGTTTGTCTTTTGTACATATCTGTGTTTAATCATAGCATCATGACATCATCCAGCATCATACGCATTGACTAACCATTTCAGGGGTTCGAATTTTCATCTTTGTTCTTGTTTTGTAGGACATGGAAACTGTTCGTAGAAAGACAATTCCAATCAGTCTTGTAAGGATCCCTCCTCAGCTTAAGGAGCTTATATCCAGAATTCCCGAGAACTCTTCATTCAGTGAAAGGCATGGAAGCCTCATCAGCTTGGTCAACACCAACATTGAGGAAGATATGATAAAAGTCCTGTTCCAATTCTTTGACCCTCTGCATCACTGTTTCACCTTCTTGGACTATCAGTTGGTACCTACATTGGAGGAGTTCTCCCGACTCCTGAAGATCCCTATCCTTGATCAGCTACCCTTCAACGGTACAGAAAAGGAACCTAAGCTTGAAGAGATTGCTAAAGCCTTGCACTTACAGTCATCTGACCTCAAGGGACATTGGGAAGTCAGAAGTGGTATCAAAGGGTTCTTAGCCAGGTTTCTGTTTGAAAAGGCCTATGAATGTTGGAATTCTCTTGACTTACAAGCTTTTGAAAAGGTTGTGGCCCTTCTTGTTTATGGTTTGGTGTTGTTCCCTAACCCAGATCAGCTCATTGATGTCAGTGCTGTCCAGATCTTTATGTCCAGGAATCCTATACCTACGCTGCTAGGGGACCTCCTTCACTCATGTTACACTCGAACCATGAGAAAAAGAGGTGTCCTAATGTGTTGCACTCCTCTCCTGGGAAAGTGGTTTATTTCGCACCTTCCACAATCAGTCCTGAAGAATGAGCGGGGTTTGAGATGGTCACAACGGTTGATGGCTCTTACACATGCAGATATACATTGGTGCCCTAGGTCCAGAGAAGATGTCACTATCATTGATCGTTGCGGGGAGTATCCTAATGTTCCTTTACTTGGAATCAGAGGGGGTATTACTTATAGTCCATGCCTGGCTTGGAGACAATTTGGTTATGCTCGGAGGGATGGTCCTCATGACATGTTGATTCCTGACATAGTTTTTGACTTCGACAACGATACTCAAGGACTTCGCCAGAGATTTATCAGAGCTTGGAGGATGCCTAGTAGGATAGACAGCAAGACACTGGGGCACAGGAACTCCATCCCTTTGGAGCCTTACCTCAAGTGGGTACGAGCCCGCTCTCAGAAGTTAGTAATGCCTTATCCTCACATGCTTCCAGTAATCAAAGAGCCTGCCTTGGAAGGAGAGGTGTCTCATGTTATTCAGCACCCTGATATGCCCACATCCTGGGAAGAGATGCAGAAGAGCTGGATCCAGCTTAAAGAAGAGCGGAATTCTCTTGAGACTAGTTTGCATTCCAGTGAAAGGAAGGTCTTGGAGCTCACCCGCCTGTTGCACGAGGAAAGGAATCTCAACACTTACATAGCTCCAAAGAAGATGCGCAACATATTTTGGATGTGATTTGATCTTTTTGTACTTTTGCCCATGAGGCTTTGATGTATTAAAACAATGATTTTCTTAATAGTAACGTGTGTTCCTTTTGGTCTACAACAAATTTGAATTTTCGAACCCTTGAATGCATCGCATAAACACATATCATTCATCATGTGCATCATAGGTACTCTTCTTTTCAGGTTGTTTACCGTTCTTCGCTGTTTATTTCAGCATCATGAACCCTCCTGAATCATCAACCGAGGCATCCATCAAGGCTCTTCAGGCGCAGAACGTCCAGTTTCAGGCGCAAAACGCCCAATTTCAGGAGCTGATCAAGGGCTTGGCTCAGGGTCAACAAGAGTTGAAGACCATGCTTCTGAAGAAGACTAAGAAGAAGAGGAGGACTGTGCTATTTAACACTGGGCGCAGACTCGGGAACACTTTGGTTGAAGCTGAAAGGACTCCTCCATCTGTGACGGAAGGTAGTCACCATGAAAGGGAGGTCACTACTCCTGTGGGCTCTGATGCTGAAACAGACTTCAACGACGACCAGTACCCTCCTGCTGAAGACCGGTACAAACAGCTGGAAGACAGATTAAAGGCTGTGGAAGTTCAACGGGTGCCTGGATTGGATTTCGGAGACTTGGGGTTATCTACTGGAGTGGTGATCCCGCACAAGTTCAAAACACCTGCCTTCGTGAAGTATGATGGGGCTTCCTGTCCCAAGATGCACCTCCGTTCTTATGTAAGGAAGATCCAGCCTTACACAGCAGACAAGAACCTTTGGATCCACTTCTTCCAGGAGAGTCTTTCAGGGACTCACCTCGACTGGTTCTATCAGCTAGATGGAATCAGCATTCGTAACTGGGAGGATCTGGCCACTGCTTTTTACAAGCAGTATCAGTATAATGCCGACCTCGCTCCTACACGTACCCAGCTCCAGGGTATGTCGCTAGGGTCGGGTGAAGGTTTTAAGGAGTACGCCCAGAAATGGAGAGACCTGGCTGGCAGGGTGCAGCCACCATTGACTGATCGGGAGTTAGTAGACATGTTCTTGGGGACCCTATCTGGTCCGTTTTTCAATCATCTCATTGGTAATTCCTCTGCTGGGTTTACTGATCTAATCCTGACTGGTGAAAGGATTGAGGCCGGTATAAAATCGGGGAAGATACAGAAAGTTGCCTCCTCCAGTACTGAGAAGAAACCCTTCAAAAAGGAGGCTGGTGCTGTATATAGCTCCCGGAGAACAGAGCGACCTGAACACCGCCAATCTGTCAGTGCGGTAATGATTGCCAAACCTGCTGCCGCTCCTCGGCCAACTAATCCACAAAAGTTTGAAAGACCCCGGAGAGAGTTTACCCGGTTAAGCATGACCTTATCACAGATCCTGCCACAGTTGCTATCCACCAATTTAGTGACTGTCAAGGAGGCTCCAAAGTTTCCCAACACTGCATCTCCCAAGTTCAATCCAAATGCTCGCTGTGCTTATCACTCTGATAGCCCGGGGCATAACACAGATGACTGTTGGGCCCTAAGGAACAAAGTTCAAGACCTCATTGATGCAAAGGAGATACAGTTTGAGGCGCCCGAAAAGCCGAATGTTGTAACTGCTCCCATGCCCCCGCATGGAGTGAATGCTGTTGAGGAGAATTTGTATGTAGCTTCGGTGGATGATGTTGCTACTCCGTTGCTGATGGTCAAGAGGAATCTGTTGCTAGCCGGTTTATTCCCGGGATGTGGCGAAAGTTGCCCTCTATGTGTTGCTTCCCCTGCTGGTTGTTCTCTGTTGAAGTCAGGCATCCAAAACCTGATAGATAGTAGAGAGATTTTGTTCGAAAAGACTATTGTTCCTGCTGCTCCTGTTGAAGAAGTGTCGATCGTTACCATCTTCAACAACCATTCCGAGGCTCCTTCAAAGAAGCCTATACAAATTTTGTCAGTTCACAAGAATGTTCCCATCACCATTACTGTTCCGGGGCCTATACCCTACAAATCTGATAAGGCTGTCCCATGGCACTATGGGGCAGATGTTTATGTTCTGGGTGTGAAACAAGAGTGCAACATTGATACTGGGGTCTCCAACATCACTGGGCCTGCCAAGGTCACTCGTAGTGGAAGACTGTTCTCGCCAGACATTGCTCCTCCGGCAATTCATAGGCTTTTGATCTTCACACCTGCTAGGGTACCTGTTTCTCCTTCTGACCAAGTATCCACCCCTGCTGCTGAGTCATCTGATACTCGGAGCAAGGGAATTGCTGCTGATGTGCCTGCCAGGACGGAGGCACCAAAGACCATTGTTGAGGCTTCCAAGCAGGAAATGGAAGAAATCCTCAAGATAATAAAGAAGAGTGATTTCAACGTTGTAGAACAGCTGGGGCACACCCCCTCTAAAATTTCCATGTTGTCACTGCTGCTGTGTTCAGAGGCCCATGCAAAGGCTCTGATTTCTTTCTTAAAGACTGCCCATGTACCTCAAGATACGTCTGCAGACCAGTTCACCGACTGTGTGGCCAACCTAACTGCTGATAATGGCCTGGGTTTCTCTGATGCCGATCTGACAGCAAAGGGGAAGAACCATAATGATGCCCTGCATGTCTCCATTGAATGCAGGGGCACTACTCTTGCTCATGTGCTGGTTGATACAGGTTCCTCATTAAATGTGCTGCCCAAGAAGGCTCTGGATAGGCTGGATTGTGAGGGTCTAGAGCTCAAACCAAGTAGCATTGTTGTCCGGGCCTTTGACGGGTCCAAAAGAATGGTGCATGGTGAAGTGGACATCCCAATCAGGGTTGGGTCACAAGTATTTGATTCAAAATTCTATGTGATGGACATCCATCCGTCCTATTCTTGTTTGCTGGGTCGCCCATGGATCCACAAGGCTGGAGCTGTGACTTCCACATTGCATCAGAAGCTCAAGTACCCGGTCAGGGGGAAGATCGTAACAGTGCAAGGGGAGGAGGAATACATGGTCAGCCACCTCAACTCTTTCAGATACGTAGAAATGGATGGGGAGTTCATTGAAACCCCCTTTCAACATTTTGAGGAAGTACCACCAACCTTGGCAGCAGCAGAAGATGAAGAGGTTTCTCCTATGAAGATGGCCTCCTTAAAGGACGCCCGGGCTGTGATCGAAAGAGGTGAATATGCAAACTGGGGCAAGCTTCCTGATCTTACTCCTAAGACTAACAAGTTTGGGTTGGGTTTCACTATAGAAGCTCAGAAAGCAGTGCGCAAGGCAAGAATTGGAAGACCTCCGGTGCTCATCACTCACTCTGGAGTGAATGCTATTGGAGAGGAAGATGAAGTGGAAGAGTCAAAGTTCGATAGCTGGATCTACCCGACGGCCGACGGTGGATTGACCAATTGGACTGCTAAAGATTTTACACCCATAACTTTTGTTCCTCAGTAATGAATTTCTTTGTTTTTGATTTGTAATAAACAATAATTTGAGACTATATGGCCCGGTGTCTTACCCGGGGCACCGTGGTTTTATTTATGAGGGCTTTTGTTTGTCACCGTCATATATCATGAATAAAAGCATTGGACGTTTTTCACATTTCGAATTTTGCGCTCCTTTTCTTTCTTTTCTTTACATATTGCAAAACAGCTGTATTTACACACACACTCACTCATACAGGTTTCAATCCACTCTGGATCTCACTGGTAACGACTCTGCTACTGCCAGTTATGACTTCGAGAATCCGATCAACTTAGCCGCAGACGAAGGTGAAGATGATTGCGAAGTGCCTGGTGAACTTGCAAGACTGTTACAACAGGAGGAGAGGGCAATTCAACCCCATGAAGAGCCAGTGGAAATAATCAACTTGGGTACTGAGGAAGACAAGAAAGAGGTGAAGATTGGTGCCAACCTAGAACTCAGCGTGAAGCAACGGTTGATTCAGATGCTGCATGACTATAAAGAAATCTTTGCCTGGTCCTACGAAGATATGCCCGGATTAGATACCGACATTGTGGTCCATCACTTACCAACTAAAGAAGATTTCCCTCCGGTTAAGCAAAAGGTCCGCCGTATGCGTCCAGAGATGTCTGAGAAGATTAAAGCCGAGGTTATGAAGCAGTTTGATGCCGGGTTTCTTGCAGTGACTTCTTACCCTCAGTGGGTTGCTAATGTGGTGCCGGTGCCTAAGAAGGACGGCAAGGTCAGGATGTGTGTCGACTATAGGGATCTGAACAGGGCCAGCCCCAAAGATGACTTCCCTCTACCCCACATTGATGTCCTTGTTGATAATACAGCTCAGCATAAAGTGTTCTCTTTCATGGATGGTTTTTCAGGCTATAATCAGATCAAGATGGCTCCGGAAGACATGGAAAAAACTACATTTGTTACTCAGTGGGGCACTTTCTGCTACAAAGTCATGCCTTTTGGATTAAAGAATGCTGGGGCAACCTACCAACGTGCCATGGTTGCTTTGTTTCATGACATGATCCATCATGAGATAGAAGTGTATGTTGACGACATGATCGCTAGGTCCCAGACTGAGGAAGAACACCTGGATCATCTGCAGAAACTGTTTGACCGGTTGAAACTGTACAAACTTAGATTGAACCCTAACAAGTGCACCTTCGGGGTAAGATCTGGAAAGTTGCTAGGCTTCGTGGTCAGTGATAAAGGCATTCAAGTGGATCCAGCTAAGGTCAAAGCCATTCAAGAGATGCCAGTTCCTAAGACAGAGAAGGAAGTCAGAGGCTTTTTAGGACGCCTGAATTACATTGCTCGGTTCATCTCACACTTAACCGCTACCTGTGAACCAATCTTCAAGCTGCTGAAGAAAGATCAGGTAGTACGTTGGAATGATGAATGTCAGGCTGCTTTTGACAGAATCAAGGAATATCTCCAAGAACCACCCATCCTTATGCCACCAGTTGAAGGGAGACCTTTGATACTTTACCTGACAGTGCTTGACAATGCAATGGGGTGTGTGCTGGGGCAGCATGACGAGTCTGGCCGAAAAGAGCATGCCATTTATTACCTTAGCAAAAAGTTTACCGACTGTGAGACCCGATACTCACTGCTTGAGAAAACTTGCTGCGCTTTGGTATGGGCTGCTCGCCGGCTGAGACAGTATATGCTGACTCACACTACCTTGTTAATCTCAAAAATGGATCCTATAAAGTACATATTTGAAAAGCCTGCTCTGTCTGGGAGAATTGCAAGATGGCAGATGATCTTGACGGAATACGACATTCAATACACGACCCAAAAAGCCATCAAGGGAAGTGTATTGGCAGACCACTTAGCACATCAAGCTGTGGATGACTACCAATCAATGAACTTCGAGTTTCCAGACGAAAGCATTATGATAGTAACTGACTGTGAAATACCTGGACCGGATGAAGGACCTGAACCAGGATCCCGATGGTCTATGCACTTTGACGGAGCCTCCAATGCTTTGGGAAATGGTATCGGCGCCATAATCGTATCTCCACAAGGTACTCATACTCCACTCACCGCCCGGCTGTGTTTCAACTGTACCAACAACATGGCGGAGTATGAAGCGTGTATTATGGGTCTTCAAGCTGCGATCGACCTGAGAATCAAATTTCTGAGTGTCTTCGGAGATTCCGCTCTTGTGATCAATCAGATCAAAGGAGAGTGGGATACGAAACACCCAAACTTGATTCCTTACAGAGAATGTGTGTTGGCCCTGATCCCCCACTTCACAGAGATAACATTTGAGCACTTTCCAAGAGAAGAAAATCAGCTGGCGGACGCGTTAGCTACAATGTCTTCAATGTTCAAGGTTAAATGGGATAATGAAGCTCCCCGGATCACCATCTGGAAACTGGACGAGCCGGCATACTGCTGTGATCTCGAAACTGAATTGGTAACTGAGAAGCCTTGGTACCACGAAGTGAAGAGATATCTAGAAGCTCAGGAATACCCTGAAGGAGCATCTGTCAATGATAAGAAATTCCTGAGGAGGTTTGCAGCCAAGTTCTTTCTTAGCAACGGCATCTTGTACAAGCGAAACCAGGATTCAACCCTACTGCGTTGTGTAGATAAGACTGAAGCAGATAGAATCATGGAAGAGCTACATGAAGGGACCTTTGGTACACACTCCAGTGGACATACCATGGCAAAGAAGATCCTACGGGCAGGGTATTACTGGTCCACCATGGAAGCTGATTGTTACCAACATTCTAGGACATGCCATAAATGCCAGATTTACGCAGACAAGGTGCATGTTCCTCCGGTTCCCCTGAATGTTCTGACTGCGCCT
The DNA here is from genome assembly GCA_948472305.1 of Vicia faba. Classification (NCBI taxonomy): domain Eukaryota; kingdom Viridiplantae; phylum Streptophyta; class Magnoliopsida; order Fabales; family Fabaceae; genus Vicia; species Vicia faba. Next base: position 512,720,849 of record OX451739.1, on the reverse strand, counting down.
TGGCCATTTGCAATGTGGGGCATAGACATGATCGGTGAGATTAAACCTACGGCATCTAATGGACATCGCTTCATCCTAGTGGCAATTGATTACTTTACGAAGTGGGTTGAGGCAGCATCCTATGCTACGGTAACCAAGACTGTTGTGGCACGGTTCATTCGGCACAACCTGATCTGTCGGTACGGTGTCCCTGAGCGGATTATTACAGATAACGGTACCAATCTGAACAATAAGATGATCACTGAGCTCTGCGAACAGTTCAAGATACAGCACCACAATTCCTCTCCTTACAGACCGAAGATGAATGGGGCTGTAGAAGCAGCTAATAAAAACATCAAGAAGATCGTGCAGAAAATGACAGTAACGTATAAAGATTGGCACGAGATGTTACCGTTCGCTCTACATGGATATCGTACCTCAGCTAGGACGTCAACCGGGGCAACTCCTTTCTCTCTGGTTTATGGCATGGAGGCAGTCTTGCCGATCGAGGTACAAATTCCTTCTCTCCGGATAATGAAGGATGCAAATCTGAATGAAGATGATTGGATCCAGACACGACTTGACCAGCTCAACCTTATTGACGAAAAGAGACTTGCTGCTATCTGCCATGGTCAGACGTATCAGAAACGAATGATCAGGGCATTTAACAAAAAGGTCAGACCACAGGAATATCAAGTCGGGGATCTGGTGATCAAGCGAATCATCCTTCCTCAGAGTGATCCAAGGGGCAAATGGACCCCTACGTACGAAGGGCCATTTGTGGTTAAGCATGTGTTCTCAGGAGGAGCAATGATATTAACCAACATGGATGGTGACGACCTTCCTCACCCCGCCAATGCAGACATAGTTAAAAAATACTACGCATGAAAAATGACCCGCTAGGCTGACATGTCTAGGCAAAAGATAGGGCTTCCCGTCGAATCAAAAGGGTTCGGGCAAAATGAAGGGATGAAAATGAAAAATCTGTACACCCGGCAAGTCGAAAACCTGAAAAGGCGGCTTGGGCAAAAATGGGTATCCCGGTGGACTGAAAACCCGAAAGGGCTGTCCAGGCAAAAATTAGGGATAAAAGCGTAATACTATGTCTCATGGGATCACTTTGCATCCAGAATCCGGTATCTACATCAAGACGGCATCGATCAGTCAGCTTCACCTTCAACCAAGGTCATCAAGTGATGAGACACACGGAGTATAAAGGCAATAGCGGAGTTGAAACCCAGTGGATCATTCATCTTTCACACAGCTGTTTTATTTTCTTTTGTACAAAACTTGTATAAATTCTCTTATTCGGCGACGTACCTCTTACTAGGACGCCAGCCTCTTGTACACAAAAACGCCTATTCACAGGCTATTCAAAATCAATACAAATATACTTTTCAGTTAAACGTGCCAACTGTTTTTCTTTTTCTGTTTGTTTTGCGAAGAACGTCCAAGGTTCAATTTGTGATATATGCATTGACAATAATTTGCTAGCTCATAAATATTTGCATACGAAACAAAGAATTAATTGCAGGTGACACTAGAAACAGGGGCAATAAAGAGTTGTCTGAGCAGCCTAATTGTTCTATCCTCCAAGGTACCAAGGTAGGTTCAGCTAAAGAACCTAACCAGACATTTTAAATTCTCCAGAGGACGGCAAGTCAGTGCATTCTTCTCCAAACAAAGTTAACAAGTCTCAAGGAAATTGGGTATCCTCCAGTAGGTCCCAATATTCCCCAGCAGTCTTGGTCTAAAGGTTATTCCCCGGCGGCATACATCAACATTCAAAGTGATCACTTCTCCAGCATATCAAAATTTCCCCAGGAGAGTCCCATCCAAGTTCCCCAGGAAAGATGGAATTCATCTCCCCAAGCAGTAAGCTTATCCCCAGTATATGCTGGAAGCTTATCCTTCACAGGACACGAACGCGTCGTCCGGCTTGATTTAAAGAGTTATTTCCTCAACAGGATATAACTGGGTTATCCTCAGCCAAAAGCCAGGGGAAGGTCGTCGTCAACGTAGCTCTTTCCTATCCCCAGCGAAGTCAATTCACACTTCCAATACAACAATGGTATCCCCAACGGAGTTACTATCAACAATTCAGCAAAGCATCTCTATCCCCACAGAGTATTGCTTCTCAGCATGATCGCTAGAGTAGCTTTTATCCCCGCAGAATCTTCCATTCGCCAAGTTTATTCCGCAACAGAGTCATCTTCTCCTACCGGTATCCTTGCAACTATCATCCCCAGCGGAAGAGAAATCTATTCTTCAAACATCAGCCCGGGATATGACTTCCTGGCACCCGTCAAAGAGTTTACTTTCCTAGACGAAAACATACATAAAACATCACATACAGTATTATAGCATGCATAACGCACTGCATCATACAAATCTCATTTATGTTGAGAACATCATTGCTTGATCCATATCATGCATTGCATATGACTGACTTTTACCTTTCAGGGAAGATCCAGTTAAGTTCTCAAGCTATATTTCAAGACCTAGACTGGTTCAGTCAAAGGCCTTCTCTGGTTCAGTTAAATCACCCCGAGATTTTCCTGATGCTTATCCCTTTGAAGACATTTCAAGACCTAGACTGGTTCAGTCAAAGGCCTTCTCTGGTTCAGTTAAATCGTCCCAAGATTTTCCTGATGCTTATCCCTTTGAAGACATTTCAAGACCTAGACTGGTTCAGTCAAAGGCCTTCTCTGGTTCAGTTAAATCGTCCCAAGATTTTCCTGATGCTTATCCCTTTGAAGACATTTCAAGACCTAGACTGGTTCAGTCAAAGGCCTTCTCTGGTTCAGTTAAATCGTCCCAAGATTTTCCTGATGCTTATCCCTTTGAAGACATTTCAAGACCTAGACTGGTTCAGTCAAAGGCCTTCTCTGGTTCAGTTAAATCGTCCCAAGATTTTCCTGATGCTTATCCCTTTGAAGACATTTCAAGACCTAGACCGGTTCAGTTAAATCGTCCCAAGATTTTCCTGATTCTGTCAAAGGCCTCTCTGGTTCAGTCAGATCGACCTTAAGATCTCCCTGATTCTTATCCCAGTAGAAGACATTTCAAGACCTAGACCGGTTCAGTTAAATCGTCCCAAGATTTTCCTGATTGCTTACCCAGTCAAAGGCCTCTCTGGTTCAGTCAGATCGACCCTAAGATCTCCCTGATTCTTATCCCAGTAGAAGACACCCCAGATTTTTCTCAACGAGCGTTGTTGAAGTTAAAGTCGCCCAAGGCTCTCTTACCATTCATGCTAAGGAAGTAATCATCCTTGGTTCTTTCATCGCCGTTTGAAGCTCCAGACTCAGCTCCTGTAACCAATCAGGACACATCTACACCAGGCATCTAAAAATCAGCTCCTGCAACGTGTCAGGTACTCATTTTCTGTTTTGCAGGTACGCAGGTTCTAGCGAAGGAATCTCTTACGCAATCAAAACATCCAGATGGCATCTATAAGCCCATTCCCCCTCATTGCCAACATGTGAGCGCAAATTTCCGGGCACTCTAGTGTCCAATCTTCTTTTACCATCGGATTACGAAAGGCACGTCAGCCAATCTGCATCCTCAGGTCTAAGAAGATTGAACAGGGGCAACTGTTATACCCCAAAATTTTCCCTCCCATATTCTTCAAGAGATTGCCAAGCCAAGCTACAAAATTTCCCAAGGGTTGTGCAGTGCAACTGTTTCCTATACAGTCAAAACTAGGGTTTGTGTTCTGATTAAGAATTGAAAGTTTTCAAGGACCCAATCAAGTCTCATATGCCTACAAACATGGTCAAGCATCCTCATATCAAGTTTCAAGGCATTCAGCTCAAGATTGCACAGTCAAAACCCTAAATTGCACTACAGTCAACTGTAGGGGCAAAATGGTCATTTGGCAGTCAAAAGTTCAAATTTTTGGTCAATATATCATTTTGAAGCCACAAACATCATTTGATCAATGCTTGATCATGATTCTCAAAATTTGGCTCAGAAATCATCAAAGATGCAAAAGTTGCTATATTTGGATAGCTGAAAAAGTCAACTGAAATTGACCAGGGCATAACTTTCACATGGATTATCAGAAAAATTCCATCCAAAGCTCATTTTGAAGAGAAAGACATTTCCTACAATTCATCTTCATGTTCCAAGTCCAAGAAATGCTCTCACAAAAAGTTATCAATTTCAACATTACAGGTCATTTTCAAAAGTCAACAAAAAGGGACTTTAAGTCAAAGGCCATAACTTGAGATTGGTAAATCAAAATGACATGGGACCAAAGACATTGGTTAAAGGACTCAAAGACCTTTCCAAAATGTCCAAGAACATGTGAAAAGCTTAAAAATTGGGCAAGTTGTGCCTTGTAGAAGTTGGGAAATTTTTGTGAAATGGCAAAAGTCAACTATCCTTGAAAATCCAATTTTGACAAAAGGGTCCCATTTTTTCCACTTGGTCCATCCTTGTCATGCCACACACGTGGCCCATGATTAGTTTCAAGACCAAATATTGATTTTTTTATTTTATTTAATTTTTGATGATTTAATTCATTTTAATTCTTTGAAAATTCAAATAAAATTTAAAAACCAATGGAATAGTATCATATGAACTTGGACAATTTCTATGTATCATGAACTAACTCAAGAAATCAGCTAGGGTTCATTTGCACACTAGGTCTAGGTTTTGGCTAAAAAGGAGGAAAAATGGTTAATGGAAGAAACCCTAAGACTAATTCTTTCCTAAGCATGAATTAAGGCCAAAAAACTAGCCAATTCCATTCCATGAGATGCATTGAGTCAAACCCTAACCATAGTGCAGCAAAAGGCTCGCTCAAAAGTGGATTGGCAATTTGAAAAATGAGCCATATAAGTCAAAACTGATTTCAAAGTTAGGGACAGTTTTAAGCCTCAATTTTTTTTCCATAAGCATCCTTAAGCAACTCTGAACACGTTCCAATCAATCTCAAGCACAAAAGCTCCAGGAATTGACGCCTAGGACTCAGACTGCATTGCAAAAAATTCACAATCGTATAGCATTTTTTAAGCACTTTTACAACATTCTATGCATTGCATCATGTTTGTTTTGAGCTTCTGAAACTAACCCTTATGCTTGATTGAAGTTTTGCACATTGTACACGAAGATGCCATGACTGAGTATTAGGGTTCGTGAGGTTCAAAATTAGGGATTCCTAAAACAAGAAAAATTAGGACTTAGGACCACCATGGTTGAATCCAGTACACCAAGACGAATGGATTGACCTACTCGCGACAAATTTATGAGATACACAGGCCTATTCGCTATTTCTTGGAAGGCTGCCTAATGCTACGTTTCAAAACCGTTGCCTTATTTGTTTGTGTTTCAGGAAATTGGAAGGGACGATGGCGTGGCACAAGCAGATTGGAGGAATTTGAATTGCGCGCGTTTTGATGACTATGCATTGGTTTTGTTTTTTTATTGTTTACTAACTATTATATATTAATTGAAACATGAGTGGCTCAGTGGTAACGCGTTAGGCACATGATATCAAAGACCTGGGTTCAAGTCCCAGGTCTTGCAAAATTCAATATTATTTTTCATTTCCAGTTTCCATGCAACGCTGACATTAAAGCTCACCATGCACACTCCTCATCTATTGCACACGTGTCCTAGGAGGCTTATCAAAGGGTTCAGAACAAAGGCATATGGTGGACGCCAGTCAACATGCCACACCTGAGTGGAAAAGTCAACAAATTGCCAGCAAATGGGCCAGGCTTTTCAAATCCACACCCCCCTGGTTTGCTTTATCATTTTTATTTTTATTCTTTCTTTAATTTTTTCCTTTTATTTTTATTTGCTACTTGTTTAATTATTTATTTTTTTTAACAAAATATAAAAAACCTTAAAAAATCAGAAAAGACCAAAAATGATAATTTTTATATTATAATTATTTTCATAAAAAATACATGTAAGTATTTAGATTTAATTAGGTATTCAATTTTAATCCTTTTTAATAAAAATCAAAAAAAATAGAATTTAGGTTTAATAACTTTTTATTTTCTTTTTAATTTTCCTTTTTTTTCAGAATAATAATATTATTTATTTATTTTCATAAACTAAAAATTGTGCATAAATTAATTTAGAATTAAATTAAGTTAGAAATTAAATCTCTTTCTTAAAAAAACTTAAAAAAACATTAGAACTAGGGTTTAGCATTTTAATTTTAATTAATTTGTCTTTTTTTCTTTTAAATCTAAAAAAAACACAAAAAAATACCATTTTTCATTTAATTTTAATTTTAGATTCCTTGATTAATTTTAATTGTTTGTTAAAGGGTCCAACGCCCTAATTTTGTTTAATCTCTTTATTTCGCGCATCTATTTTATATTGTTTAAATAATTCTGTATATGCCCCAAAGCCATGTAATTTAAAATTCTCGCACTTTTATTTATTCGCTTTATTTATTTTCAGTCAAATCGGGTTCGGTTTTTTTTTGGCGATGTGGACCCGCGCCGGTTGTAATAGTTTAGATTTATTTTCTCGCAAATATAACTGTTAATAAATATGCATGAAAGAATGAATGCCCAAAAATAAAATCGAATCGTTAGATCACCAATGCATGACAAGACAAACAATAAACTGGAAATGACACACAATTCGCACACACCACCCCTAGGGTACGCCTCACTGTTGCCTTTCGAAAGGTGGTCGTCGAGTATAGGACGTTTTAGTAAGTCCTTATGTCCATGACATGATCCAGTTGCCTCGAAACGGTCGCCTCGGAAAATAAAGGATCAATGGCATAAGGGTAGCTTCTAAGGTGTCCTACTGTTGCTCTGGTGACCACCACGTCCCTAAAACTCGAATTGACCCGAACACCTCCAACGGTGGTGCTACCTACCTCTCAATGGTGGGATGGCACTACTTTAAAGGACATTTACACAGACGAATTCCTTAGGGTAGGTAGGTTCTCAAGGGTACTTGCTCTAATTTCAAAACAAAATCAAAACATCTTTTCACCAACACCTTTCAAAACTTTCAAAACAAACTTTTCAAAACACTCTGACGCACGAGTTGAACTGAAACTTTTCAAAGAATATTTTTGAAACCCACAATTAAAAAACAAACAAACAATTTTGAAAACACATTGAGCAAGTACCTGAGAGCCCATGGATAACCATGGATAGAAAGGATGCTAACACCTTCCCTTTCTATAACCTACCTCCCGAACCGAGAGCAATCTCTTTAAAGGAATTTTTCTGTGCTTTTGTCCTTTCCATTTGGAGAAAATAAAAGACGGTGGCGACTCTTGCTTCCGCGACATTTCGCGAACCAGCTTTAAAACAGTCAGTTCCAGATCCACCGATCACAATAGTGTTCTGACTTTTCCTGCAGCGCTCTTTGCTTAGTTGAATTTGATTTTCCCTCTTGAGTTTATTTCTCAAAGGATGAATCTGCATTGGCCGTCTTGCTCCAGTTTATTTCTAAATTGGATTTGTGGTTTTCTGAAAACTTTGGGTTTTGGTTTGTGCATTTATTTTGCACAGGAAGACTTTATCTCCTCAGCAGGAATATCGTGGCACTTCCCCGGGAAATCATATTTCCATCCCTAGAAAGTCATTTCTCTTTGCAAATCCCCTTGACAATAAGCGGAAGTCTCTTTATTTGAGACAGATTACGTATTACCCTTTCCAGGCAAATCTCGTCGGTTAAAGAAGAAGTTGAGACCCATTCTTGGCAAAACACCAGAACCTTGGGGAAACTTGATATATTTTCTCCTTCTACCTTCAGTGAACGTTGGTAGTACATTGGCAGTGAACGTTGGTGTTTCTTATCTTTTTTCTATCTTCAGTGAACGTTGATAGTTCATCGTCAGTGAACGGCGGTGATATGATATATTTTCTCTTTCTACCTTCAGTGAACGTTGGTAGTACATCGGCAGTGAATGCTGGTGTTTGTTATCTTTTTTCTATCTTTAGTAAACGTTGATATTTCATCACTAGTGAACGATAGTGAAATGATATATTTTCCCTTTCTACCTTCAGTGAACGTTGGTAGTACATCAGCAGTGAACGTCGGTGTTTCTTATCTTTTTGTTATCTTCAATGAATGTTGATACTCATTCTACCTTCAGTGAATGTTGGTAGTACATCGGCAGCGAACGTCGGTGTTTGTTATCTTTTTGCTATCTTCAGTGAACGTTGATAGTTCATCGTCAGCGAACTACAGTTAAATGATATATTTTCCCTTTCTACCTTCAGTGAACGTTGGTAGTACATCGGCAACGAACGTCGGTGTTTTTTTATCTTTTTGCTATCTTCAGTGAACGTTGATAGTTCATCATCAGTGAAATGATATATTTTCCATTTCTACCTTCAGTGAACGTTGGTAGTACATCGGCAACAAATGTCGGTGTTTTTTATCTTTTTGCTATCTTCAGTGAATGGCGGTGAAATGATATATTTTCCCTTTCTACCTTCAATGAACGTTGGTAGTACATCGGCAGTGAACGTCGGTGTTTCTTATCTTTTTGCTATCTTCAGTGAAAGTTGATAGTTCATCGTCAGTGAACGGCGGTGATATGATATATTTTCTCTTTCTACCTTCAGTGAACGTTGGTAGTACATCGGCAGTGAACGTCGGTGTTTGTTATCTTTTTTCTATCTTTAATGAACGTTGATAGTTCATCGTCAGTGAACGGCGGTGATATGATATATTTTATCTTTCTACCTTCAGTGAACGTTGGTAGTACATCGGCAGTGAACGTCGGTGTTTCTTATCTTTTTGCAATCTTTAGTGAACATTGATAGTTCATCGTCAGTGAACAGCGGTGATATGATATATTTTCTCTTTCTACCTTCAGTAAATGTTAGTAGTACATCGAAAGTGAATGTCGATGCTTGTTATCCTCCTCTCTGATTCTTTTCTTGTGGTTTACCAGTGATTTATTTTCCTGGTGGGATTGCTCTTTTGTTTCTACATTTCATGTTGCATCCCCAATGCTACTTTGTGCCTCTTTTGTTCCATTCATATGCATAAATGTTTGCATGGCATCTTAGGGCCCAAAACAAGGTTTGTTTTATATTTAAGTGTCTTCGATCACGTCGGCACGAAGATTTTTAACCTTCGTATCTCCGGATAGAAGAAACTTAAATAAGGGCAGTTATTGTACCCCAATTTTTTCCCCTAAGATCCCTTCATCATACCATATTGTTTCAATCACCACAAAATCACATTAGGGCTTTTGGTTCTTCTCCCTATCTTTAGCCTTGCTCTTTGAGGAGTTAACAAGCACCTTGACTTGTTTTCTTTGGTGAACATGGATATTTTTCTTTGATTTTCTCTCTAAATTAACAAAATACAATATTGGTTTATCTTACTTGTTAATAATGTAGGTAAAGGCAATGAGGTTTAGCAAGTTGCATCATGAGTTCATGAGTTTATTTCCATGCCCTAGTCAAAGTCTTGAGAGATTCAAACCTCACTATTGAAGTTGTTTTGAAGTTGGTATGGAAGTGGTTTTGGTGGCCATGAGTCCTCATCATCATCCTCAACAATTTCTATTCACAAAGGAAGAATATTGGCACAAAAAGTTTGTTCAAACTTGGCAAAGCTCCACCAAGCATTCTCTTGATCTAGAGGCTAGGGTTTTGGACTTCAGAGGGGCATATCTTGCTCATCTTTTGGTATTTTTGAGTGATTCCAAAACAATTCTTCTCTTCAACGAGTTACCAACAAATTACTTCAAAAGTTCCAAGGAGTTTTCATGTGGAAGGAACTTTGTGAAGAAGAAAGATTACAAGTCATCCAGATGAATCCCCAATTTTCCATATGTGACTTCAAATGGTCATAACTTGGTCAATTTTTATCACTTGAGCCCATTATTTTTTCATGATGATACTAAGGATGTTTACTTCATGCCTTCTTTTATGTGCAAAGTAAGAAAATGGATGGAAGTTTCCTTAAGAATGCAAGAGATTATAGGTCATTTCATGATTTTTGGCAAACTTCAACAAGTCATAACTTACTCAATTTTTGTAGATTTTAAGTGGTTCAAATTGCAAAATGTCATTCAAGAGATCTACTTCATTCCATCTTTTTTGGTCAAGAGCAAATTCTAAGTGGAATGCCATGTTTGGATGCAAGATATTATAGGTCATTTTTAAAGAAGAATTTAAAATATTTCTAAGTATGGAAAGTCAACTCTTTCTTCAACTTTGACTCCATGTAGTTTTCAGCTCAAGCATCCATTTGGTTCCATTATTTTTCCATTGCAAATCTTGTTACCTCATATTTCCAAAGCATCAAGAATTTTTCCCTAAGACCCCCTGAGGTGGAAATGCCATTGGATTGAACTTGGTAACTTGGAACTGAAGTTTCACCATAAGTCAGAATTTGAAATCCATGTTTTGGCCTTTAAACATCAAATTAGCACGCGTTTGTGATCTAAACATGTTTAACCAAGTTGCCAAAGTGGATTAGAGCCTTGAAACGCAAGGATTTGATGAGTTTTGATGCAAATCAGATCACACTTTGCTCGTGCATCAGGTTCACATGATTTCCCTCCAATTTGCATCATTCCACACGCTTGAACATTCCATTTGATTCCCTATAAATAGAGGGTCATCCCCCATTCAATTTCCCAAGCTTAGATAACCAGAATCACCCTGCCAAACTAGCTTCACAACTCAAAATTCAGCTACTTCGAATCCTATTCTCAAGGCTTTTTCAATCCATTTTTTCATCAATTCACCTTCCTTGATCTTCCCTAAAGCTAACTGTGATATGGTGGCCAGAACCGGGACTGTTTTAGGAATGCTGGTTTGCGTTTTGCGTTTGTGTTTGCAAAATGTCGCGGTAAGCAAGAGTCGCCACCGACTTTTATTTTATCAAACAAGGAAATGAAAAAAGCACAGAAAAATTCCTTTTTTGAGATTTTCTTAGTACGGGGGATAGATTATAGAAAGGGAAGGTATTAGCACCCTTTCTATCCGTAGTTCTCTACGGGCTCTTAGGTACTTGCTCATCATTTTAAAAATTACTTTTGTGTGTTTATGTGATTTGAAAAGTTTTTGTTTTGACTTCGATTTAACTTTTGCTTCTGTCTTCAAGAGTGTTACGAAGTGTTTTTGAAAACTTTATTTGAAAAGGAGTGTAAGTGTGAAAAAGTTTATTTTGATTGAGCAAGTACTTAAGAACTAATCTACCTACTCGAAAAAAGAATTGTTCTATGTTCGTTTCCTTTAGACAGCGCTATCCCACTATTAGCGACTAGGTAGCACCGTCGTTGGAGTTTTGAGGGTAAATTCGAAAGGGACGTACGGTCACCAAAGCAATGTTAGGACGTCTTAGTAGTAACCCTAATGTCTTAGATCAATTATTCGAGGCAACAATATCCGAGGCAACCTTTCCGAGGCAACTTTGATCTTTGAGACAAGAGAGCGGCCACTAAAATATCCTATACCTAATGACCGTTTACCGAAGGCAACCGAAGTGGGAGTATACCCTAGGAGTGCACATGTGTGAGTGATTCGATTTCAAGTTTATTATCTTTGCACATTTAGGGTTAGCTAACCGTTTTAAAGTTAATCATACATTCTTGTCATGCATTCCTAATATTCATACATCTAACAGTTAATATTTTGCGGAATTTAAAGTGCGGAAAATAAGCTACGCTATTACAAGGCTTCGGGTATATACATAGCCAAAAACAAACCCGTCAAAAGAAAGCGATAAATGAAAGTAAAAGGTCCTAATTAAGCTATTACAACTTGTGAGCAATTACATTAATAGGGTAAAAAATAAATGATAAGCGCGCGCGAGGAAATCAAGAACGATAAGAAATTAGGTTTTTGACCCTTTCTAACCTAATTGAGAGGAAAAAAATGTTTTTGTTATTTTTAATTGTTTTTTAAGAAAAAGAATTAGGTTTTTAAATTAAATACAAAATTAATTAGCTAATTAAATTAATTAATGAAAATAAATAAATGGCCTATTTTTATGTTTTGTTATTTTTTAAGAAAAAGAAAATAGAATTAAATTTAGACAAAACCCTAATTTCTAATTGTTTTTAATTTATTTACAAAATTAATAAAATTACCTAAAATTAAATAACCTAATTCAATTAATTTTTGTATAAAAAATAATTATCCTAAATCTAATTGGATGAAAATATTTTTGTGATTTTTTGATAAAAAAAGAAAATTAGTTTGTGTTAGAAAAACAAATAAATAAATTAAATAAAACAAAATATAAAAAATGAAAAGAAAGAAGAAAATTGAGCCTGAAAGTAATTTTGGAGGGTGTGACTATCAAATCTAGCCCAAGAAAATAAGGTCCACGTTGACCTTTTGAATCCCATGCTTTGCTTTGACCTAGGCCTTTGGTGCTCCTTCATATAATGTCCCTTAGATCTGGTCATCTGGACATTTGACTGGCTGGATCATGATGGACCATGGTGGCCATCCCCCTGTGCACGCATGTGATCACTGAAAAAAAAACATATGAAATAATTGGGGGGACCTGGGATTCGAACCCAGGCCCCAAAGCATTTTCCCACTAATCCACTACCAACTGCGCTGGCTCTGCTTCTTGTACATAAAATAATAATAATAATAATAATAATAATAATAATAATAATAATAATAATAATAATAATAATAATAATAATAATAATAATAATAATAATAATAATAATAATAATAATATACAATAATGGGCGTTAGTGGAGAGAGAAAGTTCCACAATTCAAATCAGCGAATGAGAGGCTGCCACGCTAGTCGTCTTCCTCCTTGAACCGTTGGTAAAAGTCCCAGACTTTTACCTACAGACGTTTGTCCATAGCTACAGGTCCTGCAATTCTCAAAATCCAATACAAGCATGATAAATAAAAACTAAGGTCATGGATAGATTCGTCTGGACCTGCTGGGAACGATGGTGCCCCTTTCATGGCCCAATTTCACCTGTACACAAAGATCCCAAATCGAAGCAACAAACCCTAACTATGGCAAACTATAATACAGTCCATGAAAACACAATTAAATGTTACAGAAAGCTTGCAAATGCTTCAAGGAGTAAGAATCTATAATTATTTCATGCTATAAGTGTTGGAATGATGCAATTCGAATTCAAGAAAAAGCCAAAGTCGTGGCTGACTTACAGTGGGTTTTGGCGTCTGAAATTGCTTGTTCTTGATTGGTATAAATTCCTTGTGATCCCAGGAAGCGATTGGGATGGCTAGAGGATCTTGAAAATGCCTGTAACTGAATTCGACTCAGCACTTTTTGTGTTTTTTTTCAAGTTTTGTTCTTGTTCTCACGCCTCTCTCTAGCCTTGTTTTAGGTCTGCAAATGTTCAATATAAATCAAGGATTGGATTAGGGTTCAAAACATGATCTCAATCTTCCTCCATTATTGATTTTGATGTGGATTTGATTCACTTGAAGATCCTTCCAAAAATAGACCAAATTCAATCTTGTTGTGCACATCAAGACTTTACACGAATTCAATCTTATGCTAGCTGGATATAGGACCTGAAACATGTACAAGATCTTGATATTTCAATGTTTTGGATTTTTCCATGATTTGTTTTGATTAAAATTGATTTAATTCAAATAAAAATCAAAATAAATAATAAAAACAAGATAAATACAAGTGGAAAGAGATAGGGCTCGTGGATCATGCTACCAACTCAAAACAAGTGCAAAAAGTTAGGCCCATTTAGCAAAAATTGAATTTTGAGGCATAGTTGACTTTTGACAATTTTGCAAAAAGGGTCAACTTCACCAATGCATAACTTCATCAATTTTGACTCTTTTAAGGTGTTCTTGGACTTTTTAGAAATCTTGAGATGTCCTCTAAGTAAACCTTTTGGTCTCATCTAAATTTGATATTCCATTCTCATGTATGAAGCTTTTACAAAAAAGGTGTTTTTGTTGACTTTTCAAAATGACCTATAATGTCCAAATTCATAACTTCTTGTGAGTGCATATTTTGAACTTGGGAGCTGAATATGGATTGTGGAGAATTTCATCCTATTCAAAATGAGCTTTGGATGGGTCATTTCTCATAAAGTATGAGAAAGTTATGCTTGGTCAAAGTTGAGTTGACTTTTCCTACAAAACCCTAATTTAGCAACTTTTGGTTCTTGATGAATTATGAGAAATCCTTGATGAATCATGATCAACCCTTGATCAAATGATGAATGATACTTCAAAATGAGGATGTTGACCAAAAATATTGAAGTTTGACTGTATGTGGGCCACAATTGACTTTTGCCCTAACATAGTCGATTTTCAGGCCTTTGAGCAATTGACTAAGCAAACTTTCTCTGCAGGGCTTGAAACTTGACATGGATGATCTTGAGAACACATTAGGACAATGGTGATAATTTGGGATCCCTTGGACTCAAGTATCTTGGTGCAACATGAAACCCTAATTTGAGGTAGACTGCTTTAGGAGAGGGCTTGTCTGGTCAACCCTTGGACTTCCTTGAGCAACTTGAGGATCTTTCTTTAAATGTTTTGAGAAATATGGGAGGGAAAATTTTGGGGTACAACAGCTGCCCCTGTTCAATCTTCTTAAACCTGAGGATGTAGATTGGCTGGCTTGCCTTTCGTGATCCGAAGGTGGAAGATTATTGAACACTAGAATTCCCATAAATTTGCACTCGCATGAAGTGGTACTTATCTTGTGATGTCGGGAATGGGCTTATAGATGCCATTTGGAGATTGATGACAGGAGATGGGCTTAAAGATGCCATCTGAAGGAGTGTCGACCGCATAAGAGATTCCTTAGCGAGAGTCTGCATACCTGTTGTTGAGGAAGATTTCGTTGGGGAATGCGGATCTTTATCTTGGGAGAAATAGAATTTTAGGAGCTTCAGTCGTCCGTTATTCTACTCGGGAATCATCTCTGTTTTGAGAAAAGTTGAATTTTAGGAACTTCGGTCGTTCGTTATTCTACCGAGGAACTGTCTCTTGGTTGAAGAGGTGAACATGAACTACTATCTGGTCGCGATCCAGGCTTCATAGTGATAAGACCGACTGCTATCTGGTCATAATCCAGGCTTTACAGTGACTTACTGGGGAGATGAGATTAAACTTGCTATCCGGTCGTGATCCAGGCTTCGCAAACTCTCAATTCTTATCTGGTCGTAATCCAGGCTTTAGAAGGAATTCAAATGTTATCTGGTTGCATCCGGGCTTTAACTTGAATTTAGGGCATACTAATATTCGGTCGACTCCGGGCTTCTTAGTAATTGTCCAGGTAAACTGCTATTTGTTCGAAATCCAAGCTTCACAATGTCTTGTACTATTATCTGGTCGTAATCCAGGCTTCAGTCCTTTTATCATTATCTGGTCGTAATCTAGGCTTCGCGATGCTTCATACCATTATCTGGTCGAATCCAGGCTTCATGGTGTCGTGTAGTGCTATCTGGTCGAATCCAGGCTTCACAATACCTTACTTCTTATCTGTTCAAAATCCAGGCTTCAGAAGAAATCAAGTGGTTATCCAGTCGCATCCAGGCTTCCATTTTATTTTAAGGCCTACTAATATCAAGTCGACTTCGGGCTTCATAGTAATTGGTCGGGTAAACTGTTATTTGGTCGTAATCCAAGCTTCATAGTGTCCCTTACTGTTATCTGGTCGTAATACAGGCTTCAGTGTCTTTTACCGCTATCTGGTCGTAATCAAGGCTTCATGACGTCTCATACCATTATCTGGTCGAATCCAGGCTTCATGATGTTCAGAGAAAATCAAGATACTATCCGGTCTTAATCCGGGCTTCATAACTTGTATTAAAGATATACCACTATCTGGTCGTAATCCAGGCTTCGTAGTATTCTTGGTTGCTATCTGGTCGTAATCCAGGCTTCACAACGCCTTCTACCATTATCTGGTCGTAATCCAGGCTTCATGGTCGTTTATTGCTATCTTGTCATAATCCAGGCTTCACAATAACTTACTGAGTTGCTATCCGGTCGTAATCCGGGCTTCATGGCTTGTGTTTATGATATACCACTATCTGGTCGAATCCAGGCTTCATGGTAACTTGCTGAGCTGTTATCCGGTTGTAATCCGGGCTTCACGGCTTGCTGGGGAGTAAAATATTATTCGGTCGAATCCGGGCTTCATAGCTTGCTTTTAAGAGATACCACTATCTGGTCGAATCCAGGCTTCGCGGTGTTTGATACTATTATCCGGTCGTTCTCCTGGCTTCACAATATGGTGGAGAAATCAAGATACTATCCAAACTTTGTGAGAATTTGATTGTATCTTTCCAGAAAGGTAAAGGTTAGTTGTATGTAATGCATGACATGTATCAAGTAATGATGTTCTCAAAATAAATGAGATTGTGTTGTATGGTGCGTATATGCATGTCATGATGTATGGATATGTAATGTTTTTATGATGTTCTCTAGTTGGGAAAATAAATCCCAGACTGCATGGTGGAGAATATAAAGAGTTTCGCTCGCTGGGGATAACGACCGAAGATGATTGGGAGAATAATCACGATGGAGAATAAACTGACTCTGTGGGGAGGAGATAATCTACTAGGAGATCTGCTGATTTGGAAGAATAACCTCGGTTGTGGATGAATTATCATTGCTGGTGATGATAAACTCTGTCGGGGATAAAGTTTCTGTTTGTGGAAGAAATAAACTCCATTGGGGATGGTCTTCCATTGTTGGTGATAGATGAACTCTGCTTGGGGAGAATTTTACTGACTCATTCGCGATTGCGAACCTCAGCTGGGGAGAGTTGATAATGTTGTATTTTGGTACCTCCTACTCTACAGGGAGTGTATGCATTTTTAGTCATATTCTTCAACTAGGTATATCCCTATACCTGGTGAATAAAGCAACTGTAAGGTTTGGACATTTCTTGTTTGCCCCCTGTTTCTGATATTACGAGTAATCGTCTTTTGTTTTGCACGTAAATATTTATGAGCAGCAATTATTGTCAAATGCATATATAAAAAATGAACCATTAGACGTTCTTGCAAAACAAAATAGAAAAAAAAAATTTGAAATTTCTTTGTGAAAATGAATTATATTGATTTTGAAGTTGGCCTGTGATAGGCGTTTTTTGTACAAGAGGTTGACGTCCTAGTAAGAGAACACCATCGAACAAACAGAATTTATACAATTTGCGTAAAAGAAAGAAAACAGCCATGTGAACAATCCCACTGGGTTCCAACTCTTCTATTGCCCCTATGTCTTTGAGCGTCTCATCACTTTGCTACTTGGTTGAAGGTAGATCAGATTGATCGGTGCCGTCCGAGCTTGATTGTCGATACCGAAGTCTGGTTGCAAGATGATTCAATGAGACATAGTGTTACGCTCTAATCCCTAATTTTGCCTGGAAGGCCCTTTCGGGTTTTCAGTCCACCGGGATACCCTTTTTTGCCCAAGTCGCCTTTTCAGGTTTTTGACTTGCCGGGTGTACAGTTTTTTTCATTTTGATCCCTTACTTTTGCCCGAACCCTTTTGGTTCGCCGGGAAGCCCTTATTTTTGCCTAGGTCAGTCAACCTAGCGGGTCTTTGATTATGCGTAGTATTTTTTCACTATGTCTGCATTGACGGGGTGAGGAAGTTCGTCACCATCCATGGTGGCTAGAATCATAGCTCCTCCTAAGAAAGTGTTCTTAACCACAAATGGCTCTTCGTACGTAGGGGTCCATTTGCCCTTGGGATCACCTTGAGGTAGTATGATGCGTTTGATCACCAGATCCCCAACTTGATACTCTTGTCATTTGACTTTCTTGTTAAACTCCTTGATCATTCGCTTTTGATACGTCTGACCATGACAAATAGCAGTAAGTCTCTTTTCATCGATTAAGTTCAGCTGATCAAGCCAGGTCTGGATCCAATCGTCCTCGCTCAAACCTGTATCCTTCATAATCCGAAGAGAGGGTATCTGGACTTCAATGGGTAAAACTGCTTCCATGTCGTACACCAAAGAATAGGATGTTGCCCCTGTTGAAGTCCGCGCTGAGGTTCGGTACCCGTGAAGAGCAAATGGTAACATATATTGCCAGTATTTGTATGTCACTGTCATCTTCTGCACAATCTTCTTAATGTTCTTATTAGCCGCTTCAATAGCCCCATTCATCTTCGGTCGGTAGGGAGAAGAGTTGTGACGCTGTATCTTGAACTGCTTGCAGAGCTCGGTGATCATTGTATTGTTGAGATTTGTACCATTATACGTAATGATCCTCTCGGGTACACCATATCGACAGATCAAATTGTGTCGAATAAACCGCGCCACGACGTTCTTGGTTACCGTAGCAAAAGAAGCTGCCTCAACCCACTTCGTAAAATAGTCAATCGCTACCAGGATGAAACGATGCCCGTTGGACGCAGTAGGTCTGATCTCACCAATCATGTTGATGCCCCACATTGCAAAAGGCCAAGGAGCTGTCAAGATGTTCAGAGGAACTGGAGGTATATGCACCTTATCAGCGTAGACTTGACACTTATGACAGGTCTGAGAATGCTGATAACAGTCGGCTTCCATAGTGGACCAATAATATCCTGCTCGAAGGATTTTCTTTGCCATGGTGTGTCCACTGGAATGAGTTCCGAAAGTACCTTCATGTAACTCTGCCATAATCCTTTCTGCCTCGTTCTTATCCACACATCGCAGTAAGGTTGAATCATGGTTACGCTTGTAAAGGATACCATTACTGATGAAGAACTTCGCCGTGAACCTCCTCAGAAACTTCTTATCATTAACAGATGCACCCTCTGGGTATTCTTGAGCCTCGAGATACCTCTTTACCTCGTGGAACCAGGGTTTATCTGTTACCTCTTCAGTCTCAATATCACAGCAATGTGCGGGTTCGTCCAACCTCTCAATGGTAATCTGGGGAGCCTCATTGTCCCACCTGACCTTGAACATAGAAGACATAGTAGCTAGCGCGTCCTCCGGCTGATTCTCCTCTCTTGGGAAATGTTCAAAGGTTATCTCCTCGAAGTGCAGAAGCAACGTCAGTATATACTCCTTATAAGGAATAAGATTTGGGTGTTTCGTATCCCACTCGCCTTTGATCTGACTGATCACTAGAGCGGAATCTCCGAATACACTCAAGAACTTAATCCTTAGGTCAATAGCTGCTCGAAGGCCCATGATGCATGCTTCATACTCTGCCATGTTGTTGGTGCAGTTAAAACATAATCGGGCGGTGAACGGAGTATGACAGCCTTCAGGAGATATGATCACGGCGCCAATGCCATTACCCAACGCGTTTGAGGCTCTTTCAAAATACATAGACCATCAGGATCCTTCCTCAGGTCCTTCATCCGGTCCAGGTTTTTCACAGTCGGTCACCAACATGATGCTCTCATCCGGAAACTCGAAATTCATAGACTGGTAATCATCCACTGCCTGATGTGCCAAATGATCTGCCAACACACTTCCCTTGATTGCTTTTTGGGTTGTGTATTGGATGTCATACTCAGTTAAGATCATCTGCCATCTTGCTATTCTTCCGGAAAAGGTAGGCTTTTTGAAGATATACTTGATAGGGTCTATCTTTGATATCAATAGAGTAGTGTGAGTCAACATATACTGTCTAAGCCAGCGAGTAGCCCATGCCAAAGCACATCAAGTTTTCTCAAGCAGTGAGTATCAGGTCTCACAGTAGGTAAACTTTTTGCTAAGGTAATAAATAGCATGCTCTTTTTGGCTAGACTCGTCATGTTGCCCCAGCACGCACCCCATTGAATTGTTGAGTACTGTCAAGTATAAGATTAAAGGTCTTCCTTCAACTGGAGGCATCATAATAGGTGGCTCTTGGAGATATTCTTTGATCCTTTTGAAAGAGGTCTAACATTCATCATTCCATCTTACCACTTGATCTTTCTTCAGCTGTTTGAAGATTGGCTCACAAGTAGCAGTCAGGTGTGAAATGAATCGGGAAATGTAGTTCAGACGTCCCAAAAAGCCTCTGACTTCTTTTTCTGTTCGGGGAGCTGGCATTTCTTGTATAGCCTTCACCTTTGCGGGATCCACCTGAATACCTTTATCACTAACAACGAAACCCAGCAGCTTACCAGACCTCACCCCGAAGGTGCACTTGTTCGGGTTTAACCTCAACTTATACAACTTCAACCTGTCAAATAGCTTCTGGAGATGGTCAAGATGTTCCTCTTCAGTTTGGGACCTTGCAATCATGTCGTCAACGTATACCTCAATCTTATGATGAATCATGTCGTGGAACAAAGCGACCATGGAGCGTTGATAAGTTACCCCAGCATTCTTCAATCCGAACGGCATGACTTTGTAGCAAAAAGTACCCCACTGCGTAACGAAGGTTGTCTTCTCCATGTCTTCGAGAGCCATCTTAATTTGATTATAACCAGAAAAACCGTCCATGAAGGAGAAGATCTTATGCTGCACAGTATTGTCGACCAAAACATCAATGTGAGGCAATGGGAAATCATCCTTGGGGATCGCCCTATTCAGATCCCTATAGTCCACACACATTCAAACCTTACCATCTTTCTTCGGCACCGGAACCACGTTGGCAACCCACTGCGGGTAAGAAGTAACTGCTAGAAAACCGACATCAAACTGTTTCATGACCTCAGCTTTGATTTTCTCAGACATCTCTGGGCGCATACGGCGAACTTTCTGCTTCACTGGAGGACAATCTTCTTTGGTTGGCAAGTGGTGTACCACAATATCGGTATCCAACCCAGGCATATCTTCATAAGACCAAGCAAAGATTTCAACATAGTCACGCAGCATCTGTATCAACCGTTGCTTAACACTAGGCTCCAGATTTGCACAGATCTTGACCTCTTTCTTGTCTTCCTCGGTACCCAGATTTATGGATTCCACTGGCTCTTCATGCGGCTGTATGGCCCTCTCTTCCTGAAGTAACAATCTAGCAAGTTCCCCAGGCACTTCACAATCATCCTCACCTTCGTCCTCGGCTTGGTTGATCAGACTTTCGAAGTCATAACTGGAAGTAGCAGAGTCATTATCAGTGGGATCCAGAGTGGATGTGGACCTGTATATGTGAGTGTGTGTAAGACAAATAATTGTTTTGATAAAGTGCAAAATAGAAAAGAAAAACAAGGAGCGCAAAATTTGTAATGCAAGAAAACGTCCAATGCTTTATTGATGATATATGGAAATGACACATAATAAGCCCTCACAAACAAAGTCACGGTGTCTCGGGCAAGGCACCGGGCCGTAAAGTTTTAAAATATCTGTTACAAGTTTCAAAACAAAAGTCTATTACTGTTTAATAAAAGAAATGGGAACGAAGTCCTTCTCCATCCAATTCTTCAAGCCACCATCGATAGTCGGGTAAATCCAACTGTCGAATTCTGACTCTTCTTCATCGTCTTCAATTGCATTTACTTCCAGATTACTGATACGCAGGGGAGGTCTTCCAATCCGCGCACGCCAAACATCCCTTTGAGCTTCTGCAGTAAAACCCAAACCAAACTTGTCAGTCTTGTGCGCAAAGTCATGGAGTTGGCCCCAATTTGCACGCCCACCTTTTTCAATCACAGCCCGGGCATCCTTGAGGGAAGCCATCTTCATTGGAGGTTCTTCAACAGCAACTTCAATCGATGCCAGAGTCTGGGGGACTTCTTCAAAGTTCTGACACGGGGTTTCAATGAACTCCACATCCATCTCCACATACCAAAAAGAGTTAAGGTGGATCACCATGTACTCCTCCTCTCCTCACACCGTAACAATCTTCCCCCTTACTAGATATTTCAACATCTGATGAAGCGTAGAGGTCACTGCCCCAGCCTTATGAATCCACAGGCGACCCAACAAGCAATAATAAGATGGTCAAACATCCATCACATAGAACGTAGATGCGAAATTCTGAGAGCCAACTTTAACCGGGACGTCCACCTCCCCGTGCACCATCCTTTTGGATCCGTCAAAGGCCCTAACCACAATATTACTTGGCTTCAGAACCAACCCTTCACAGTCTAGCCGATCTAATGCTTTCTTGGGTAAAACATTCAATGAGGACCCAGTATCCACCAGTACGTGGGCCAGAGTAGTGCCCCTTCACTTGATCGAAACATGCAGAGCATCATTATGATTCCTTCCTTTGGCAGTCAGATCTGCATCGGAGAAACCCAACCCGTTGTCAGCGGTCAAACTAGCCACACAGTCTTTGAATTGATCAGCAGATGTTTCCTGTGGCACATGCACAGTTTTAAGGAAAGCAATTAAAGCCTTTGCGTGGGCTTCCGAGCACAACAATAAATATAACATGGAGATCTTCGACGGGGTTTGCCCCAACTGCTCGACTACGTTGTAGTCGCTCTTCTTGATAATCTTCAAAATTTCCTCTATCTCTTATCTAGAGGTTTCTACAACAATCTTCTTAGGCGCCTCCGTCTAGGCAGGCTCACCTG
The DNA here is from genome assembly GCA_948472305.1 of Vicia faba. NCBI lineage: Eukaryota > Viridiplantae > Streptophyta > Magnoliopsida > Fabales > Fabaceae > Vicia > Vicia faba. The sequence continues at coordinate 512,698,513 of OX451739.1, read as the reverse complement.
TGATCTCTTTTCCCCGAGCGTCAGATGACTCGGCGACAGGGGTGACAATTGGAATATGTACTGGGGCAGTAGCAGATGTATTGGCAGATGGAATAGCAACAGGATTTCGAACAGTTGGAGGAGAAATCTCAGGAGAGAAGAGTCTTCCGCTTCGGGTGACCTTGCTAGACCCGACAATATTGCTGACATCAGTATCAGCCTCTTCAACCTTCAAGTCTTGTTTGATCCCATGATAATACACATCGGCCCTATAGTGCCACGGGACAGCCTTATCCGAAGTGTATGGGATTGGACCAGGAATAGTAATGATCAATGGAGCAACTCTCGGAACGGATGTAATCCTAACAGGCTTTCTCGGGGAAGCCTTGGAAGGATTGGCGGAAATGGTTATTAAGGAAACATCTTCAATAGGAATCAACGGAATCAAAGTTTTCTCGAACAAGATCTCTTTGTTATCCATCAGGCGTTGAACACTTGATTTCAGTAAATGGAAACTAGCAGGTAGGATGGAACATAGGTGGCAACCTTCGCCATATCCCAGAAATAAACCGGACAACAGTAGGTTCTTCTTTACTGTCATCAATGGAGTAGAAACGTCTTCCATAGAGGTTACAAATGAATCATCGTCCACGACACTTACTCCGTGTTTAGGCATAGGAGCAGTCATGACATTAGGCTTTTCTGGTGCGTCAAACTCAATTTCTTTAGCTTCAATCAAATCTTGCACCTTATTCCTCAAGGCCCAACAGTTGTTGGTATCATGACCCGGGCTATCAGAGTGATAGGCACAACGGGCATTCGGATTATACAGCGGAGAGGTGGTACTGGGATTCTTCGGAGCTTCCCTTAGAGTTACCAGGTTAGTCTTCAATAACTACGGTAAAATTTGAGATAAGTTCATACTGAGCCGAGTATAATGTCTTTGCGATCTCTCTACTCTTTGTTGATTGTTGCGCTGTGGGGCAACAATGGGTCTTGATGTTACTACTGCATTAACTGCTTGGCGGCGTTTAGGTCGGTTTTGGCTCCTCGAGCTGTAAATGGCACTGGCTTCTTTCTTGAAAGGCTTCTTTTCTGTACTTGATGAAGCACCTTTCTGTATCTTGCCACTTTTGATACCAGCTTCTACCCTCTCTCGGGTCATAATCAATTTAGTGAACCCAGACGATGAACTATCGATCAAATGATTGAAATATGGACCAGACAAAGTCCCTAGAAACAGATCCACTAACTCCCTATCAGACAGAGGGGGTTGTACTCTTCTAGCCAGATCTCTCCATTTCTGAGCATAGTCCTTAAAGCCTTCGCCTGTACCCATAGACATACCCTGAAGTTAAGTACGCGTGGGAGCAAGGTCGGCGTTATACTGGTATTGTTTGTAAAAAGCAGCAGCAAGGTCCTCCCAGTTGCGTACATTAGCTCCCTCCAATTGATAGAACCATTCAAGTTAAGTCCCTGACAGACTATCTTGAAAGAAATGAACCCACAGGTTTCTATCAGTAATATAGGGTTGAATTTTTCTGACGTATGAGCGGAGGTGGAGCTTTGGGCAGGATGCTCCATCGTACTTAGCAAAAACCGGAGCTTTAAACTTGTGCGGGATCACCACCCCAGATGCCAGTCCCAGATCTCTGAAGTCCAACCCATGGATCTTCTGAATCTCCATTGCACTCAACCGGTCCTCAAGTTGCTTATACCTATCCTCAGTAGGAGGTTACTGATCATCATCAAAATCAGTGTCATTATCATAGACCACAGGACTAGGACCCTTTCCTTCCTCTTGATTCTATCTTCCTCCAGATGAATGAGACAAATCAGCTTCCTGTCGCAACCTATTCCCAAATCTGTGACCCATATTCAGGAGGACCACCTTCTTCTTCTTCTTCTTCTTCTTCTTCTTCTTCTTCTTTTTCTCCTTTAGGATAAGAGTCTTCAAATCCTGTTGTCCTTTGGCCAAGTTCAGGAACATCTCCTGGAACTGAGCATTCTGAGCTTGAAGAGCTTTGATGGCTTGATCAGTAGGTGTTTCAGAAGACATTATGTGCTGAAATAAATAGCAAAGAAGATAAGAAACCTGTAATGGTACCTGTAATGAGGTGCATGGTAATGGAATGCGTATGAAATGATTTCAAAGACTTTGGGAGATTCAAATTTGTAAAACAAGAAATAAACAAACTTTATTAGATTCAAACTTGTAACAATGCTTAACAATGCCTTTTAAGGCGTTACAAAAGAAATAAACTGAAAAACAAATCTAAACTAGAAACAATAAAAGTCATCAGAAATCCCATGGTCGTTTTCCCTTCGTGCTGACATAATCATTGATTGTCCTTTCATTCTCAAGTTGCCTCGTAAGCCTCAAGATATTCCTCTCCTGTTCATGATACTTCTCGCGGTAGGTATACCTTTCTTCCTTTAACTGGATCCAAGATCTCTTCAATGCCCCAAGATCAATAGGCATGTAGGGATGGAGGACTGTATAAGGAACCCCTTCTTCATTAGTATGCTCCACAATCACTGGCAAAACAGCTTCATAAGGCATCCCCAGATTTTGAGCACGGGCTCGAACCCACTGGAGATAAGGTTGCATAGGGAGAGAAGTCTTTAATCCTAGCTCGTAAGGGTCATACCTGTTCACCATGCCCCAAGCTCGTATAAACTTGCAGTGATGCCCATCAACGTCCCCCTTGTAGTCAAAGATAATATCTGTAAGAAGTAGCTCATGGGGACCGTCTCTCTGAGCGCTTCCAAACTGTCGTAAAGCCAGGCCAGGACTATAGGTTATGCCCCCTCTAATGCCAAGCAACGGGACATTAGGGTATTCCCCACATCGATCAATAACAGCTACTCTTTCCATATCCTTAAAACTCCAAAGGATGTTCGTATGAGCAAGGGACATGATTCTGTAAGCCCAACCTACACCTTCCTCATTCTTCAATACGGACTTGGGGAGGTGTGAAATAAACCACCTTGCCAACAACGGTGTGCAACACATGAGGGTCCCCCTTCTTCGTATAGTACGGGTATAGAGAGAATGCAAAATATCACCCAGAAGAGTAGGCACTGGATTACGAGACAAGAAGATCTTGATTGTGTTCACATCTATGAAGGAATCTGGATTTGGGAAAAAAACCAAGCCGTAGATGAGGAGAGCCAAGATGTCTTCAAATTCTTGAAAATCCAAGTTATCCCATAGTTGTTGCGCTTGATCCATTAGAAACTTAGCCAAGAAACCTTTAACCCCGCTCCGTGTCTCCCAGTTGGATACTACATCAGCCCTTTTTAGATGTAAGGCTGGAGCAATGTCCTCAGGTCTAGGAACCTCCTCCAAACCTGTGAAGGGTGTCTGCTCAAGGATAGATATGCCTAGTAAATCAGAAAACTCCTCCAAAGTAGGGACTAGCTGATAATCCGGGAAGGTGAAATAATGATGCAACGGATTAAAGAACTGGAACAACACACTCATCATTTGCTCATCCAACTTTGAATTGACCAGGCTAAGGAGAAAACCATGTCTTCTAACAAATGAAGAAGTATCAGGAACTTTTTAAACTAACTCTCTGAGCTGAACAGGTATCTGCACGAAGTTAACTCGAATGGTATTTCTGCGTACTGAAGCCATAATCTGCAAAATAGAGCAAAGATAAATCCCCTAGGTCTTTGAAATGGTTAGTTTAATGAAGTATGCATGCTATGTCATGATCCATGGTGTCATGATAAAACACACAACAGGTATAGTAGGTAACAAACATGGTAAAGGAAAACAAGTCACACAATAGCCCTTAAGTTTCAGGCTTGCATGGAGTCTAGGTACTACCCTCTTGAAGTTCAGTTGGTTCAACCTGTCCTAATAATAGTAATCGAGTTCTAGAGGTTCTCAATATCACTGACCATCCTCCATCGGTCATGGTTTCAGCTCACACAATCTTTTCTTGCGGCCGGAACTATCTCGAGAGTATGGTCTCAATGAGTGTAGCATTGAGTATCAACCAGTTCCCAGCTCTACACTGAGACCGGATATCTCACTACTTCCTATGGCCAAGTTGGTCAATTATAGGTTCTAAGGTCAGTTGATGCTTAACGACCCATATAGCAGCCCCGTATTCTCCTTGTTCCTCCACAAGGGATACCAGTACCAACTAATGTTCCACATCAACATAGATACTACTTCAACTGTATCGGTATATGCCGTACAGTTCCCTCACAGTTTATTGCTACTTACCTAAAAGGTGTCCCCCAGATCCGGGTTAGGATCTATAGTAACTCCAATACAAAGCCCACAAAAATAAAGCAATTAGATCAAACAATTGAAGCAATATGATGAACTAATCCTAAGGTATACCCCACTTATTTACTCCCCAGCAGAGTCGCCAGTTCTGTGATACGGTGGCCGGAATCGGGATTATTTTAGGAATGCTGGTTTACGTTTTGCGTTTATGTTTGCAAAATGTCGCGGTAAGCAAGAATTGCCATCGACTTTTATTTTATCCAACAAGGAAATGAAAAAAGCACAAAAAAATTCATTTTTTGAGATTTTTTGAGTACGGGGGGTAGATTATAGAAAGGGAAGGTATTAGCACCCTTTCTATCCGTAGTTCTCTACGGGCTCTTAGGTACTTGCTCATCATTTTAAAAATTACTTTTGTGTGTTTATGTGATTTGAAAAGTTTTTGTTTTGACTTCGATTTAACTCTTGCTTCTGTCTTCAAGAGTGTTACGAAGTGTTTTTGAAAACTTTGTTTGAAAAGGAGTGTAAGTGTGAAAAAGTTTATTTTGATTGAGCAAGTACTTAAGAACTAATCTACCTACTCGAAAAAAGAATTGTTCTATGTTCGTTTCCTTTAGACAGCGCTATCCCACTATTAGCGAGTAGGTAGCACCGTCGTTGGAGTTTTGAGGGTAAATTCGAAAGGGACGTACGGTCACCAAAGCAATGTTAGGACGTCTTAGTAGTAACCCTAATGTCTTAGATCAACTATTCGAGGCAACAATATTCGAGGCAACCTTTCTGAGGCAACTTTGATCTTTGAGATAAGAGAGCTGCCACTAAAATATCCTATGCCTAATGACCGTTTACCGAAGGCAACCGAAGTGGGAGTATACCCTAGGAGTGCGCATGTGCGAGTGATTTGATTTCAAGTTTATTATCTTTGCACATTTAGGGTTAGCTAACCGTTTTAAAGTTAATCATACATTCTTGTCATGCATTCCTAATATTCATACATCTAACAGTTAATATTTTACGGAATTTAAAGTGCGGAAAATAAGCTACGCTATTACAAGGCTTCGGGTATTTACATAGCCAAAAACAAACCCGTCAAAAGAAAGCGATAAATGAAAGTAAAAGGTCCTAATTAAGCTATTACAACTTGTGAGCAATTACATTAATAGGGTAAAAAATAAATGATAAGTGTGCGCGAGGAAATCAAGAACGATAAGAAATTAGGGTTTTGACCCTTTCTAACCTAATTGAGAGAAAAAAAATGTTTTTGTTGTTTTTAATTGTTTTTTAAGAAAAAGAATTAGGTTTTTAAATTAAATACAAAATTAATTAGCTAATTAAATTAATTAATGAAAATAAATAAATGGCCTATTTTTGTGTTTTGTTATTTTTTAAGAAAAAGAAAATAGAATTAAATTTAGACAAAACCCTAATTTCTAATTGTTTTTAATTTATTTACAAAATTATTAAAATTACCTAAAATTAAATAACCTAATTCAATTAATTTTTGTATAAAAAATAACTATCCTAAATCTAATTGGATGAAAATATTTTTGTGGTTTTTTGATAAAAAAAGAAAATTAGTTTGTGTTAGCAAAACAAATAAATAAATAAAATTAAATTAAATATAAAAAAAGAAAAGAAAGAAGAAAACTGGGCCTGAAAGTAATTTTGGAGGGTGTGACTATCAAATCTGGCCCAAGAAAATAAGGTCTGCATTGACCTTTTGAATCCCATGCTTTGCTTTGACCTAGGCCTTTGGTGCTCCTTCATCTAATGGCCCTTAGATATGGTCATCTGGACATTTGACTGGCTGGATCATGATGGACCATGGTGCCATCCCCCCTGTGCACGCATGTGATCACTGAAAGAAAAAACATATGAAATAATTGGGGGGACCTGGGATTCGAACCCAGGCCCCAAATCATTTTCCCACTACTCCACTACCAACTGCGCTGACTCTGCTTCTTGTACATAAAATAATAATAATAAGTAATATACAATAATGGGCATTAGTGGAGAGAGAAAGCGCCAGAATTCAAATCAGCGAATGAGAGGCTGCCACGCTAGTCATCTTCCTCCTTGCACCGTTGGTAAAAGTCCCATACTTTTACCTACGGACGTTTGTCCATAGCTACAGGTACTACAATTCTCAAAATCCAATACAAGCATGATAAATAAAAACTAAGGCCATGGATAGATTCGTCTGGACCTGCTGGGCACGATGGTGCCCTTTCATGGCCCAATTTCACATGTACACAAAGATCCCAAATCGAAGCAACAAACCCTAACTATGGCAAACTCTAATACAGTCCATGAAAACGCAATTAAATTTTACATAAATCTTGCAAATGCTTCAAGGAGTAAGAATATATAATTATTTCATGCTATAAGTGTTGGAATGATGCAATTCGAATTCAAGAAAAATCCAAAGTCGTGGCTGACTTACAGTGGGTTTTGGCGTCTGAAATTGCTTGTTCTTGATTGGTATAGGTTCCTTGTGATCCCAGGAAGCGATTGGGATGGCTAGAGGATCTTGAAAATGCCTGTAACTGTGAATTCGACTCAACACTTTTTGTGTTTTTTTTCAAGTTTTGTTCTTGTTCTCACGCCTCTCTCTAGCCTTGTTTTAGGTCTGCAAATGTTCAATATATATCAAGGATTGGGTTAGGGTTCAAAACATGATCTCAATCTTCCTCCATTATTGATTTTGATGTGGATTTAATTCACTTGAAGATCCTTCCAAAAATAGACCAAATTCAATATTTTTGTGCACACCAAGGCTTTACACGAATTCAAACTTATGCTAGTTGGATATAGGACCTGAAACATGTACAAGATCTTGAGATTTCAATGTTTTGGATTTTTCCATTATTTGTTTTGATTAAAATTGATTTAATTCAAATAAAAATCAAAATAAATAATAAAAACAAGATAAAGACAAGTGGCAAGAGCTAGGGCTCGTGGACCATGCTACCAACTCAAAACAAGTGCAAAAAGTTAGGCTCATTTAGAAAAAATTGCATTTTGAGGCATAGTTGACTTTTAACAATTTTGCAAAAATGGTCAACTTCACCAATGCATAACTTCCTCAATTTTGACTCTTTGAAGGTGTTCTTGGATTTTTTAGAAAGCTTGAGATGTACTCAATTTGGTATTCCATGCTCATGTATGAAGCTTTGACAAAAAAGGTGTTTTTGTTGACTTTTCAAAATGAAGAGACGAAGCGAATGACATAGGTCTGAGCTTCTGATTTTACAGTTTGAGAGACTTGCAATTCGTGAAGGCTGGAGGTTGAAGATGACCAACGTGTCATCTTCTAACCAATGAAAGTGTGACATTTGTTATTTTCAAATTCTGATTTTTATTAATGATCCTGTACGTTATTCAGTAAAGACCATGATATGAACAGCGCGCCAGATCCTTTGGATTTGATTACTAACGCGTTTTAACTCTCATCCAATGGTCCACATATTTTTCTTTTATTTTCTTTTTCTGATTTTTATATTTTAATTGTTTTAAATTTCAAAAAATCATAGAAAAATCATTTTTAGTCCAAAAAATCTAAAAAAATTATGAAAAATATTTTTTATTATTCTCTTTCTGATTTTTATTTTATTCACAATTTAATTTTGTGTTTTGATATTTTTTATGAATTTTACACTTATTTGATTTGTTTAAAATGTTTAAAAATATTTTTACACGTTTTTAAATTCTGAAAAAATTATGGAATAATCTAATGATATTATGACAAATATTGGTGACCTTATTTTATTTTTGTTTTTGACTTTGCTATTTTTTACTATTTTTGTTTATTTTACCCATTTATTTTAATTTTTAAAAATAGTTTCTGACTTTTAAAAATTCCCAAAAATTTTGTAAAACTACTTGGCCTCTTTTCTGATTTTTCTATGGTCTTATTTTTCATTTCTTGATTAATTTGAATATAATTGGCATTTTCTTCATTATTTTCCATTTTTTAAAAAACATTTTTAAACCCTTTAATGAACATATTAATTATATTATTATTTTGTGAATATTTTCTGGCAGTCTTGGGTTGATTTTTTGGTCAAGGCTTTATTAACTCCACAAAAAATGGATGAATGATTTAAATAATAGTTTGATTAAATATTAATTCAAATGTGGTTTTTCTTTTTACCCTGATTCCTCTTTATCTCATCCCCTTCTTATTGCGCTAAATGTTGTTAGAGCATGATCTCTATATCAGGTCTCAAAACAAATGGTGCATAGATTGCTATTGACCGGCCTCAAAATAGGTACGACTTCTATATAAGTCCACTTACGATTGCTTAACATAGCGCTAAATTTTGTCCTGATTCGAATAAATGATCATTCATGGCTCAAACTTATGATTGCAAGCCCAAGTATGTTAATTTGATCTCTTTGATCCAATAACCTTAAGATTCATTGTGTGGAGGATTTGGTTCTACCAATCCTCTAATGGATCTACAACACCTTTGGTCAACACGGATCACTTAAACATCGTTGATCATTAAATGGTACTTGTGAGAATTCCAAATGGATGATATACTTGACAAAAAGCAAATGCAACTTGTTGTGTGGAGGCTTTGGTTCTACCAATCCTCTAATGAGTTCCAAATGCAAGTTTCAAGATGGTCATCCAACTAACCACTAATTATTGACTCGTTTTATTTTATGCTTTTATTCTTTTATGCTTTATGCACTATTTATTTTTTAGCATTTTTACATTTCATGCCATTTTCATCTTTGCTCATTTGAGCATTTATTTTCTTGTCATTTTTACTTTGCTCACTTGAGCTTTTCTTTTTCCTTTTTCTAATATACTTAATAACCAACTTAAACCCTAAAAAAATCTTAATGGTACTTGGACTATTTGGTTACTATCCTTGGCATGATGGAGCAGTGGACTTTTTCTTGGACTTAGGATTAGAAACCTTGGCCTATCTTGGATACCTTGTGATCTTATCTGATTATTTTGTCTGGAGCTCTTGAGGTTTACCTCAAGACATTGGGTTGCTTGTTTGTTTTTGTGTGCAGGTTTTTTTGATTACACTCTTTGTTTGTAATCTAGAATTCACCCACATACAGTCGTTACTCTGCCCAATTTTTGAAGACTTAATACATTTGAAGAGGTCTAGTATCTTTACTTGCTTGGTTTCACTCCAAAGAATGACAATTTTATCTTGGCTCATAATGTCAAGTTTTGGCTTCTTGTTGGTTAGATGGTCCTTATCCTTAGCTTTTACCTTATGCTTTAGGATAGCCTCTTCTTCTCCTCCCATCTTCTTTAATTTCAAAAATCTTCTCCCTCCTTTTGAAAACCCCTCTTGTTTTGAAACTTAAACACTTTCATAATAAACTTGAGCTTATGTCCATGCATTTTCAAAAAAATATTTTCATAAATAAACTTCAATCAATTTCATAATACCTTGGCATCTTTTTTGTGAAAAGACTAAAAGTCAATCAATCTCATTTCAGATCATTTTGCCACTTTGGCTTTTACCTTTAAACTTTTCTTAAAAGATTAGGCTCTTGTCAATCCTCGTAGTGATGTAAACAACTATACTTCTACAATATGTAGTGAAGTGAGATATTTTCCACTTGGGTGTTTAGTGAGGCATTGTTGATTTTAAAATTCAAACCATATCCTCCACTTTGAGATGATGCAAATTCTCCTTTCTCATGATTGTGGGTAGTAAGTATGTTTTCCACACGGACAATGACGATGACGTCTTATCTCATAAAATTAACCAACACACTCGTGTTTCAAATTTTAAAAAGAGGAACTACGTGTACCCTGGTCCCCTATTGCACGAAAGGTGGTACGTAGGCATTAAAGGTTCGCAACCGCGGCGGGTGAAAAAATCATAAAAATACTTCTTTTCTCACCTCCACTATCCATTTTATATACAACACATTTTTATAGCCAAAATATACAGATTTTACAAAGAGGTTCCTGCGGAGTACCGTAGATGTTTAAGGTGCTAATTCCTTCCCTTTGCATAACTAACCCCCTTACCTTGAATCTTTCCCCCTTTTTTGGGTTATTCTCTCTTTTCCCATTCCTTTGGAAACAATAAAGCGCGGTGGCGATTTTTATTTTGATTTGTATAAAGTCTAGTCAATCCAATGGCTTAGTCTTGAACATTTCTACCACTACAGAAAAATGGCGACTTCACTGGGGACAGATTGACCTCTTGCTGGTCCATCCCTAAGTGGGTTAAGCATATCTTTGTTTATATATGTATATGTGCTATTGTTGTTTATGTGTTATATTTTGTATATATGTTTGTCTGGATTTTCCTAGTTTTCAAGGTGCTTGGTGATTACTCATAAGTCCAATACCCGGACTTGGGAAAAATTTAATATAGGACGGGCGATATAGTCATGTTAACTTTGAGGGAGTAATCCCAAAAAAGGAGGCATGAGATCCCCCACTTAGTGGAGGCCCCTTTGACTGTAGTTTCGTTTACTGAGTAATCGGGAAGACGTACTGCTTTCGACCTGGGAGCCTGCTGAAACTGAGGACCGTAGAATACCAAACCCATCTTGGCCTTTTAGGTGTAGTGCGGAAGCTATGACGGAGTAATCCGGAAATAGTTGTCACGCGATACTACACTCGGACGGGTCTTTCTTGAGAATATTACAAATTACCGAGTTAATTGGGAAGTTGGTAATATCCTAAGGAAGGATGTAGACTCTGGGAACCTCTAGAACCTTGTTCAGCAGGTGATAACTTTTTAGACCAACACCTTATGGGTAGTACCTTCGACCTCATGCTCGTGACGTTGAACCTATGAACCCTATATGTGTGATCTTGTGTGTGATTGCTGCATCATGCATCCATGCACTCATAAGCATCTTTTGAAGAAAATAATATTTCAAGGGATTTAAAGGTTGACTATTCGTGAATATCTCAGGTACTGTTAACCATGGATTCTGGAAAGAGAAAGACCGGGAAATACAGTTTCAAGGATCCCAAGATAGATGAGTTGGTCAGTCTAATTCCAGAGATTGAGTGTCCTGCAGACTTTCGGAAGAAGTATGGATCCATCATTCCTCTCATGAAGCTGAAGATGAAGGATGGTATTCTCTCGACCTTGGTCCAGTTTTATGATCTGATGTATCACTGCTTTACTTTTCTCGATTATCAGTTAATGCCTACACTGGAGGAGTATTCTTATCTATTGGATTTACCTATTACCGATCGTGTTCCTTTTACTGGTTTGGAGGGCGAGCCAAAACCACATGAGATTTCTACTTTGATTCATCTGGGGAAGTCTGAGGTAGAAGCCCATATGACTACTAAAGGAGGGATTAGAGGATTACCAGCTCAGTTCTTATTGGAGAAAGCTCGTTACTTTTCCAGAATGAAGAGTACGGTTGCTTTTGAGGCCATCTTTGCTTTACTTGCTTATGGATTATTCTTATTTCCTAATATGGACAAGTTTGTCGACATTAACGCTATCAGGATTTTCATGATTGGAAACCCAGTTCCTACACTGTTGGGTGATGCTTATTACTCTGTTCATCTTCGGAGTTCTTATCATGGGGGAATGATTATCTGTTGCACGCCTTTGTTGTACCGGTGGTTCATCTCTCATATGCCTCAGTCTGATGCTTTTTGGGATGTCAAAAAGGAACCTCGTTGGGCTCCTAAGATCATGGAACTTACTCACTCAGATATTGATTGGTATCATCGAGCTTATCAGGATGTAGATATTATTGACAGTTGTGCTAGTTTCCCCAATGTACCTCTTCTTGGTACTAAGGGAGGAATTAACTATAACCTTGTTCTTGCACGGTGACAGCTTGGTTATCCGATGAGGGATAAACCAAACAGTATTCATTTGAGTAGTTTCTTTCTGAAGGAAGGAGAAGACCACAGGGAAGCTAGGGAGCAGATTGCGAAGGCCTGGCGTCACATTCATAAGAAAAGTAGGAAAGATTTGGGACCTAAAGGTGCTGTTTCTTTGGAGCCATATCTTCAGTGGGTCCGATCAAGAGTCGTCCAGTTGAATATGTCGTATACTCAGGAGACACCCATGCCTGATCTGTTTGTGAAGACCATTCCTCCTTTATTAGATGATCTAGAAGAGTTGCAGCTTGCTTTAGTTAAGATGCAACACGAAAGAGATGCTTGGAAGAACAAGTTCCAGACTTTAGAGAGTTCCTACAAAGAAGACTTGAAGGAGAAAGATGATTTGATCGAGATCCTTGAGAGTCGAGCAGTAGAGTCTATGGAGAGGCAAGGGGATTTATTTTCTCCTAAGCCTCAAACAGGTGTTGATTTCTCATTTCCTGATCTGAATGATTGGAAGGAGGTTGCCATCAGACATATGGAAGAAAACCAGAGGTTGAGAGCTCAGATTGTCAGGTTCACATGGAAGCGCCAGCGTACAGATTGATCTCTATCAGTTTTTTTCTCTCAGGATTTTTGGATTGTATTTTCATCTTGTACTTGGGATCATTGAAACTTGTAACCCATTTTGAAGTTATTATAAAAGTTTTTCAGTATTCCAAATGCGTTATTATTTTGATGTTTGCAATATGTCTATAAACGTTAGATCCCTTGAAATATTAAATGATAAAGTAAAAATAATCATATGCATTGCATATCATGCATCATATTGCACATATTTCTTGCATTTATTATGCATATCCAGGTGCCTTACCCAGCTTTTTGCTTCGTTCAGTAAGCTGACTCATCACTATAACACTCGGGCTAACTTCAAAAAGAAGATGGACAACTTGGAACAGGAGAATCGTGAGCTACGCGAAGAAGTTTCTGCTTTGAAGGCTGGCTTGGCCAATTTGACTACTCTAATGGAAGCTCTAGTTGTTTCTCAGAATCAGCCACTGAGTGTTCAACCTCAACAAACAAGGGCAAATGCTGAAGTTCCTGTTGTTCTTGTATGCGCTACTCCGACTGTTGTTCAAAACCGTATGCCTCAGAGTTATCCATGGGGAATGCCGGAGAATTTTGCACCTGAAGGTTTTAATTTGGGCCCCCAAGATGCTCCAATGGTTCCAAATTTTGTTACTCCAGCACCTCCTGTGGTGCATGTTGTTCCTGCTGCACCTCCTTCGGTGAATTTGGTTATATTTGTTAATGAAGATGTATGTCGTCCTTTCCCTCTGCCGAGTGAAGACTTGGGTCTTTATGACAGAATGGATGATTTCCAAGAGCGGTTTGATAGAATGCAAAGAGAGATGAAGGCTCTTAGGGGAAAAGAGTTATTTGGGAAGAATGTGAATGAGTTGTGTTTGGTCCCGAATGTCAAAGTGCCTGCTAAGTTCAAGGTCCCGGAGTTTGAGAAGTACAAAGGCAACACTTGCCCTCGTGCTCACTTGGTGATATATGTAAGGAGAATGTCTACCCACACCGATGATCAGCGTCTGCTGATTCAGTTTTTCCAAGATAGTCTGACCGGCACAATATTGAAATGGTACATGAGTTTAGACAGCGCCAACATCCATACTTTTAATGATTTGGGAGAAGCATTCATTAAACAATACAAGTACAATATGTACATGGTGCCCGATCGTGACCAGCTTAAAGCCATGGTTCAGAAAGACGGAGAATCATTCAAAGAGTACGTGCAGAGATGGCGCGAAGTGGCTGCACAAGTGATTCCTCCCATGGAGGAGAAGGAAATGACTAAAAATTTTCTGAAGACGCTAGGCGCTTTCTACTACGAAAGAATGGTAGCAAGTGCCCCTAGTGATTTTATAGAGATGGTAGGAGTGGGTGTCCTCCTAGAAGAGGTAGTAAGAGAAGGCCGTTTGGCAAAGGGTGAAGGATCCGGAGGTGTGAAAAAGCCAGCTTATGGGTTCACAAAGAAGAAAGAGAGGGATACAAATGTTGTCATACAAGAGAGGAGAATAAATGCTCCTAGAAGGAATTATCAGCATCACCAGCAAGTTGCTTCAGTGACTCCTGTTATGAATGTTGCTCCAACTACCGTTGCTTATCAAAGACAGCCCCATCAGGGGAACCAAAGGAATAATCATATAAGGGAGAACTATGACCCTATTCCCATGAGTTATGCAGAGTTACTACCAGCATTGATTCAGAAGAAGTTGGTCCAGACACGACCACCTCCAGCAGTACCATCACCATTGCCTTGGTATTACAAAGCAGACCAGACGTGTGCCTTTCATCAGGGAGCACCAGGGCATAGTGTTGAAAATTGTTATCCTCTGAGGACTGAAGTGCAAAGGTTGGTGAAGTCTGGAATTTTATCTTTCAAAGACATGGGACCTAATGTAAAAGAAAATCCTCTACCCAAGCACGGGGGAGTGAATGCTGTGAATATGGTGGCCGGTTTTCCAGGTGACTTCCAGATTTTTTATATGAATTTGGTTAGAGGGGATTTGGTAAAGATGCACGTAGACCTCTGTGAATTCAGTTATTATACGCATGACCATGCTGGTTGTGCTATTTGCAGTATAAACATACAGGGTTGCGAGAAGATAAAGGTTGATTTACAGGAGATGATGGATGAAGGTCTAATTCATATAATCAGGCCTAGGGAAGAATATGAAGAGGAAGTTAATATGGTTTCTGGATGTCCGGGTGAATTCAGAATTTTTGAAGTAGAGCATTTGAATGAAGATCTCATACAGTTGCATGCTACCTTCTGCCGTACTGCTGGTCAGATGGAACACCAATATGGATCATGCGTAGTTTGCTGTCAAGACCCTCGAGGATGTTCTATTGTGAGAGAGGGTGTTCAATTGTTGTTAGACAATGGAACTATCAAGATGACAGGTCAGAGAGATGATTATCACGAGATTGATATGGTTGAAGTTAGTTTGATGGGAGAAGAGTCAGAAGAAGAATATGCCTCCGCGGATGAGTATTTCTCTTCAGATGAAGATTTATTTGCCGGAAATGGTCTTTTGAGGGCTGATTATGTCGAGGAAGGTGTAGAAGTCATTGTACCTTGTTTTGGTGCACCCACTCATCTTGAGGTGGAGTACCATAGCAAACCAGCTGTTACCCCGTTTGTAATTAGTCTGCCAGGACGTGTTCCCTATAAATCAGATAAGGTTGTGCCTTACAAATACAACGCTACAATCTTAGAATATCGGGTGGAAGTTCCCATCCAGACAATGCCAGGCGTTGGAAATATAGTTGATAATAGCAGGGTGACCTGTAGTGGTCGCGTGTTTATGCCAGTTATTCGAAGAGACGTTGTTGCTGGAAAGAAAATTGTTGAGAACGATGAGCCTAAGAAGGCTGCAGGAGAGGCTAGTGGAGCTACATTGGAGAAAGAAGTGGATGATATCTTGAAGATAATTAAAATGAGCGAATACAAAATTATGGACCAGCAACTGCAGACTCCTTCAAAGATATCTATCCTAGCTTTATTGATGAATTCCTCCGCTCATAGAGAATCACTGATGAGAGTACTAGACCAAGCTTTTGTAGAGAATGACATGTCGTTAGATCAATTCAGCAGCGTAATTGGAAACATTACGTTATGTAACAACTTAAGTTTCTGCGATGATGAGTTACCAGATGAAGGGAGGAATCACAACCTGGCCCTCCACATATCTATGAACTGCAAGAATGATTCGCTATCCAATGTGATAATTGATAACGGATCCGCGTTGAATATTATATCGAGAAGTACTCTCATGAAGTTAAAGTATCAGGGAACACCTATGCGCCCGAGTGAAATCATTGTGAAGGCTTTTGATGGGTCGAGGAAATCTGTCATCAGTGAGGTGAACTTACCCATCCATATAGGACCACACTTGTTCTTGATAACTTTCCAGGTGATGGACATTATTCCCGCGTATAGTTGTTTGCTAGGACGGTCATGGATACACGAAGCAGGGGCTGTCCCTTCAAATTTGCATTAGAAGCTAAAATTTGTGCGTGAAGGGAAGGTAGTGATCATAAATGGGGAGCAGGCGTTGTTGATATCCCATCTATCCTCTTTCAGTATTGTAGAAGAGGATGAGGCTGTTGTTGGAACCCAGTTCCAAGCCCTATCCATTGATAACATAAGGAAGAATGAGAATTTTGTGGTTTCTCTGAAGGATGCGCAGCAGGTGGTGCGCAATGGACATAATGCAGTTTAGGGACGACTTGTGGATCCACCTGTGAACAAGAACAGAACTGGCTTGGGTTTCTCTTCGAGGAATGGCGAAGGAGAAAGTTTGAAGTCAAAGTCTTTTGTGAACAGTTATCATGATGTTTTCCGTAGCGGAGGCTACCTCCATCCGATTGGTTTTGGAATTAATGTTGTTGAAGAGGATAAAGCAGAGCAGGAAGCACCAAATTATGTGACGCATGGAGTCTGAGTTCAGAACTGGGTCACCATTGATGTTCCTTCTTGCATACATGTTTCAAAGTAATTTGTTTTGTTAATCTGCTTCTTTCTTTTGAAAAGATTTCACTCTGCCCAAGGTGGAAGTATTAATGTTGTAGGGCTTATCTGTTTGCTATAATTGTTAAGATCATTAATAAAAGTTGTCTTTGCTTCCAAAATTATGTCTTTTATTTTCTGCCTTTTTCTTGGGAAATGGTAATAATCACAACAAAAAAAACCTTTCAAAATAAATAATAAGTGAAAATTAATCTGCATGATCACTTGTTATATGTGTCAGTTTCTAAAAACAGTCATAAATCATATGTGCAGATTAATTAAAAAAATCGTTGAATACAATGACCCTGCACCCTCTCCCAACTTTGATTGTCCTGTTTTTGGGGCTGAAGAAGAATATTATGATGAGATTCCAGAAGAGGTCTCACGGTTTCTTGAACACGAGGAAAATACCATTCAGCCATATAAGGAGCCTTTGGAAGTGGTTAATTTGGGTTCAGAAGAAGATCTGAAGGAAGTCAAGATTGGAGCATCGTTGCATCCTGATGTAAGGAGCGGGTTGATTGAGTTGTTGAAAGAGTATGTGGATATTTTTGCTTGGTCTTATCAAGATATGCCTGGTCTAGATACAGACATTGTCGAGCATCGTTTTCCGTTGAAGCCAGAGTGTCCGCCAGCTAAACAAAAGTTAAGAAGAACCCACCTGGATATGGCAATAAAGATCAAAGAGGAGGTCCTAAAGCAGATTAATGCTGGTTTTCTTATGACATCAGTGTATCCTCAATGGATCGCCGATATTGTCCTAGTACCGAAAAAAGACAGAAAAGTCTGCATGTGCGTAGATTACAGAGATCTAAATAAAGCTAGTCTAAAAGATGAATTTCCATTGCCTCACATTGACATGTTAGTGGATAGCACAGCAAAATTCAAGGTATTCTCGTTCATGGACGGATTTTCCGGGTATAATCAAATAAGAATGGCTCCAGAGGACATGGAAAAAACAACGTCTATCACACCCTGGGGAACATTCTGTTACAGAGTGATGCCCTTCGGGTTGAAGAACGCTGGTGCAACGTACCAGAGGGCTATGACAACCCTATTCCATGATCTGATGCTCAAAGAAATCGAAGTATATGTTGATGATATGATTGCCAAATCCCAAACTGAAGAAGGACATATAGAAGATCTGTTAAAGTTGTTTCGGCGTTTGAGGAAGTATCGTCTCCGCCTGAATCCAAATAAATGCACCTTCGAAGTTAGATCGGGGAAATTGTTGGGTTTTATTGTTAGCCAGAAAGGAATTGAAGTTGACCCTAATAAAGTCAAAGTAATTCGAGAAATTCCAACACCAAGAACTGAAAAGCAAGTCAGGGGTTTCCTCGGGCATTTGAATTATATCTCCAGATTTATCTCCCACATGACTACAACGTGTGAGCCGATCTTTAAGTTGTTAAAGAAAGATCAAGGTTGTGTGTGGACGGATGACTGCCAAAGGGCATTTGAAAGTATTAAAGAATATCTACTTGAACCTCCTATCTTGCTTCCTCCCGTAGAAGGAAGACCGTTGATTATGTATCTAACAGTGTTAGATAAATCCATGGGTTGTATTCTGGGACAACAGGATGAAACGGGAAAGAAAGAGTTCGCCATTTATTATCTCAGCAAAAAGTTCACTGATTATGAGTTACGGTATTCTATGCTAGAAAAAACATGTTGTCCTTTGGCCTGGGCGGCAAAGCGTTTGTGGCAGTATATGTTGAATCGTACTACTTGGTTGATCTCCAAAATGGATCCAATCAAGTATATTTTTGAAAAGCCTGCCCTTACTGGGAGAATTTCCCACTGGCATATGTTTTTATCTGAATATGATATCGAGTACCGCACTCAAAAGTCTATCAAAAGTAGTGTGTTGGCAGATTACCTTGCTCACCAGCCGATGGAAGATCATCAGTCTGCAGAATATGAATTCCCCGATGAAGATGTGATGTTCTTGAAAGTGAAAGATTGTGATGAACCATTGCCTGAGGAGGGCCCCGACCCTGAATCTCGCTGGAGTATGGTATTTGATAGAGCTGTGAATGCTTATGGTAAAGGAGTTGGTGTTATGATTGTTACTCCTCATGGATCGCACATTCCTTTTACTGCAAGGTTAACATTTGATTGCACTAATAATATGGCGGAATATGAGGCTTGCATCATGGGTCTTGAAGAAGCTATTGATCTCAGAATTAAGATTTTAGATGTTTTTGGTGATTCATCCTTGGTAATAAATCAGATTAAAGGAGAATGGGACACTCGTCACCCTGGCTTGATCCCTTACAAAGATTATGCTAGAAGATTACTACCCTTCTTCAATAAAGTTGAATTCCATCACATCCCTAGGGATGAAAATCAAATGGCAAATGCTCTGGCAACTCTGGCTTCCATGTACCAAGTAAATGCTTGGAATGATATACCCCGAATTACAGTTCGACGGCTAGATAGGCCCACTCATGTGTTTGCGATAGAGGAGGTAGGAGATGAAAAACCTTGGTATTATGATATCAAGCATTTTCTTCAGACTCAGGAATACCCGTTTGGTGCGTCAAATAAAGATAGAAAGACACTGAGAAGATTGGTAGGCAGTTTCTTCCTCAGAGAAAATGTGTTATACAAGAGGAATTTTGACATGGTCTTGCTCAGATGCGTGGATAGACACGAAGCAGACATGTTGATGCATGATATCCATGAAGGTTCATTTGGCACTCATGCTAATGGACATTCAATGGATAAAAGGATGCTAAGGGCAGGTTATTATTGGTTGACAATGGAATCTGATTGTTATTCAATGGATAAAAGGATGCTAAGGGCAGGTTATTATTGGTTGACAATGGAATCTGATTGTTACAAATTTGCAAATAAGTGCCATAAATTCCAGATTTACGCAGATAAGATCCATGTACCTCCGACACTTCTCAATGTGATTTCCTCCCCGTGGCCTTTCTCTATGTGGGGTATTGACATGATCGGGATGATAGAACCCAAAGCTTCGAATGGACATCGTTTCATCTTGGTAGCAATTGAATACTTTACCAAATGGGTAGAGGCTGCTTCGTATGCCAATGTTACCAAGCAGGTGGTTGTGCGTTTCATCAAAAACAATCTTATATGCCGGTATGGTGTGCCGAGAAGAATCATCACTGACAATGGCTCGAATTTGAACAACAAGATGATGACTGAACTGTGCGAAGAATTCAAGATTGTCCATCATAATTCATCTGTTGAAGCTGCTAATAATAATATCAAGAGAATTATCCAGAAAATGGTTGTTACTTATAAGGATTGTCATGAAATGCTCCCTTTTGCTCTACATGGATATCGAACATATGTCCGCACTTCAACAGGAGCAACCCCATTTTCTCTAGTGTATGGAATGGAAGCTGTACTCCCTGTCGAGGTAGAGATTCCATCGTTGCATTTGATAATGGAAGCCAAATTGACAGAGGTTGAATGGGTCCAGAACAGGTTTGACCAATTAAATTTGATTGAAGAGAAGAGAATGACAACTTTGTGTCATGGGCAGTTATAACAAAAAAGAATGAAGAAAGCATTTGACAAAAAGGCCAAACCTCGTGAATTCAGAGAAGGCGACCTCGTGCTCAGGAAGATCATGTCCTTTAACACTAATTCTAGGGGCAAGTGGACTCCCAATTTTGAAGGCCCATATGTTGTCAAGAAAGCCTTCTCTGGTGGTGCATTAGTTCTTGAAACTATGGATGGCGAGGAGTTCCCACGTCCCATGAATGCTGATGCAGTCAAGAAATACTTCGCCTAAAGAAATAAAATAACATCTCGCTAAGTTGAAAACCCGAAAGGGCGGCTTAGGCAAAAAAGAGTGTCTCGGTAGGCCGAAAACCCGAAAGGGAGGTCTAGGAAAAAATTAGAGACATAAACAGAATAAATTTCCCGCTAAGTTGAAAACCCGCAAGGGCAGCTTAGGCAAAAGTTAGGGACTTTCTTGGCAAGTAACTACGTCAGACGAGAATTGATCGTTGAAGCAACAATCTTATCGGATTCTCACCATACCTCAACGGAAGTTGCTGCCCAGGATTTCAAAATTTGTTAGGGGGGATAGTGGTCATTGTATCTCAATGTATCTTTTCCATTATGTATTACCATTTCCAAAACTTTGTAATCATCCATGGAGTCTCGCCATTCGCAGACTACCATTCTATTAATGAAATTCAAGCTTTTGCACAACTCTTTGTGTTCTTATTTTTATTTAGTTTGCAAAGACTTCATTTATTACTGATAATAACTGTTAAAGCAAAAAGATTAAAAAGAAAAATTGACTTTTCAAAAAGAAGAGAGATCTTTACAAATTCAATTTACTTCGGGATTTGTGATGAAACAATGACAACAAGAATGGTGGTCCCAAGAATGAACAAACTCCGATTGTTTTAAGAAGATTTACTCCCTTCATGAAGGTTTTCTCAGGACATTTTGCTGGTGTGCGCAATCTTTGTGTGTTTCTCAGATAGTTAAAGACGATATCAGTAGGTGCAAGGTACAATATTGGGTTTATGATCCCATTATCACCAGTCAAGTCTTGGTTCACTTTTGATTTTGGGTTTTCATGGTCAGAAGCCTCTGTCCCAGATTCCCCAGCAAATTCTTCCTTCATATAATGAAAGGTTTTATTCCTTTGGTGTGCTGGGATGTCGCTCTTTTTTTTTTTTGCAGTTTTGGCATTAATATTGACTTCTTGACTTCCCGGGAAGATTATCCCAGGGCATCTCTTGTTGGAATGAGTGTTCGTGATGAAAGTTTTCTCCAGGGAGGTAGGCTTGAATCCCTCAATGAGGTTTGGTTGTGTCAGTGCCAGTCTGCTTTATTTGAGGTTGGTCTCGCAATCTCCAGTAGGCATGTTGCTTTTGGAAAACTGTTTTCTCCGATGAAACCGGAAGAAGGATGTTCTATCCCGATATATGTTTGATTTGGCTACGTCTGGATTATGTTTCTCCTCAGTGAAGTTAAAGTAGGCAATAGGTTTGGTTTCCGCAGTTGCTTTTACCTTTCTTGGATTGATCTTTCTGGTTGAAGTTTAGCCCAATGTTGTTAGTACCTGAGGCAGTTTTGTTTGTTTATACTGATCAAGTATCCTTTTACCAGCATATGCACGATATCACTCATACATTCATACATACATCATGCATTGCTAAAAATCATCGTTAATTGATATAATGTTCTGAATTTTCCTACAACGCTCTTTGCTTAGTTGAATTTGGTTTTCCCTCTTGAGTTTATTTCTCAAAGGATGAATCTGCATTGGCCATCTTGCTCCAGTTCATTTCTGAATTGGATTTATGGTTTTCTGAAAACTTTGGGTTTGGTTTGTGCATTTATTTTGCACAGGAAGACTTTATCTCCTCAGCAGGAATATCGTGGCACTTCCCCGGGAAATCATATTTCCATCCCTAGAAAGTCATTTCTCTTTGGAAATCCCCTTGACAATAAGCGGAAGTCTCTTTATTTGAGACATATTACGTATTACCCTTTCCAGGAAGATTTCCTCGGTTAAAGAAGAAGTTGAGACCCATTCTTGGCAAAACACCAGAATCTTGGGGAAACTTGATATATTTTCTCTTTCTACCTTCAGTGAATATTGGTAGTACATCGGCAGTGAACGTCGGTGTTTCTTATCTTTTTGCTATCTTCAGCGAACGTTGATAGTTCATCGTCAGTGAACGTCGGTGATATGATATATTTTCTCTTTCTACCTTCAGTGAACGTTGGTAGTACATCGGCAGTGAACATCGGTGTTTGTTATCTTTTTGCTATCTTCAGTAAACGTTGATAGTTCATCATCAGTGAACGGCGGTGAAATGATATATTTTCCCTTTCTACCTTCAGTGAACGTTGGTAGTACATCGGCAGTGAACGTCAGTGTTTCTTATCTTTTTGCTATCTTCAATGAACGTTATTTCATCGTCAGCGAACGGCGGTGATATGATATATTTTCTCTTTCTACCGTCAGTGAATGTTGGTAGTACATCGGCAGTGAACGTCGGTGTTTGTTATCTTTTTGCTATCTTCAGTGAACGTTGATAGTTGATCGTCAGTGAACGGCGGTGATATGATATATTTTCTATTTCTACCTTCAGTGAATGTTGGTAGTACATCAGAAGTGAACGTCGGTGTTTATTATCTTTTTGCTATCTTTAGTGAACGTTGATAGTTCATCGTCAGTGAACGGTGGTGATATCATATATTTTCTCTTTCTACCTTCAGTGAACGTTGGTAGTACATCGCCAGTGAACGTTGATGCTTGTTATCCTCCTCTCTGATTCTTTTCTTGTGGTTTACCAGTGATTTATTTTCCTAGTGGGATTGCTCTTTTGTTTCTACATTTCATGTTGCATCCCCAATGCTACTTTGTGCCTCTTTTGTTCCATTCATATGCATTCATATGCATAAATGTTTGCATGGAATCTTAGGGCCAAAAACAGGGTTTGTTTTATATTTAAGTGTCTTCGATCACGTCGACACGAAGATTTTTAACCTTCGTATCTCCGGATAGAAGAAACTTAAATAAGGGCAGCTGTTGTACCCCAATTTTTGCCCCTAAGATCCCTTCATCATACGATATTGTTTCAATCACCACAAAATCACATTAGGGCTTTTGGTTCTTCTCCCTATCTTTAGCCTTGCTCTTTGAGGAGTTACCAAGCACCTTGACTTGTTTTCTTTGGTGATCATGGATATTTTGCTTTGATTTTCTCTCTAAATTAATACAATATTGTTTTGTCTTACTTGTTAATAATGTAGGTAAAGGCAATGAGGTTTAGCAAGTTGCATCATGGGTTCATGAGTTTATTTCCATGCCCTAGTCAAAGTCTTGAGAGATTCAAACCTCACCATTGAAGTTGTTTTGAAATTGGTATGGAAGTAGTTTTGGTGGCCATGAGTCCTCATCATCATCCTCAACAATTTCTATTCACAAAGGAAGAATATTGGCATAAAAAGTTTGTTCAAACTTGGCAAAGTTCCACCAAGCATTCTCTTGATCTAGAGGCTAGGGTTTTGGACTTCAGAGGGGCATATCTTGCTCATCTTTTGGTATTTTGAGTGATTCCAAAAACATTCTTCTCTTCAAATACTTACCAGCTAATTACTTCAAAAGTTCCAAGGATTTTTCATGTGGAAGGAACTTGGTGAAGAAGAAAGATTACGAGTCATCCAGATGAATCCCCAATTTTCCATATGTGACTTCAAATGGTCATAACTTTGTCAATTTATATCACCTTGAGCCCATTCTTTTTTCATGATGATCCTAAGGATGTGTACTTCATGCCTTCTTTTATGTGCAAAGTAAGAAAATGGATGGAAGTTGCCTTAAGAATGCAAGAGATTATAGGTCATTTCATGATTTTTGGGCAACTTCAACAAGTCATAACTTGCTCAAATTTTGGATATTTTGAGTGGTTCAAATTGCAAAATGTCATTAAAGAGATATACTTCATTCCATCGTTTTTGGTCAAGAGAAAATTCTAAGTGGAAGACCATGTTTGGATGCAAGAGATTATAGGTCATTTTTAAAGAAGAATTTAAAATATTTCTAAGTATGGAAAGTTAACTCTTTTTCTTCAACTTTGACTCAATGTAGTTTTCAGCTCAAGCATCCATTTGGTTCCATTATTTTTCCATTGCAAAGCTTGTTACCTCATCTTTCCAAAGCATAAAGAATTTTTCCCTAAAACCCCCTGAGGTGGAAATGCCATTGGATTGAACTTGGTAACTTGGAACTGAAGTTTCACCATAAGTCAGAATTTGAAATCCATGTTTTGGCCTTTAAACATCAAATTAGCACGCTTTTATGATCTAAACATGTTTAACCAAGTTGTCAAAGTGGATTAGAGCCTTGAAACGCAAGGATTTGATGAGTTTTGATGCAAATCAGGTCACACTTTGCTCGTGCATCGGGTTCACACGATTTCCCTCCAATTTGCATCATTCCACACGCTTGAACATTCCATTTGATTCCCTATTGTGATCGGTGGATCTGGAACTGACTGTTTAATGCTGGTTCGCGAAATGTCGCGGAAGCAAGAGTCGCCACCGTCTTTTATTTTCTCCAACATGAACAAAACAAAAGCACAGCAAAATTCCTTATGAGATTGTCTCTCGGTTCGGGAGGTAGATTTATAGAAAGGGAAGGTGTTAGCACCCTTTCTATCCATGGTTATCCATGGGCTCTTAGATACTTGCTCATTGTGTTTTCAAAAGTATTACTTTTCAACTGTGAGTGGGTTTGAAAAAAGTTTCGTTTAAAGATTTCAGATCGACTCTTGTATCAGTCCTCAAGAGTGTTTGAAAAATTATTTTGAAAGCTTTTTTTTGAAAAGTGTCGGTGTGAAAAGAGTTTTGATTGGTTTTGAATAGAGAAAGTATCTATGAGTCATCTACCTACCCTAAGGAATTAGGCTGTGTAAATGTCCTTAAGGTAGTGCCATCCCACCATTGAGAGGTAGGTAGCACCAACGTTGGAGGTGTTCGGGTCAATTCGTTTGTAAGGACAGTGTGGTCACCAGAGCAACAGTAGGACACCTTAGAAGCTACCCTTATGCCATTGATCCTTTTTTAATACGAGGCAACCGTTTCGAGGCAACTGGATCATGGACATAAGGACTTACTAAAACGTCCTATACTCGACGACCACGTTTCGAAGGTAAGGCAACAGTGAGGCGTACCCTAAGAGTGGTGTGTGAATTTGTGTGGCATTTTCATGTTTAGCAATTATCTTTGATCAAGCATTGGTGAGCTACGCATTGTTTTTAATTAGAATGCATTATTTCATACAAGTTAACAGTTAAGGGGGTGCGGAAAGTAAATTGCGGAAAACGTAAATCCTACGCTATTACAAGGCGCGGGTCTATACATCGCCAAAAATTACAAAGACCCGTTTTAGTAAATGAATCCGGAAAGTAAATGAAAACGGTAAAAGTCCTAATTACTATTACATGTCCGGAGCAATTACATAATAATCGAACAAATTAAATGCGCGCGAATAAATTAATCGAGAATGTCTAAGGGTGTTGACCCTTTTAATAAATGGAATTGATTTTTTAGTCTTTTTTTGTAATTAAGATGAAATGGAAACTAATTAATAACTAATTAATTTAATTTAATTAAAAGAAAATATTTTTTTGTTTTTTATGTTTTTTTATGAAATAAAATAGAAATAGAAATAAAATTCTAGGTTAACCTAAATCTAAATTTATTTTAATTATTAAAAAGAAGGTTAAAATAGCCTAATTAAAAACTAATTCAATTATGGTTTATTTACAAAAATAAAAATAATAATAATAAAAGTGTTAATTCTATTTTTTTGGTTTTTTATGAAAAATGGTTAATTGATTAATTGCTAATAATAAATAAAATAAAAAAAGGGTTAGAAATTAAATTGAAAAATAAAATGAAAAAGAAATAATAAACCAAATGGAGAGGGTGTTGGGCCAAATAGGAGGTGAAATGCTGGAATTCAGGCCCATTGAGGCAAAGGCCTCGTTGACTTTTCCTGATCAAGCGCTTGCTTGCTGACTAGGGTGCATCATAGACTTCATTCTGTGGCCACTGGATGAGAGCTGGGGACACATGGCACACTGATGTATGAGGACGCATGGTGGAGTTCTGGGCATATGCTGCATGGAAACATTTTGAACAAAATAATAGCAATTATTTGGGGGGACCTGGGATTCGAACCCAGGTCCCAAGGGTCAATGCCTGTACGCCTTAACCAATTGAGCTGTGTGACTTAATTGAAACAATAATAATACACAAATATTATATTAGTAAATCAAATAATCCCCCTGGAAAAAAAAAAGAAAGCGCGCTTATTTCAAACGAACAAATGAGGAGGGGACGCGTCAGCGTCTTCTTCCTTGGACACTGGCTTTTTACCTGCGGATTTCTATCCGCAGGAAGTTTCGCAGGCTGCTTCAAAAATGGTCCTCAGGCCATGAAAACGCCACCTAAAGCCATGGACACATTCGTCTTGGTCCCCTGATCACATCCCTACTCATGGTTCGTCTTGATTTCTCCTGAAAACCAAACGCCTAAAAAAAAATACACAAACCCTAGGCACGGATTTGGTCATACAAGGCATAAAAATGGAATTGAATAATGCTATTAGATCCGGAATCAAACAAGCAACATGATTATACCAAAAATTTTGAGAAAAAAATGCAAGAATGGAGAGTATGGATTTCGTGCACAGGGGCGAGTTTGAGACAACTTACAGCGTCGTAGAGGTGATCTCAGGATTCGTTTTTGGTCTCTTCAGCTTCAGGGTGTGGCAATGAAGAAGGCTATGTGCTTCTTTTGATCTCAAAGTGCCTGTAACCTAGCTTTCGATCCCTCACTTTTTTGACAAATTTCAGTTTTGGTTCTGGCCGTTTTTAGGGGTCTCTCGCTCGTGAATTCTACCAAGAATGCTTGCATATAGGCTATGTAAAGGATATCAATCATAATTATGGCCATTAACCTTATGCATTCATGTTTGAGATTTGCCATGAACTCCATTGAAACACTTTCCATTTTTGTGCCAAAATTTGAATTCTTGCTTGATTTAGGCCTTGTACGAATTTGGGATGTAAATGATGGTGATTCAAAGCTATTCAACACAAAATATACCCTTTAATTAATTTTCTTGATTTTTATTTGATTTTAAAAGATTTAAAATGAATTAAATCAAATAAAATTAAATAAAAATGGAAAAATTAATTTTAAATCTTGAAATAATTTGTGGGACACGTGGGAAGCATGGCCAAGCTGAAACAAGTGGAAAAAGTGGGCCCCTTTTGTCAAAAATGAAGTTTCAAGGATAATTGATTTTGGCCATTTCACAAAAATTTCCCAACTTCTCCAATGCATATCTTGCTCAATTTTGAAGCTATGAACATGTTCTTGGACATTTTGGAAAGGTCTTGAAGTCCTCTAACCAATGTCTTTGGTCCCATGTCATTTTGGTTTACCAATATCAAGTTATGGTCTTTGACTTAAAGTCCCTTTTTGTTGACTTTTGAAAATGACCTATAATGTTGAAATTGATAACTTTTTGTGAGAGCATTTCTTGGACTTGGAATGTGAAGATGAGTTGTAGGAAATGTTCCCCGCTTCAAGATGAGCATTGGATGGGATTTTACTGTTGAACCATGAAAAAGTTATGCCTGGGTCAAGTTACAGTTGACTTTTCAGCTGTCCAAAAATAGAAACTTCTGCATCTTGATGATTTTTGAGCCATTCTTGTGGAATCATGGTCAAGACTTGACCAAATGATGATTGTGGCTTCAAAATAAGATGTTGACCAAAAAGTTTGACTTTTGACTGCCAAATGACCATTTTGCCCCTGCAGTTGACTATGGAGCAATTAGGGTTTTTGACTGTGCAACTTGACCTTGTGAGCCTTGAAACTTGACATGTAGGTGCTTGACAATGTGTATGAGCATATGGGACTTGATTGAGCCCTTGAAAACCTCAAATTCTTTGCAAGAACCAAAACCCTAGTTTGACTGGCTTTAGGAGAGTGGTTGACTGTGTAGCCCTTGAGTAGACTTTGAACAATTTGGGGTGATGTTTGTCAAAACTTTGAAGAATATGGGAGGGCAAATTTTGGGGTACAATAGTTGCCCCTGTTCAATCTTCTTAGACCTGAGGATGTAGATTGGCTTGTGTGCCTTTCGTGATCCGAGGGTGGAAGATGATTGAACACTAGAGTGCCCAGAAATTTGCACTCACATAGTAGAGTATCAGCAGTGTGATGGCGGGAATGGGCTTACAGATGCCATTTGGAGAGATGTTGGATAGGAGGATGGGCTTATAGATGCCATCTGGAAACGTGACAGAACCTTGTCGGAAATGGGCTTATAGATGCCACTTGGAGACTGTCGGTATGTGGAGATGGGCTTATAAATGCCATCGGGAGGTTGTCGATCGCGTAAGAGATTCCTTAGCGAGAACTCGCATACCTGAGAAAGAAAGATAACTACCTGGCCTGTTACAGGGGTCGATCTTCAAACTCTTCATGTAGATGTGCCCTGGCTAGATACAGGAATCGAATCTTTAAACTCTTCAGACGTGCCCTGGCAAGATACAGGAATCGAGTCTGGTAATGTAGTCGTCAACAGATACACCCTGGCAAGATACAGGAATCGGATCTCCGAACTCTTCAGACGTGCCCTGGCAAGATACAGGAATCGAGTCTGGAATATAGTCGTCAACAGATACACCCTGGTAAGATACAGGAATCAGATCTTCGAACTCTTCAGACGTGCCCTGGCAGGATACAGGAATCGAGTCTGGAAATGTAGTCGTCAACAGATACACCCTGGCAAGATACAGGAATCGGATCTTCGAACTCTTCAGACGTGCCCTGGCAGGATACAGGAATCGAGTCTGGAAATGTAGTCGTCAACAGATACACCCTGGCAAGATACAGGAATCGGATCTTCAAACTCTTCAGACGTGCCCTGGCAAGATACAGGAATCGAGTCTGGTAATGTAGTCGTCAACAGATACACCCTGGAAAGATACAGGAATCGGATCTTCGAACTCTTCAGACGTGCCCTGGCAGGATACAGGAATCGAGTCTGGTAATGTAGTCGTCAACAGATACACCCTGGCAAGATACAGGAATCGAATCTTCGAACTCTTCAGACGTGCCCTGGCATGATACAGGAATCGAGTCTGGTAATGTAGTCGTCAACAGATACACCCTGGCAAGATACAGGAATCGGATCTCCGAACTCTTCAGACGTGCCCTAGCAAGATACAGGAATCGAGTCTGGTAATGTAGTTGTCAACAGATACACCCTGGCAAGATACAGGAATCGGATATGGAATCATGACCGTTGATAGCAATTATCTTTGTATTGATCTTTGTCCTGAAAGACAAAATGTTAGTTGTATGCAATGTCATGATGTATGACATGCGTGACGTTCTCAAAATAAGTGAGATTGTGTGTTCATGATGCGTATATGCGTTCTATAATGTATGAAGATGTGATGTTTATGTATGTTTTTGTCTAGGAAAATAAATCCTTGACGGGTGCCGGGAAGTTGAATCCTGGGCTAATGTGGAAGAATAGAGCTTCGTTGTTTCCGCTGGGGATGATAGTTGCAAGGATACCGGTAGGAGAAGATGACTCCGTTGGGGGGCTAAACTTGGCGAATAGATTACTCTGTGGGGAGTGAACTCTGTGGGGAAAGAGAGGTACTTTGCTGAGATGTTGATGATGACTCCGCTGTGAATACCATTGATAAGTTTTGTTGGAAGATGAACTCCGCTGGGGATCGGAAGAACTTCGTCGAGGACAATCTTTCCGTGGCAATTAGCTGAGGATAACCCGGTTATAAGCTCTGGTGGGGAATAACCTTAGAATAAAGTCCGGGGAAGCGTTCGTGCTCTGTAGGTGACAAGCTTCCAGAATCTACTAGGGATAAGCTTCCTGCTGGGGAGATGGATTCCACTTTCCTGGGGAAATTTTGAACTGTACTGGACTTTCCTGGGGAATTTTTTTAGATATACTGGGGAAGTGGCTCCACTGAATGTCCGTATACCGCCGGGGAACAATCTTAGATCAGGATTGCCGGGGATGCTTGTTAAGAATGTTTGTACATTCTGCTGAGGAATGTTGAGACCTGCTGGGGATACCCAACTTCCTTAAGGCTGACAGTGGGCTAACTCTGCTTGGGGAGAGTATGTTGACTTGCTGGCTCACTCTCTGGGGAATTAAGATATCTTGGTTACATTCTTCAGCCGAACTTACCTTGGTACCTTGGTGGACAGAGCAATTAGATCGCTTAGACCACTCATTATTGCCCCTGTTTCTAATGTTACCTGTAATTAATCCTTTGTTTCGTATGCAAATATTTATGAGTTAGCAATTAGTGTCAAATGCATATATCAAAAATTGAACATTGGGCGTTCTTCGCAAGACAAAACAGAAAAAGGAAAAAACAGTTGGCAATTTAGCTGAAGAGTGAATTTGTATTGATTTTTGAATTTGCCTGTAAATAGGCGTTTATGTACAAGAGGCTGACGTCCTAGTAAGAGAACGCCACCGAACAACAGAGTTTATACAATTTTACGAAAAGGGAAAACAAAACAGCTATGTGAAAAGAATAATCCCACTGGGTTCCAACTCTGCTATCGCCTTTATATCTTCGAGCGTCTCATCACTTGGCTGCTCGGTTGAAGATGAAGCTGATTGATCGATGTCGTCTGGACTTGATGTCGATACCGGATTCTGGATGCGAGGTGATCCAATGAGACATAGTATTACGCTTTATCCCTAACTTTTGCCTGGACCGCCCTTTCGGGTTTTCAGTCCACCGGGATACCCATTTTTTCCCAAGCCGCCTTTTCAGGTTTTCGACTTGCCGGGTGTACAGATTTTTTTTATTTCATCCCTCATTTTGCCCGAACCCTTTTGGTTCGCCGGGAAGCCCTAATTTTTGCCTAGGTATGTCAACCTAGCGGGTTTTTTATCATGCGTAGTATTTTTTTACTATGTCTGCATTGGCGGGGTGAGGAAGGTCGTCACCGTCCATGGTAGTTAGGATCATGGCTCCTCCTGAGAAGACATGTTTAACCACAAATGGCCATTCGTAGGTGGGGGTCCATTTGCCCCTAGGATCACTTTGAGGAAGAATGATTTTGATTACCAGGTCCCCAACTTGATACTCTTGTGGTCTGACTTTTTTGTTAAATGCCCTGATCATCCGTTTTTGGTACGCTTGACCATGACATATAGCAGCGAGTCTCTTTTCGTCAATTAGGTTTAACTGATCAAGTCGAGTCTGGATCCAATCATCTTCGCTCAAATCTGCATCCTTCATTATCCAGAGATAGGGTATCTGGACTTCAATCGGTAAGACTGCTTCCATGTCGTAGACCAAGGAAAAAGGAGTTGCCCCGGTTGACGTTCTTGCTGAGGTACGGTACCCATGGAGAGCAAACGGTAACATCTCGTGCCAATCTTTATAGGTCACTGTCATCTTCTGCACAATTTTTTTGATATTCTTATTTGCTGCTTCTACAACCCCATTCATCTTCGGCCGGTAAGGAGAAGAGTTATGGTGCTGTATCTTGAATTGCTCGCAGAGTTCAGTGATCATCTTGTTATTGAGATTGGTACCGTTGTCCGTAATGATCCTCTCAGGTACACCGTATCGACAGATCAGGTTATGCCGAATGAATCGTGCCACGACGTTCTTGGTTACGGTAGCGAAGGAAGCTGCTTCGACCCACTTTGTAAAGTAATCAATCGCTACTAGGATGAAGTGATGCCCATTAGATGTCGTAGGTTTGATCTCGCCGATCATATCAATGCCCCACATTGCAAAAGGCCAAGGTGCAGTCAAGACATTCAGAGGAACTAGAGGAACGTGCACCTTATCAGCATATATCTGGCATTTGTGACATGTCCGAGTATGTTGGTAACAGTCAGCTTCCATTGTGGACCAGAAATATCCTGCCCGAAGGATTTTCTTTGCCATGGTATGACCACTGGAATGTGTTCCGAAGGTACCTTCATGTAGCTCTGCCATGATCTTTTCTGCTTCAGTTTTATCCACACAACGCAGTAAAGTTGAATCATGGTTTCTCTTGTACAGAATGTCGTTGCTAAGGAAGAACTTCACTGCGAACCTTCTCAGAAACTTCTTGTCATTAACAGATGCACCCTCGGGGTATTCTTGAGCTTCCAGGTACCTCTTCATCTCATGATACCAGGGTTTTTCAGTTACTACCTCAGCCTCAAGATCACAACAGTATGCAGGTTCGTCCAGTTTCCAGATAATGATCCGGGGAGCCTCATTGTCCCACTTGACTTTGAACATAGAAGACATCGTAGCCAACGCGTCCGCCAGCTGATTCTCCTCTCTTGGGAAGTGTTCAAAAGTTATCTCCATGAAATGGGGGATCAAGGTCAACACACACTCTTTGTAAGGAATAAGGTTTGGGTGTTTCGTATCCCACTCGCCTTTGATCTGATTGAGCACGAGAGCGGAATCTCCGAAGACACTCAGAAACTTGATCCTTAAGTCAATCGCAGCTTGAAGACCCATGATGCATGCCTCATACTCCGCCATGTTGTTGGTGCAGTTGAAACGTAGCCGGGCAGTAAGTGGAGTATGAGTGCCTTGAGGGGATATGATCACAGCGCCGATACCATTACCCAAAGCGTTGGAGGCTCCGTCAAAGTGCATAGACCATCGGGATCCTTCCTCAGGTCCTTCATCCGGTCCTGGTACTTCACAATCAGTCACTATCATGATGCTCTCGTCAGGAAACTCAAAGTTCATTGACTGGTAGTCATCTACTGCCTGGTGTGCCAAGTGGTCTGCCAATACACTTCCTTTGATAGCTTTCTGAGTTGTATACTGGATGTCGTATTCTGTCAAGATCATCTGCCATCTTGCTATTCTTCCATACAGAGCAGGCTTTTCGAATATGTACTTTATTGGATCCATTTTTGAAATCAACAGAGTAGTGTGAGTCAGCATATACTGTCTCAGCCGGCGAGCAGCCCATACCAAAGCGCAGCAAGTTTTCTCGAGCAGTGAGTATCGGGTCTCACAGTCGGTAAACTTTTTGCTAAGGTAATAAATGGCGTGCTCTTTTTGGCCAGACTCGTCATGCTGCCCCAGCACACACCCCATTGAGTTTTCAAGTACTGTCAAGTATAGTATTAGAGGTCTCCCTTCAACCGGTGGCATAAGAATGGGTGGTTCTTGGAGATACTCTTTGATTCTGTCAAAAGCGGCCTGACATTCATCGTTCCAACGTACTACCTGATCTTTCTTCAGCAGCTTGAAGATTGGTTCACAGGTAGCAGTTAGATGTGAGATGAACCGAGCAATGTAATTCAGGCGTCCTAGAAAGCCTCTGACTTCTTTCTCTGTCTTGGGAGTTGGCATCTCTTGTATGGCTTTAACCTTGGCAGGGTCCACTTGAATACCTTTGTCGCTTACGATGAAGCCTAGCAATTTTCCGGATCTTACCCCAAAGGTGCACTTGTTTGGATTCAATCTTAGCTTGTACAACTTCAGACGGTCAAACAGCTTCTGTAGATGGTCAAGGTGTTCCTCCTCAGTTTGAGACCTTGCAATCATATCGTCGACATATACTTCTATCTCATGATGGATCATGTCATGAAATAAAGCAACCATGGCACGTTGGTAGGTTGCCCCAGCATTTTTCAACCCGAATGGCATGACCTTGTAGCAGAAGGTGCCCCACTGAGTAACAAAGGTAGTCTTTTCCATATCTTCAGGAGCCATCTTGATCTGATTATAACCTGAAAAGCCGTCCATGAAGGAGAACACTTTATGCTGGGCAGTATTGTCAACCAAAACGTCAATGTGAGGTAGGGGAAGTCATCCTTAGGGCTCGCCCTGTTCAAATCCCTGTAATCAACACACATTCGGACCTTACCATCTTTCTTCGGTACCGGAACCACGTTGGCAACCCACTGAGGGTAAGAAGTCACTGCAAGAAAACCGGCATCAAATTGCTTCATAACCTCAGCTTTGATCTTCTCGGACATCTCTGGACGCATACGGCGGACCTTTTGTTTAACCGGAGGGCAGTCTTCCTTGGTAGGCAGATGATGGACTACGATGTCGGTATCCAACCCAGGCATGTCTTCGTAAGACCAGGCAAAGATTTCCATGTAGTCATGCAGCATCTGGATCAGCCGTTGTTTCACACTGAGCTCTATATTGGCACCAATCTTAACTTCCTTTCTGTCTGTCTCAGTACCCAGATTTACTGTTTCCACTGGCTCTTCATGTGGTTGAATGGCCCTCTCTTCCTGGAGTAATAGTCTTGCAAGTTCGCCAGGCACTTCGCAATCATCTTCACCTTCGTCTTCGGCTAAGTTGATCGGATTTTCGAAGTCATAACTGGCAGTAGCAGAGTCGTTACCAGTGAGATCCAGAGTGGATTGAAACCTGTATGGGTGAGTGTGTGTAAATACAGCTGTTTTGCAATATATAAAGAAAGAAAGGGAGCGCAAGATTTGAAATGTGAAAAACGTCCAATGCTTTTATTCATGATATATGAAAGTGACAAACAAAAGCCCTCACAAATAAAACCACGGTGCCCCGGGTAAGACACCGGGCCATAAAGTTTCAAATTACTGTTTATTACAAATCCAAAACAAAGAAGTTCATTACTGGGTGACAAAAGTAATGGGTGTAAAGTCTTTTGCGGTCCAGTTGCTAGGTCCACCGTTAGTCGTTGGGTAGATCCAGCTGTCGAACTCGGATTCTTCCACTTCGTCTTCATCCCCAATAGCATTCACTCCTGGATTGGTGATGAGCACAGGAGGTCTTCCAATCCTTGCCTTGCGCGCAGCCTTCTGAGCCTCTGCAGTGAAACCCAAGCCAAATTTGTCACTCTTTGGAGTAAAATCAGGGAGCCTGCCCCAGTTTGCACATCTACCTTTTTCAATCACAGCCCGGGCATCCTTCAAGGAAGCCATCTTCAAAGGAGAACCCTCTTCAGTCACTGCTTCTGCTGCTGCCAATGTTTGTGGCACCTCTTCAAAATGTTGAAAGGGGGTCTCAATGAACTCCCCGTCCATTTCCACGTACCTGAAGGAGTTGAGGTGGCTGACCATATATTCCTCTTCCCCTTGCACTGTTACAATCTTCCCCCTGACCGGGTATTTGAGCTTCTGATGTAAAGTTGAAGTTACAGCTCCAGCCTTGTGGATCCACGGGCGACCCAGCAAACAAGAATAGGATGGACGAATGTCCATCACGTAGAATTTTGAATCAAATACCTGTGAACCAACCCTGATCAGGATGTCAACCTCACCATGTACCATCCTTTTGGACCCGTCAAAGGCCCGGACAACAATGTTACTTGGTTTGAGCTCTAAACCCTCACAGTCCAGCCTGTCTAGAGCCTTCTTGGGTAGCACGTTTAATGAGGAACCAGTGTCAACCAACACATGAGCAAGAGTAGTGCCCCTGTATTCAATGGAGACATGCAGAGCATCATTATGGTTCTTCCCCTTGGCCGTCAGATCAGCATCAGAGAAACCCAGGCCATTATCAGCGGTTAAGTTGGCCACACAGTCGGTGAATTGATCAGCAGACGTCTCTTGAGGCACGTGGGCCGTTTTCAGGAAAGCAATCAGGGCCTTGGCATGGGCCTCTGAACACAGCAACAGTGATAGCATGGAGATTTTGGAAGGGGTGTGCCCCAGCTGTTCAACAACGTTGAAATCACTTTTCTTTATAATCTTGAGGATCTCTTCCATCTCTTGCTTGGAAGCCTCAACAATGGTCTTTGGTGCCTCCGTCCGATAAGGCATATCAGCAGCAATTACCTTGCCCCGAGCGTCAGATGACTCGGCAGCAGGGGTGGAAACTTGATTAGGGGGGAAACAGGCACACTTGCAGGTGTGATGACAAGAGGCCTTTGAATTGCTGGAGAAGCAATGTCTGGTGAGAACAGTCTTCCACTACGAGTGACTTTAGCAGGCCCGGTGATATTGGTGACACCGGTACCAGTGTTGAACTCTTGTTTCACTCCCAGGACATAAACGTCTGCCCCATAGTGCCACGGGACAGCTTTATCAGACTTGTAGGGGATGGGCCCCGGAACAGTAATGGTGATGGGAGCAACCTTGTGAACAGGCAAAATTTGGACAGGCTTCTTTGAAGGAGCCTTGGAAGGGTTATTGAAAATGGTAACAATTGAAACTTCTTCAACAGGGGCAGCAGGAACGGCATTCTTCTTGAATAAGATCTCTTTACTATCCATCAGGTTTTGGACGCCTGATTTCAGCAAAGAACAACCAGCAGGGGAACCAGCACATAAAGGGAAACCTTTGCTACATCCCGGAAATAAACCGGCTAGCAACAGGTTCCTCTTGACGGTCAGCAGCGGAGTAGCAACATCATCCACAGAAGCTACATACAAATCCTCCTCAACAGCATTCACTCCATGCTGGGGCATGGGAGCGGTCACAACATTTGGCCTCTCGGGCGCCTCGAACTGTATCTCCTTGGCATCAATAAGGTCCTGAACCTTATTCCTTAGGGCCCAGCAATCATCAGTAGAATGTCCCGGGCTATCGGAGTGATACGCGCAACGGGCGTTGGGGTTGTATTTCGGAGATGCTGTGTTTACCATCTTCGGAGCCTCTTTGACAGTTACCAGGCTAGTTGACAGCAGTTGCGGCAGGATCTGAGAGAGAGTCATGTTGAGCCGAGTATACTGCCGTTTGGGCCTCTCAGCTTTGGGTTGGTTGTACTGTTGTGGAGCAGCAGCAAGCTTAGAAATAACCACCGCGTTGACAGCTTGGCGGCGTTCAGGTTTGTTTTGCCTTCTTGGACCATACACAACACTTGCCTCCTTCTTGAAGGGCTTCTTTTCAGTATTTGAGGAGGCAACCTTCTGTATCTTCCCCGATTTTATACCAGCCTCGATCCTCTCACCAGTCAGGATCAGGTCAGTAAACCCAGCAGAGGAATTACCAATGAGATGATTGAAGAATGGACCAGATAGGGTCCCCAAGAACATATCCACCAGCTCCCGGTCCGTCAATGGTGGCTGCACCCTGCCAGCCAGGTCTCTCCATTTATGTGCGTACTCCTTAAAACCTTCTCCTGATCCTAGCGACATACCCTGGAGTTGGGTACGCGTAGGAGCAAGGTCAGAATTATATTGATACTGCTTGTAGAAAGCAGTGGCCAAATCCTCCCAGTTACGAATGTTGGTTCCATCCAGCTGATAGAACCATTCGAGGTGAGTCCCTGAAAGACTCTCCTGGAAGAAGTGGATCCATAAGTTCTTGTCTGCTGTGTAAGGCTGGATCTTCCTTACATAAGAACGGTGGTGCATCTTAGGGCAGGAAGCCCCGTCATACTTCACAAAGGTCGGCGCCTTGAACTTGTGCGGGATCACCACCCCAGAAGATAACCCCAAGTCTCCGAAATCCAACCCAGGCACACGTTGAATCTCCATAGCATTTAACCTGTCCTCCAGCTGTTTGTACCGGTCCTCAGCAGGAGGGTACTGTTCGTCATTGAAGTCTGTCTCAGTGTCAGAGACCACAGGACTAGGGACCTCTCTCCCTTGGTGACTACCTTCCCCCACAGATGGAGTAGTCCTCTCAGCTTCATTCTGCAATGTGTTCCCGAGTCTGCGCCCAGTGTTGAATAGCACAGTCCTCTTCTTCTTCTTATTCTTCTTCAGGAGCAAAGCCTTCAGCTCTTGTTGTCCCCGGGCCAAGTTCATGACCATCTCCTGAAATTGGGCATTCTGGGCCTGGAGGGCCTTGATAGCTTGCTCGGTAGTGAGTTCAGGATTCATGATGCTTGAGTGCTGAAATAAACAGCGAAGAAGATTAAGCAACTTGTAGGAAAAGGGTACCTGTAATGCATATGATGAATGAAATGCGTATGAATTATGTTTTCAAAGACAATCGGGAATCAACTTTGTAAACAAAAGGAACACACTTTATTAGATTTAAACTTTAAATTGTTCAACAATCTGCCCTTAGGCGTTACAAGAATGAAAATACTGAAAAGGAAATAAAGCTGTAAAAGAAACATCCAAAGCCCATCAGTGCTCCCATGGCCTCCTCTTCTCAGTACGGATATAGTCATTCAGGGTTCGCTCGTTCTCCAGTTGCTTGGTCAGCTTCTGGATCTTCTGTTCCTGTTCGTTGAACTTTTCTCGATAGTAATCCCGCTCTTCCTGTAGTTGCGCCTAAGACCTCTTTAGTGTATCAACATCAGTGGGTATCTGAGGAGGGAGAATAGTTGGAGGAGCCCCATCTCTATCAGGATACTCAAGAATGATGGGTCTGACAGCTTCATATGGCATACCTAAATTCTGAGCACGGATGCGGACCCATTTGTAGTAGGCCTCCATAGGTAGAGAAGTCTTCGGTCCCAGCTCTTGTGGGTCAGCTTTGTGAATTATGTCCCAAGCTTTGATGAATCTACGGCGTAGCTCGTCACTATCTTTCTGAAACTCAAAACTGATGTGAGGTACCAGCATCTCATGAGGTCCTGCTCTTCTGGCTCTTCCAAACTGACGGAGAGCTAAACATGGATTATAAGAGATTCCGCCCTGAGTGCCAATCAATGGAACATTAGGATATTCTCCGCAGCGATCAATAACAGCCACCTCATCTAAACCTCTGAGAGTCCAAATGATGTCATTATCGGTGAGAGACATTAACCTATGAGCCCAACCTCTTCCTTCTTGGTTCTTTAGCACGAACTTGGGGAGGTGTGAAATAAACCACCTCACCAACAAAGGAGTACAACACCACAAAGTTCCTCGTCTTCGGGCAATACGAGCATAGAGTTGTTGCAGGACATCACCCAAGAGAGTGGGTACAGGGTTCCGAGACATGAAGATCCTTATGGCATTGATATTGACAAAGTTATCAGGCTTTGGAAACAACACTAGCCCATAAATTAAGAGAGCCAGAATGTCCTCGTACACCCTGAAGTCTAAGTCATTCCAGAAACTGTTAATTTTACCAATCAGAAACTTAGCCAAGAAGCCCTTAACTCCGCTTCTAGTCACCCAGTTGTCCATTACCTCCTGGTTGGTCAAGGGAAGGGCCGCAGCAATCTCCTCGAGCCTAAGAGTCTTTTCCCAACCAGTGAAGGGAGTCTGATCCAGGATAGGGATGCCAAGCAAATCAGAGAACTCTTCCAGGGTAGGGACCAGCTGGAAGTCTTGAAAGATGAAGCACTGGTACAGAGGGTCAAAAAACTGGGTCAGGACACTCGTCAGTTGTTGGTCCCACTTTGCAGTGACTAAGCCGAGAAGAGAACCATGCCTCTAGATGAAGGAAGTGGTATTTGGAATTCTGCTAATCAACTCTTCAAGCAGCTCAAGTGGGTGAACAAAGTTGAACCGGATAGTGTTCCTTCGCATAGGCATCATGATGTCCTACAAAACAGAGCAAAGGTGAAACCCTCTTGTCTTTGAAATGGTCAGTCCTTATGCAGGATGCATGCAATGTTTATGATGGTATGATGTTATGATAAAGCACACCACAAATATTCACAAAGGCAAACATGATAAGGCACACAAGTCACACCAAAGCCCTTAGAGTTTAGGCCAGTAGGGAGTTCAGGTACTACCCTCTTTCAGTTTGTTGGTTAAGACCTGTCCTATCAGAAGTAACCGGGTTCTAGAGGATCCCAATATCACTGACTACCCTCAATCGGTCATAACTCCAGCATCGCAATCTTTTCTTGCGGCCAGAACCATCATGAGAGTTTAGCCTCAATGGGTGTAGCATACTGCTACTGTTCTATTGGCCAAGTTGGGTCACATTAGGGTTCTAAGGTCGGTTGGTGCTTAATGACTCCTCAGAAGACCCATATTCTCCTCGTTGCGACACAAGGGATATCGGTACAGACCAAGGTTCCACACCAACGTAGCCACTGCTTCACCCGTGTCGGTCTACGCCGGACAGGTCCCTCACAGCTTATGCTACCTAACAGGGTATCCCCAGATCCGGGTTAGGATCTACGTAACTCCAAGACAATGCCCATAATAATAAAGCAAAAAACACAGCAATTGAAAACACAAGTATGAGCTATCCTAAGGTACACCTCACTTTAAGTTTCCCCAGCAGAGTCGCCAGTTCTGTGATCGGTGGATCTGGAACTGTGATCGCACTAAATCGCACTATGTTTCTGACTCAAATATTACATGTTTTCCTTATTTTTTATTGTCATTTTCTCGTATTATGTTCCTTTTTCCTTTGTTTTCAGGATTCTTGTCATTTCAGAGCTTCCTGTAAAGAAACGAGCCAAAACGCCAAGAAATTAGGGTTTTTCAAGATATTCTGCACTTATGGCGTTCAGCACCGCGCTGGCTACAGGGAACGCGATGACGTGGCCCACTTTCACCCAGAGATCAACTGCCACGTTCCCATGATGTGGCGGTTCCAGGCACCGCGCCCGCGGCCACCCTCACCGCGCCCGCGGCCTTCACAAAAAGGTTCCCGCTCAAAAGAAGTTAAGGGGCATGCTGGTCCTTACGCACCTCAAAGATCCTCTATAAATAGTTTTCGATTCTCATTTTTTAGTTTCATCCAAGCTTAGTACAATCTTAAGCCATATACTATCAGTTTCTGTAAAGTAATAATCTCTTCACATCGGGGAGTTATTGCGGTGTAGATTGAGTTGTAATCGAGTCTTGGAGCACTTTGGTTGAAGTTCATCATACCGGCCTTACTTTTCCGTAGATTTGTATCAGATTCAAGTCTCTGACCGGAGCAAGGTTCTAATTTATTGCATTTCTTTATTTAATTGCTCTTATCATATTCTACACGTTTTATAGACTTTAAATGCTCTTACCATAGTCTACACGTTTTATAGACTTTAAATGCTCTTACCATATTCTACACGTTTTATAGACTTTAAATGCTCTTACCATAGTCTACACGTTTTATAGACTTTAAATGCTCTTACCATAGTCTACACGTTTTATAGACTTTAAATGCTCTTACCATAGTCTACACGTTTTATAGACTCGCACTTATTATGTCTGGCTAAACTATAAAGGTTAGGATGTAATGATTGTCATCGTGGTTGTGTTCCAATTATCATGCTAGTGAAAATACTCTGGGGATGTTTTGCTTCTAACTTAAGTCAATTGTGTTTTAATGTTTATTGGGTAAGATCGAAAGCCGTCCAAACTAATGATACGACTTGATTATTATTTAACCAAACAAAAAGAGCGAGAGCCGTTGATTGGTTAAATAGGAATCATTGACCTTTTTAGAAAACGATTTTGAAACTATTTCCGGACGCGTTTGTAGGTTTGAAATCTGACTCTTGGTCAAAAGCCAAAAGTCTCTTTAAGTTAATCTTTCCGAGTAAGATCACTTTTCTGTTAAGTCAAAACTATCAATTTCTTAAAAATAGGTTTACCTCTTTAACGCGGAAGGCACCCTTTATATGTGACAATAAAGGAATTTAATTTAAAGAGTAAACTCGGTTCTTAGTAGTCAAAAGCTACAAGTTCCCGTTAAACTGATTCTTTGCTATCAATAGAAAATACTGCCCCATAAGTAGGTTCATCTACGCATGACCGGATCAATATCTGATTACATGATTTACATTCCAACCTGTCCCTTAAACTGTTATTTACCTCGCTCATTTACTTTGTGCACTGCACTCACATCAATATTCTTGTTCGCCTTAGATAAGCACCTTAGCAATAGAGTTGATAGATTGACAATTGGTCTCTGTGGTTCGATAATCTTATATATTACTTCGATAGGTTGTACACTTGCAGTACTACATTTAGGCTATACGTTACAGATTAAACCCATCAAGTTTTTGGCGCCGTTGCCGGGGACCAACTTCGTCAAATTTCGTACCCTATTGTTATCCCGTTTAGACTAAGGCTATTCTAGCCGGTAGATGCGTAGAAATCGTAGCACCGGCAACCTAATAGATCCTTTAGTAGAACCTGAACGTTACGCTCGTGCCCGTCTTTTTATTCGCAAGATAAGAAGAGCTATGGCAGAAGATCGTAACCAAAGACCGCTCAAGGAATTCGCCCAACCATCTAACGAGGAACCTAGTTCTAGTATAGTAAACCCTGCTATAACTACCAACAACTTTGAACTAAAGCCCTCGTTACTACAATTAGTACAACAAAACCAATTCGCTGGTCTCGCTACCGAGAACCCGAATCAACATTTAAAGGTATTTATCCATTTAGCTGACACCCTTAAGGCAAATGGAGCCACACCCGAAGCTATCCGATTAAGACTATTTCCTTTTTCCCTTAGAGGTAAAGCTCACGACTGGTTAGACGCCCTTCCAACTAACTCAATAACAACTTGGGAAGACCTTAGGAGAGCTTTTCTTGCGAGGTATTTTCCACCAAGCAAGACCGCTGTTCTTAGGAACCTGATCACTTGTTTCACCCAAAACCAAGGCGAATCACTTTTTGATGCCTGGGAGAGATATAAAGAACTTTTAAGAGCTTGTCCGCACCATGGCCTGGAGCAATGGTTAATCATACATACCTTCTATAATGGACTCCATTACAACACAAAGATGTCCATAGACGCTGCCGCTGGCGGAGCGTTGATGAACAAACCTTACCCTGACGCTTGTGCCCTAATAGAGGACATGGCCCAAAACCACGCCCAATGGGGATTAGAACGAGCGACAGTAGAGAAAAAGGAGAGCCATGGAGGAAAGCATGAGGTAAGTTGCATGGACATGATTAATGCCAAGATGGACGCCCTAGCCTTGAGAGTCGAGAACATGTCTCAAAACCCAACCACAGTAGCAGCAATCCAATCGGAGTGCGAACTTTGTGGAACTCAAGGACATCAAACCATTGACTGTAACCTTTTGAACGAATCAAGCTCAGACCAAGTTAACTATACTCAAGGGAACCCTTTCTCGAATACCTACAATCCTGGATGGAGGAACCACCCGAATTTCTCTTACAAAAACAACAACCCTATCCAAAATCCCGGACCTTCGAGACCTCAAGGATTCCAAACGCAAAAACAAAACCAACCTATGCAAATAGTACCCCCAAGACCAAACCTTAAAGAAACCATAGACACCTTTATTCAGGCTCAAACCCAGCAAAATAAGGAGTTTATGAACCAACACATTCACACGAACGAACTAGTTACCCAATTAGCAACCAAGTTTGACCAGATAATAACCCACACCAAAATGCTTGAGACTCAGATTTCCCAAGTAGCCCAAAACACCTCTGTACAAGTTGCACCTGGAGGACAATTCCCTGGACAAACTCAACCAAATCCAAAAGGCCAAGCAAATTCTATCACATTAAGAAGTGGAACTGCTTATGAAGGGCCTAGAAATCCTAACTTAAGCACATCAGAAAAACCTATGGAAGATGCTACGCCCAAAGACCAGGTGGAGGAACCAGAGAAGCCAGAAAAGCAATCAAAACCAGAAGTAGAGAAAAACACTCAACAACCTTATAAACCACCTATTCCATTCCCACAGAGGCTGAAAAACACCAAAGTAGAAAACCAGTACCAAAAGTTTATTAAGGTAATAGAGAAACTCCATGTTGAGATTCCTTTTACTGAAGCTATAACCCAGATACCATCATATGCTAAGTTTTTGAAAGATATTTTGACCAATAAACGGCGACTCGATGATCCCAAGCCTTTAGAATGTCATTTTATATCCGAAAATAAACTCGCCAAGAAAGATAAAGACCCTGGAAGTTTTTCTATCCCTTGCATCCTAGGTAACCATATGATAGACAAAGCATTTTTAGACCTAGGAGCAAGCGTAAGTCTGATGCCTCTGGCCGTCTGTAAGAGGTTAAAATTAGGAGAACTTCAACCTACTAAGATGTCCTTACAACTAGCTGATAGATCTGTCAAATATCCCATGGGTATTTTAGAAGACATACCTGTCAAGATTGGTCAGTTGTACATTCCGACCGACTTCGTCGTAATGGATATCAAAGAAGATGAAGACATCCCAATCCTCTTAGGAAGACCCTTCCTATCGACCGCCGGAGCTATAATAGATGTTAAGAAAGGGAAACTGACTTTCGAGGTAGGAGATGAAAAGATTGAGTTCATTTTATCAAAATTTCTAATGGCGCCAGTGATAGGAGATGCGTGCTATGCCATCGACATCATTGATGAATGTGTAAATGAGCTCGAACAAAACGAATTCTTAACCAAATTACCATCAACCCCTATTTTAGAGGATGACGGATTTGAGAGTATCGAACCGTACATTGACAACAATCTTTTCGAATGCTTAGCTCTTACCCATGACCTTATGCCGCGTGCTGAGAAAACCACTATAGAACTTAAGGAACTACCCAAGAATCTAAGATATGAGTTT
Source organism: Vicia faba (assembly GCA_948472305.1). Classification (NCBI taxonomy): domain Eukaryota; kingdom Viridiplantae; phylum Streptophyta; class Magnoliopsida; order Fabales; family Fabaceae; genus Vicia; species Vicia faba. The sequence goes on along the minus strand of OX451739.1, from coordinate 512,654,032 downwards.
TTGGATGAGGAGATGAATAGACCTGTTATAATTAGCGCCACTCTAAACCAAATAGAAACAAATCAACTGTTAGATACCTTGCGAAAATATCCCTCAGCTTTAGGGTATAAAGTTTCAGATTTAAGAGGTATAAGCCCATCCGTATGCATGCATCGGATTATGCTGGAAAAAGATTCAAAACCCTCAAGAGAACATCAAAGAAGAATAAACCCTATCATGAGTGATGTAGTCAAGAAAGAAGTTCTTAAGTTATTAGAAGCTGGTATCATATACCAAATTTCGGATAGTGAATGGGTAAGCCCAGTCCATGTGGTACCCAAGAAAGGAGGTATCACTGTTCTGAAAAATGAGAAAGGTGAACATGTGGCAAAACGAACAGAAGGAGGATGGCGTATGTGTATAGATTACAGAAAGTTGAATAAGGCAACGAGAAAAGACCATTTCCCTCTCCCATTTATAGATCAGATGCTTGAACGTCTAGCAAGACACTCATGTTTCTGCTATCTTGATGGGTATTCGGGGTTTTTCCAAATCCCTATTCACCCAGAGGACCAAGAAAAAACCACATTTACCTGCCCTTATGGAACATTCGCTTATAGACGAATTCCCTTTGGACTCTGTAATGCACCCGCCACTTTCCAACGTTGTATGATGTCAATTTTCGCAGACTACTTAGATGGAATTATGGAAGTATTTATGGACGATTTTTCAGTGTGTGGGTTTGATTTCAAAAACTGCCTCTCGAACTTGGAGAAAATCTTAAAAAGATGTGTGGAAGTAAACCTTGTGTTGAATTGGGAAAAGTGCCACTTTATGGTAAGTGAAGGGATAGTCTTGGGACACATTATTTCTGAAAGAGGTATAGAAGTCGATAAGGCCAAGATAGAAGTTATAGAAAACTTAAACCCACCTAAGACCGTTAGGGAAATAAGAAGTTTCCTAGGACATGTCGGGTTCTACCGACGTTTCATCAAGAATTTTTCCGCAATAACTAAACCTTTAACTAACTTATTGATGAAGGATGTCGAGTTTGAATTCGACCAAAAATGTCTTGAGGCCTTTGAAGTTTTAAAGCAAGCTCTTATTTCAGCACCTATCATAAGACCACCTGATTGGACACAACCCTTTGAAATCATGTGCGATGCTAGTGATTTCGCTGTAGGAGCTGTACTAGGGCAAAGAAAAGACAAAAAACTGCATGCAATTTACTACGCTAGTAGAACACTAGACGCTGCCCAGCTAAATTATACAACCACAGAAAAAGAATTGCTAGCCGTAGTTTTTGCTATTGATAAATTTCGATCTTATTTGGTGGGAGCAAAAATAATAGTATACACAGATCACGCAGCAATCCGGTACTTGTTAAGTAAGAAAGATGCTAAGCCTAGATTGCTCAGATGGGTACTTTTACTCCAAGAATTTGACTTGGATATTAAGGATAAAAAAGGAGCTGAAAACTTAGTAGCTGATCATCTCTCTAGGTTAGAACACCTTAAGCCTGAACTTATACCTATAGACGATCACTCTACTTATGAAAGATTAATAGCTGGGATAAACTCAACTGAAGAAGAGACCTATGAGGAAATCTCAACCATGAACAACATACCATGGTACGCAGATATTGTGAATTATCTAGCCGCTGATATCATACCCCCTGACTTAAGCTACCAACAGAAGAAGAAGTTTTTTAGAGATGTTAAACACTTCTTTTGGGATGAACCCCTCCTATTCAAAAGAGGAATAGATAATATATTCCGACGATGTGTGCCGGAGGAAGAAGTAGGCAATGCCATTAAACATTGTCATGCTTCACCTTATGGTGGACATGCAAGCACGTCTAAAACATGCGCCAAAATATTTCAAGCAGGTTTTTATTGGCCTACTGTATGGCGCGATGTCCACACTTACATTACAAAATGTGACCGATGCCAACGCACTGGGAACATCTCAAGACGTGATGAAATGCCTTTAAGTAACATCCAAGAAGTGGAAATATTTGATGTCTGGGGTATAGATTTCATGGGACCTTTTCCTTCCTCAATGGGTAACAAGTATATCCTAGTAGCTGTCGATTATGTCTCAAAGTGGATCGAAGCTGTTGCATCACCCACAAACGATACCAAGGTAGTTATCAAACTGTTTAAGAATATTATTTTTCCTAGGTTTGGAACCCCGAGGTTAGTCATAAGTGATGGAGGATCGCATTTTATATCTAAGATATTTGACAAGCTTCTAAGCAAATACGGAGTAAAACATAGAGTAGCATCACCATATCACCCGCAAACCAGTGGCCAAGTAGAGGTATCGAATAGGGAGATTAAGCAGATCCTAGAAAAAACCGTATCACTATCCAGAAAAGACTGGTCTGGAAAACTTAAAGACGCCTTATGGGCTTATAGAACGGCTTATAAAACCCCTATTGGAACAACTCCTTATCAATTGGTTTATGGAAAGTCCTGTCATTTACCCTTCGAATTAGAACATAAAGCCTATTGGGCCGTTAAATCCTTGAATCTAGATTACCTGAAAGCCGGAGAAAAACGTATCCTGGACATTCACAAGCTAGAAGAGCTTCGCTTGAATGCCTATGAGAATGCCATCATATATAAGGAAAGAACCAAGATGTGGCATGATAAAAAAATCATCAAGAAAGATTTCAACATTGGTGATCCTGTTCTCCTATTTAACTCAAGGTTACGACTTTTTCCTGGTAAGCTTCGTTCAAGATGGACAGGTCCATTTGAAGTGTCAAAAGTTCTAAAGTCTGGAGCAGTGGAAATCAAAAACAATTCATGCGTTCCATTTGTGGTAAATGGACAAAGACTGAAGCTCTACAAAGGAGGCGATTTGCCTGTTGACTACTCTAGTCATATTCTTATAGACCCACCAATACCCACATAAAGTAAGATCTAATCGTCAAGCTAAACGACGTTAAACAAGCGCTGCATGGGAGGCAACCCATGGTTTATTCTTTATTTTATTTTATTTTATTTTAGTAATTTATACATTTTATCTGGACTAATTTCTTGTGTTTATATTTTCAGGATGCATTACCCCGATGGTATGGTTGTGATTTTCAGAGATGAAGCACAAAAGGCCCGATTTGCTACCTTATCTGCTAGACCTATGGTACCCACTAGGTACCCAGATCAGAGCTGCATGGAGGCACTCGGGATTGAGCCAAGTATTCGGTATCTATGCAACCAACTTAGCTGGGATTCTTATGCTGATGATGTCCACAAAACCTACAGGAACCTTACTCTGGAGTTTCTTAGCTCTATGGACTATAACCCACGAGTGGGTGAAGGAGATGAGCGAGGATGCCTAAGTTTCAGATTGTTTGGCACCGAGTATACCCTGACTACTAAAGAATTTGGGGATTTGCTTGGTTTCCAAACTGGACCGAACGCTATCACTGAGTTTCCATTGAGTTGCTACATGGACAGAGATATTGATAAATTTTGGCAGGACATTACTGATAGAGCCAGTCTTGACCCCTCTACCCAGCTGTCCTGGAAGATCCATAACCCGGCCTTCCGATACTTCGAGATGATCCTGTGCCACACTTTCTTTGGGAGGAGTTACTGTGACCACTTGGTCACCGCTGAGGAGATCCTTTTCCTATACTGTGCTAGTCAGTCCAGACCTATAGCTAGTGGAGGTTTTCTGATAGAGAGCCTCGAGCAGACTGCTCGATCCGCTGTAGGGCTCATTCATTCCGGAGGGAATGTGACACAGATAGCTTCTGCTTTGGGTTTGGACAGTATGATAGCACAGCTGACCCCATACTATGGATATACTTTCCTGGATTTAGACTTTTGCATGGATCGTGGATTCATGAGGAGGGCCTCTTTCCACCCATATCGGTACAGATTGCTTATCAATGACCAGACAGTTTACACCTTCACCATGCCAGACCCTCAGATGACTTGTGTTTCCAACTCTGCTAATTGGAACTATTCTGTAGAAGGTTGGGGTGAGATATCAGAGTACACTCCAGAATATACTCCTGCTTCCGAAGATCTCACTCCAGAATACACTCCTGCTTCCGAAGATCTCACTCCAGAATACACCCCTGTTTCCGAAGATCCCACTCAAGACTACACTCCTGCTCCCGAGGACTCCACTCCGGATCACACATCCCGACCCGAGGTTACACACACTACTGTTCTTACTAATAACCTCAGCTTGCAGGAACCTGATATTCGCACTCTATTGACTGCTATGCGCACTGAGATAACCACTCTCCGCAATGAGGTGGCTGACCTTCATTTGCAGTTGGAAGTGAATGATGTTACCTTTGCTGGTGAGTTAGATGAATTAGCTCACGAGGTGGCAGAGATTCGACGTCAGCTGACTGAGCTGCGTGGCCCAGGCACTCCTGCAGAGCATCCTACCGGTTGGCAATAGATCTGTATTGTTCACAAGATATCTAGTTTCAGTATTATTAGTATTATGTTGATTTCCTTTTTCAGACTCATTTTTATTTTGCATTATCTGTTTCCTGCGTTGTTAATATTTATTTTGGTGACCCAATGTCCGTACCTATATATATATATATATATATATATATATATATATATATATATATATATATATATATATATATATATATATATATATATATATATATATATATATATATATATATATATATATATATATATATATATATATATATATATATATATATATATATATATATATATATATATGCATATGTTTTATTTATTTACTAATGTTTTTGTTTTTCTGGTCACCATAGTTTTAATATAAAAATAAAATAAATATATATGTGTATATGTATTCACGTACATATATGCACATTTATAAGAAAAATAGGTACACCTCCAGAAATTGAAGCTAATGGCGAGGAAGAAAAAAAAACCCAATGGAAAGAAAGCCAGGCCAGCCCAACTGACCTCGACCTCACCGCGCCCGCGGTAGGCCCTGCCGCGCCCGCGGTGACGCAACGGTCACCTAACGGCTAGTAGCTCGTTTTTCCCCCCATTTTACCACTTTTTCCATTTCTAATCCCATTTTCTTCCATTTTTAACCCACCATAACTTCCTTTATTACCCATACCAACCCACTACATTTATTTCCATTATTCTCATCATAAATATTTACAACCACCATTTTCTTTCTTCCCTTCCTATAAATACCCCCCACTATTTCATTTTCTTCCTCACACCTTCATTACTTCTACATCCCATTCTTTCTCTCTATTCATCCACAAGAAAATCCTATGGAATATCACGGTTACATTTTGCGTGGTGGCCAAGCCGGAGAAAGGCAACTAAAGCGGCTTGAAAAATTGCTGACAACACCTATACACTCTACCAGGTATATCGATGAAAACTGTCTATATTCATTAGGTATATACCATAGTGTATTCTTCCTTCTAGATAAAATAGGTATGCATGATATTTTTGCTACTCAAGCACCAACCTACCCTAGGCTGACGTTCGAGTTTTTAAGTTCTTTAATTTATAACGTCTCCCCTAACACTGCTAGCACCGTAGGTGGAGTCAAATTTAGAATGTTTAATGTTGAATATGATTACTCCACTGACGGTCTAGCCGCCATGTTAGGATTGCCTTATGGGGATGGTGCCATTTGTGAAGCACCTTTAGACACGGATTGGGCATTTGAAGCATTTTGGGCCAGAATTACTAAACAAAATGCAACATCTTTTGATGGCCTTCTTGCTTCTCACATCCACAATCCTGCCCTCCGTGTCTTTAGATTTCTTTTAGCATCCACCATCTTTGCTCGGGAAAACCCAAACAAGGTGAATGCTAAAGAATTAATTATCATGCAGAGCTGCCTCACAGACACCAAAGTTAATCCCGTCCCATTCATGATTGCCCACATGCACCATGTTTTAAGAAAAGGTGGGCCGATTTCCTTTGGTGGACTGATTACCACTATTGCCCGTGCCATAGGATTGGATACGGAACTTGCCACCCTAGAACCACTTCCTCCTCGGATTGCAAATCTTAAATTTTTCAGGGATATGCGTTTATGCAAGACGAGGAAGGAAGGTGGTTACTTCCTCATGGTTGGAGGTGCTGCTATACCCAGTGTTGTTATGCCTTGCACCCGTCGTACTGATATTAGATTTGAGCGTAACTGGACCTACGATCTCAACGCTCCTGCTTTTATTGGTCTGTTGCCCCCAAATCTACCTTTAAATGAGGGTAACAACACTGATGATGAGTACGATTTCCAAACAGAGGAACCACCCCATTTTTCACCACCACACACGACACCTTCTACCTCTAACCCACATGCAGGTACAGCTCCTAGTTTCCATGTCACTGAGGACATGTGGCGTGAGCATATGGCCCGAGAGGCCCAGAGGGACACCCTCCTTGCTACCTTGCAGCAACAGGCGGCCGACAACATGGCCTTCATGCAAGCGTCCCAAGAACAAAATGCTAGCTCTCTGCGCACTATTATGGAAAGTCAGCTGGCTTTCCAGAGAGAACAGCACCTACACCAGACCACATACGCTCGTCACTTCCAATTGATGGAGGCAACCCAAGGCACCCTCATTGGTCGGACCCAAGAGCTACAAGCGGCAAATGCCGCCTTGTCAGAGAGACTGGAGCAGCTTGTTTTGGACCGAGATAGCCGCCGTCGCAGCCGTAGCCGCCGTTCCGGTCGTACCAACCAGGATGGTGAAGGTCCTAGTGGCCCCCACTAGTGTTTTCAGGTACCTCCTCCTACCTTATTTTGGAACATTGAGGACAATGTCTGATTTAAGTGTGGGAGGAGCATTTATCGCTTTTATTTCCCATTTTCGCTTTTATTTTTCGCTTTTTCCGTTTTTCCTGCTTTTATTTCCCTTTCGCATTTTTCCTTTTTTATATTCGTAGTTAATAAAATGCATGTGATAGGCGAGTCTTTCTGCGTAGTGTACCCTTTCATTTCCCCCACCTTTTAGCCTTACAAAATTTTTATTTTTCAAAGATTTATGGTTGTTTTTAAGGATTTGGGCTATGAGACGGGCCCTAGATAGGGTCTGTTTCTCGGACACTCACTTTTTGAAAAATTCGTTATCATTTTTACACCGTAAGCCTTTTTGAATATTTAGATTAGATCCTTTCTCCCCAATATGCTATGATTTTGAACAAAACTGTACAAATAGGTCTTCAAGTAGTTTATCTTAGCAGTCAGCTCCGGCCTAAGCATGCTCTAAGTGTGGGATCGATGAATATAAGTGGATGATCTCTATTTTGCCTTAAAAGTTATAAAATAAAGTATGAATACAACTACGAGTTGGGTGATCCTCAGAAAGATTACTCAACTCAAGTTGTAAGCACTAACAAAAGCAAAGAAAAAAAAAATAATAAAATATATATAAGGCATATCTGTTGTAGTTGGTTCAGAGGTATCTGGTGCTGAACTTGGTAGGGCGGACTACGGTCCGATCCCCCGCAACTGCAAATGGGTAAAATAAAAAGGGATTAAACCAACTCTTGTACCAGAATCCCATCACTTGAGATCAGAGTCACTAACCGGTCACTACACCATGAGCATGTACGGATAACGGGCTTAATGTGATTGCGCCTGAATGAAAAAGGACCTCGTAAAAAAAGGGAAGTCTTAGCATAGTAAGGATATTAGGATCGATCTGTATACTTATGAAGTTTATGTCCGCATTTCTGCGAGTAGTGTAATTACGATACCTTTGATTCAGATTGTCAGTGCCTGACAACACACCCTTACTCGGACTTAGAAGCCCTCTTTGCCCAAAACCTGTATACACCATAATTTTCTTTCATCTACTTTTAAGAGTTGTTGCTTGAGGACAAGCAAAGGTCTAAGCGTGGGAGGATTTGATCGCACTAAATCGCATTATGTTTCTGACTCAAATATCACATGTTTTCCTTAGTTTTTATTGTCATTTTCTCGTATTATGTTCCTTTTTCCTTTGTTTTCAGGATTCTTGTCATTTCAGAGCTTCCTGTAAAGAAACGAGCCAAAACGCCAAGAAATTAGGGTTTTTCAAGATATTCTGCACTTATGGCGTTCAGCACCGCGCTGGCTACAGGGAACGCGATGACGTGGCCCACTTTCACCCAGAGATCAACTGCCACGTTCCCATGATGTGGCGGTTCCAGGCACCGCGCCCGCGGCCACCCTCACCGCGCCCGCGGCCTTCACAAAAAGGTTCCCGCTCAAAAGAAGTTAAGGGGCATGCTGGTCCTTACGCACCTCAAAGATCCTCTATAAATAGTTTTCGATTCTCATTTTTTAGTTTCATCCAAGCTTAGTACAATCTTAAGCCATATACTATCAGTTTCTGTAAAGTAATAATCTCTTCACATCGGGGAGTTATTGCGGTGTAGATTGAGTTGTAATCGAGTCTTGGAGCACTTTGGTTGAAGTTCATCATACCGGCCTTACTTTTCCGTAGATTTGTATCAGATTCAAGTCTCCGACCGGAGCAAGGTTCTAATTTATTGCATTTCTTTATTTAATTGCTCTTATCATAGTCTACACGTTTTATAGACTTTAAATGCTCTTACCATAGTCTACACGTTTTATAGACTTTAAATGCTCTTACCATATTCTACACGTTTTATAGACTTTAAATGCTCTTACCATAGTCTACACGTTTTATAGACTTTAAATGCTCTTACCATAGTCTACACGTTTTATAGACTTTAAATGCTCTTACCATAGTCTACACGTTTTATAGACTCGCACTTATTATGTCTGGCTAAACTATAAAGGTTAGGATGTAATGATTGTCATCGTGGTTGTGTTCCAATTATCATGCTAGTGAAAATACTCTGGGGATGTTTTGCTTCTAACTTAAGTCAATTGTGTTTTAATGTTTATTGGGTAAGATCGAAAGCCGTCCAAACTAATGATACGACTTGATTATTATTTAACCAAACAAAAAGAGCGAGAGCCGTTGATTGGTTAAATAGGAATCATTGACCTTTTTAGAAAACGATTTTGAAACTATTTCCGGACGCGTTTGTAGGTTTGAAATCTGACTCTTGGTCAAAAGCCAAAAGTCTCTTTAAGTTAATCTTTCCGAGTAAGATCACTTTTCTGTTAAGTCAAAACTATCAATTTCTTAAAAATAGGTTTACCTCTTTAACGCGGAAGGCACCCTTTATATGTGACAATAAAGGAATTTAATTTAAAGAGTAAACTCGGTTCTTAGTAGTCAAAAGCTACAAGTTCCCGTTAAACTGATTCTTTGCTATCAATAGAAAATACTGCCCCATAAGTAGGTTCATCTACGCATGACCGGATCAATATCTGATTACATGATTTACATTCCAACCTGTCTCTTAAACTGTTATTTACCTCGCTCATTTACTTTGTGCACTGCACTCACATCAATATTCTTGTTCGCCTTAGATAAGCACCTTAGCAATAGAGTTGATAGATTGACAATTGGTCTCTGTGGTTCGATAATCTTATATATTACTTTGATAGGCTGTACACTTGCAGTACTACATTTAGGCTATACGTTACAGATTAAACCCATCAAACTGACTGTTTAACGCTGGTTCGCGAAATGTCGCGGAAGCAAGAGTCGCCACCGTCTTTTATTTTCTCCAACATGGACAGGACAAAAGCACAGCAAAATTCCTTATGAGATTGTCTCTCGGTTCGGGAGGTAGATTTATAGAAAGGGAAGGTGTTAGCACCCTTTCTATCCATGGTTATCCATGGGCTCTTAGATACTTGCTCATTGTGTTTTCAAAAGTATTGCTTTTCAATTGTGAGTGGGTTTGAAAAAAGTTTCGTTTAAAGATTTCAGATTGACTCTTGTATCAGTCCTCAAGAGTGTTTGAAAAATTGTTTTGAAAGCTTTTTTTTGAAAAGTATCGGTGTGAAAAGAGTTTTGATTGGTTTTGAATAGAGCAAGTATCTATGAGTCATCTACCTACCCTAAGGAATTAGGCTGTGTAAATGTCCTTAAGGTAGTGCCATCCCACCATTGAGAGGTAGGTAGCACCAACGTTGGAGGTGTTCGGGTCAATTCGTTTGTAGGGACAGTGTGGTCACCAGAGCAACAGTAGGACACCTTAGAAGCTACCCTTATGCCATTGATCCTTTTTTAATCTGAGGCAACCGTTTCGAGGCAACTGGATCATGGACATAAGGACTTACTAAAACGTCCTATACTCGATGACCACGTTTCGAAGGTAAGGCAACAGTGAGGCGTACCCTAAGAGTGGTGTGTGAATTTGTGTGTCATTTTCATGTTTAGCAATTATCTTTGATCAGGCATTGGTGAGCTACGCATTGTTTTTAATTAGCATGCATTCTTTCATACAAGTTAACAGTTAAGGGGGTGCGGAAAGTAAATTGCGGAAAACGTAAATCCTACGCTATTACAAGGCGCGGGTCTATACATCGCCAAAAATTACAAAGACCCGTTTTAGTAAATGAATCCGGAAAGTAAATGAAAACGGTAAAAGTCCTAATTACTATTACATGTCCGGAGCAATTACATAATAATCGAACAAATTAAATGCGCACGAATAAATTAATCGGGAATGTCTAAGGGTGCTGACCCTTTTAAGAAATGGAATTGATTTTTTAGTCTTTTTTTGTAATTAAGATGAAATGGAAACTAATTAATAACGAATTAATTTAATTTAATTAAAAGAAAATATTTTTTTGTTTTTTATGTTTTTTATGAAACAAAATAGAAATAGAAATAAAATTCTAGGTTAACCTAAATCTAAATTTATTTTAATTATTAAAAAGAAGGTTAAAATAGCCTAATTAAAAACTAATTCAATTATGGTTTATTTACAAAAATAAAAATAATAATCATAAAAGTGTTAATTCTATTTTTTTGGTTTTTTATGAAAAATGGTTAATTGATTAATTGCTAATAATAAATAAAATAAAATAAAGGGTTAGAAATTAAATTGAAAAATAAAATGAAAAAGAAATAATAAACCAAATGGAGAGGGTGTTGGGCCAAATAGGAGGTGAAATGCTGGAATTCAGGCCCATTGAGGCAAAGGCCTCGTTGACTTTTCCTGATCAAGCGCTTGCTTGCTGACTAGGGTGCATCATAGACTTCATTCTGTGGCCACTGGATGAGAGTTGGGGACACATGGCACACTGATGTATGAGGACGCATGGTGGAGTTCTGGGCATATGCTGCATGGAAACATTTTGAACAAAATAATAGCAATTATTTGGGGGGACCTGGGATTCGAACCCAGGTCCCAAGGGTCAATGCATGTACGCCTTAACCAATTGAGCTGTGTGACTTAATTGAAACAATAATAATACACAAATATTATATTAGTAAATCAAATAATCCCCCTGGAAAAAAAAAAGCGCGCTTATTTCAAACGAACAAATGAGGAGGGGACGCATCAGCGTCTTCTTCCTTGGACACTGGCTTTTTACCTGCGGATTTCTATCCGCAGGAAGTTTCGCAGGCTGCTTCAAAAATGGTCCTCAGGCCATGAAAACGCCACCTAAAGCCATGGACACATTCGTCTTGGTCCCCTGATCACATCCCTACTCATGGTTCGTCTTGATTTCTCCTGAAAACCAAACGCCTAAAAACAAAATACACAAACCCTAGGCACGGATTTGGTCATACAAGGCATAAAAATGGAATTGAATAATGCTATTAGATCCGGAATCAAACAAGCAACATGATTATACCAAAAATTTTGAGAAAAAAATGCAAGAATGGAGAGTATGGATTTCGTGCACAGGGGCGAGTTTGAGACAACTTACAGCGTCGTAGAGGTGATCTCAGGATGCGTTTTTGGTCTCTTCAGCTTCAGGGTGTGGCAATGAAGAAGGCTATGTGCTTCTTTTGATCTCAAAGTGCCTGTAACCTAGCTTTCGATCCCTCACTTTTTTGACAAATTTCAGTTTTGGTTCTGGCTGTTTTTAGGGGTCTCTCGCTCGTGAATTCTACCAAGAATGCTTGCATATAGGCTATGTAAAGGATATCAATCAGAATTATGGCCATTAACCTTATGCATTCATGTTTGAGATTTGCCATGAACTCCATTGAAACACTTTCCATTTTTGTGCCAAAATTTAAATTCTTGCTTGATTTAGGCCTTATACGAATTTGGGATGTAAATGATGGTGATTCAAAGCTATTCAACACAAAATATACCCTTTAATTAATTTTCTTGATTTTTATTTGATTTTAAAAGATTTAAAATGAATTAAATCAAATAAAATTAAATAAAAATGGAAAATTTAATTTTAAATCTTGAAATAATTTGTGGGACACGTGGGAAGCATGGCCAAGCTGAAACAAGTGGAAAAAGTGGGGCCCTTTTGTCAAAAATGAAGTTTCAAGGATAATTGATTTTGGCCATTTCACAAAAATTTCCCAACTTCTCCGATGCATATCTTGCTCAATTTTGAAGCTATGAACATGTTCTTGGACATTTTGGAAAGGTCTTGAAGTCCTCTAACCAATGTCTTTGGTCCCATGTCATTTTGGTTTACCAATCTCAAGTTATGGTCTTTGACTTAAAGTCCCTTTTTGTTGACTTTTGAAAATGACCTATAATGTTGAAATTGATAACTTTTTGTGAGAGCATTTCTTGGACTTGGAATGTGAAGATGAGTTGTAGGAAATGTTCCCCCTTCAAGATGAGCATTGGATGGGATTTTTCTGTTGAACCATGAAAAAGTTATGCCTGGGTCAAGTTACAGTTGACTTTTCAGCTGTCCAAAAATAGAAACTTCTGCATCTTAATGATTTTTGAGCCATTCTTGTGGAATCATGGTCAAGACTTGACCAAATGATGATTGTGGCTTCAAAATAATATGTTGACCAAAAATTTTGACTTTTGACTGCCAAATGACCATTTTGCCCCTGCAGTTGACTGTGGAGCAATTATGGTTTTTGACTGTGCAACTTGACCTTGTGAGCCTTGAAACTTGACATGTAGGTGCTTGACAGTGTGTATGAGCATATGGGACTTGATTGAGCCCTTGAAAACCTCAAATTCTTTGCAAGAACCAAAACCCTAGTTTGACTGGCTTTAGGAGAGTGGTTGACTGTGTAGCCCTTGAGTAGACTTTGAACAATTTGGGGTGATGTTTGTCAAAACTTTGAAGAATATGGGAGGGCAAATTTTGGGGTACAACACCTATAAATAGAGGGTCATCCCCCATTCAATTTCCCAAGCTTAGATAGCCAGAATCACCCTGCCAAACTTGCTTCACAAATCAGAATTCAGCTACTTCGAATCCTACTCTCAAGCCTTTTTAATCCATTTTTTCATCAATTCACCTTCCTTGATCTTCCATGAAGCTAACCATTTAATCACATTCAAGAATCGTCCCCTATATTGCTCCATAGAAGTCCAGTTTCAGAGCTTTGCAACTCAACTTTAATAGGTAGATTCCTTCATCAATTCTTCAAAACTTTTGTATCATTGTGTTGCTCTCATTGCCATGGTTCTAGTCGCAACACTTACTTTTATCTGGAAGCACGTTTTGACCATGAATTTTCAAATCCCTTTTCAAAACTTTTTTTCCAAGTTGTTTGAGTTACAGTTTATATAAATTTGGCGCGAGGGTGTGGTTGTCTTTGTCTGAAAGAGACGAAGCGAATGGCATAGGTCTGAGCTTCTAATTTTACAGTTTGAGAGACCTGTAATTCGTAAAGGTTGGAGGTTGAAGATGACCAACGTGTCATCTTTTAACCAATGAAAGTGTGACATTTGTTATTTTCAAATTCTAATTTTTATTAATGATCTTGTACGTTATTCAGTAAAGACCATGATATGCCAAGTGCGCCAGATCCTTTGGATTTAATTACTAACGCGTTTTGACTCTCGTCCAATGGTCCACATCTTTTTCTTTTATTTTCTTTTTCTGATTTTTATATTTTAATTGTTTTAAATTTCAAAAAATCATAGAAAATTCATTTTTAGTCCAAAAAATCTAAAAAAATTATGAAAAATATTTTTTATTATTCTCTTTCTGATTTTTAAATTTTTCACAATTTAATTTTGTGTTTTGATATTTTTTATGAATTTTACACTTATTTGATTTGTTAAAATGTTTAAAAATATTTTTACACATTTTTAAATTCTGAAAAAATATGGAACAATCCAATGATATTGTGACAAATATTGGTGACCTTATTTTATTTTTGTTTCCGACTTTGCTATTTTTTACTATTTTTGTTTATTTTACCCATTTATTTTAATTTTTAAAAATAGTTTCTGACTTTTAAAAATTCCAAAAAATTTTGTACAATTACTTGGCCTCTTTTCTAATTTTTCTATAGTCTTATTTTTCATTTCTTGATTAATTTGAATATAATTGGCATTTTCTTCATTATTTTCCATTTTTTTAAAAACATTTTTAAACCCTTTAATGAACATATTAATTATATTATTATTTTGTGAATATTTTTTGGCTGTCTTGGGTTGATTTTTTGGTCATGGCTTTATTAACATCATTGGATCCATGGTGTTGATTTTAACTCCACAAAAAATGGATGAATGATTTTAACAATAGTTTGATTATATATTAATTCAAATGTGGTTTTTCTTTTTACCCTGATTCCTCTTCATCTCATCCACTTCTTATTGCACTAAATGTTGTTAGAGCATGATCTCTATATCATGTCTCAAAATAAATGGTGCATAGATTGCTATTGACCGACCTCAAAATAGGTGCGACTTCTATATAAGTCCACTTACGATTGCTTAACATAGCGCTAAATTTTGTCCCGATTCGAATAAATGACCATTTGTGGCCCAAACTTATGATTACAAGCCCAAGTATGTTAATTTGATCTCTTTGATCCAATAACCTTGAGATTCATTGTGTGGAGGCTTTGGTTCTACCAATCCTCTAATGGATCTACAACACCTTTGGTCAACGCGGATCACTTAAACATAGTTGATCATTAAATGGTACTTGTGAGAATTCTAAATGGATGATATACTTGACAAAAAGCAAATGCAACTTGTTGTGTGGAGGCTTTGATTCTACCAATCCTCTAATGAGTTCCAAATGCAAGTTTCAAGATGGTCATCTAACTAACCACTAATTATTGACTTGTTTTATTTTATGCTTTTATTCTTTTATGCTTTATGCACTATTTATTTTTTATCATTTTTACATTTCATGCCATTTTCATCTTTGCTCATTTGAGCATTTATTTTCTTGTCATTTTTACTTTGCTCACTTGAGCTTTTCTTTTTCCTTTTTCTAAGATACTTAATAACCAACTTAAACCCTAAAAAACTCTTAATGGTATTTGGACTATTTGGTTACTATCCTTGGCATGATGGAGCAATGGACTTTTTCTTGGACTTAGGATTAGAAACCTTGGCCTATCTTGGATACCTTGTGATCTTATCTGATTATTTTTTCTGGAGCTCTTGAGGTTTACCTCAAGACATTGGGTTGCTTGTTTGTTTTTGTGTGCAGGTTTTTGTGATTACACTCTTTGTTTGTAATCTGGAATTCACCCGCATATAGTCGTTACTCTGCCCAATTTTTGAAGACTTAATACATTTGAAGAGGTCTAGTATCTTTACTTGCTTGGTTTCACTCCAAAGAATGAGAATTCTATCTTGGCTCATAATGTCAAGTTTTGGCTTCTTGTTGGTTAGATGGTCCTTATCCTTAGCTTTTACCTTATGCTTTAGGATAGCCTCTTCTTCTCCTCCCATCTTCTTTAATTTCAAAAATCTTCTCCCTCCTTTTGAAAACCCCTCTTGTTTTGAAACTTAAACAATTTCATAATAAACTTGGGCTTATGTCCATGCATTTTCAAAAAAAAACATTTTCATAAATAAACTTCAATCAATTTCATAATACCTTGGCATTTGTTTTGTGAAAAGACTAAAAGTCAATCAATCTCATTTCAAATTATTTTGCCACTTTGAATTTTACCTTTAAACTTTTCTTAAAAGATTAGGCTCTTGTCAATCCTTGTAGTGATGCAAACAACTATACTTCTACAATATGTAGTGAAGTGAGATATTTTCCACTTGGATGTTGAGTGAGGCATTGTTGATTTTAAAATCCAATCCATATCCTCCACTTTGAGATGATGCAAATTCTCATTTCTCATGATTGTGGGTAGTAAGTATGTTTTCCACACGGACAATGACGATGACGTCTTATCTCATAAAATTAACCAACACACTCGTGTTTCAAATTTTTAAAAGAGGAACTACGTGTACCCTGATCCCCTATTGCACGAAAGGTGGTACATAGGCACTAAAGGTTCGCAACCGCAACGGGTGAAAAAATCATAAAAATACTTCTTTTCTCACCTCCACTGTCCATTTTATATACAACACATTTTTATAGCCAAAATATACAGATTTTACAAAGAGGTTCCTGCGGAGTACCGTAGATGTTTAGGGTGCTAATACCTTCCCTTTGCATAACCAACCCCCTTACCTTGAATCTTTCCCCCTTTTTTGGGTTATTCACTCTTTTCCCATTCCTTTGGAAACAATAAAGCGCGGTGGCGATTTTTATTTTGATTTGTATAAAGTCTAGTCAACCCAATGGCTTAGTCTTGAACATTTCTACCGCTACACTTCTTACCAATCAATGGTAAGATATCAACATCTAAAGGAGGAGGAAAAGAACATAGACCTTTTGAGTAGGTAGGATGCTCGTAGTTATTTGCTCTCAAACTAAAACCATTTCCACACTTACACTTTCAAAACATCTTCAAAAACAAACATCTCTTTGAACTATTTTCAAAACCATCACTTTATACGCATTCTTATAGAGATGAGAATCATTATAAAGTTAGCCGTAACAAAGGAATTTTGCAAAATATTTTCAAAGTCACACCACAAAGCACATTTTCAAACAAAGCGTTTTTCAATGATCTAGCAAGCAACTAAGAGCCTGTAGATAACTACAGATGAAAAGGATGCCAATACCTTCCCTTTTTATAACCTACCCCCCCCCCCCCCCCCCCCGAACTCAAGAAAATATCTCAAAGGTATTTTCTGTTCTTTTCACCCTTTCCTTTATTGGATAAAAGAAAAGTCGGTGGCGACTCTTGCTATCCGCAACACTTGCAATCAAACGCAAAACACCCAAGTCATTTCTCTCACCGTATTACACCACCCTTCAACCTGAAACCACTATAGACCCTAGATGCAGATTCAAGTACTTTATTATTAATCAAACGTTATCCATAACTGGATGACCATAAAGACAGTTGATGGGTACTTCACAAAGCATGATGAGGGACATGAGTGTCCTAGATAGAATTTTCATATCATGTGTAACAGGATAAATATCTTAGGGCCCAATATTGAATTGGACAAGGGTGACACGGTCTATGCCTTATATTCAATATAAATAAAAGGAAACATGATAATTGTACACATAAGTATTATCACAAAGTTTTCGTTAAACCACATGACATTTTCGTGACTTGGGTAGCAGTGATGTGTTGTTAGATACCGCTCATTGTTTATTATGTTAAATGTGTATTTAATATAATTGACAACATCGTGAAAACCTACAAGGTTACACACATAAGGAGAGATTGATGAGATATAGAGTAAATAAGGAACACCGTAAGCTACAGTGCACTTAAGAGAATTGTAGAACACCGTAAGATATGATACGCTTAAGTGGAATACGAAATGTGGTCAGGTACCAGACGCTTAAGTGATATACGGTACATCATAAGGTATGATGCATGTAGGCTTAATTGGGCTTTTAGCTTGCAGCCTTAATTGGGTTTTAGCTTACAGCCCACACAAGTGGTTCTATAAATAGAACCCTTATGCTAAAGCATTTTCACTTGATGAAAATTCGGTCTTAAAACCCTAGCCGTATTTTCTCTCACTCTCTCACTTAAAGTTTTCGTTCGTAAGCAGCTAGCACTGTGACCAGAAGCGATCGGTTCGTGTGGATTGAGTAGAGGTATTGTTCTTCATCAACACTCGTGATCACAATATCAAAGGTCTGAATTGTTACAAGAGGTAATAGTTGATATCATTGACCATGCTCATTCGCAAGAGGGAGAGAATAAGAGGTAATAGTTTCCACTGCATTTTGAATCGCGATTTTCCTTCAATTTATTCACTGCTCGTTTTGTTGATTGTCATTTTGATGAATCAAATTTTCCAACATTAGGGGGAGAGAATAAGAAGCTGGAAAAAGAGATCAGTTAGAATGAATTATCATTATCTCATCTTGATCCTTGAACAAAACAATGTGAACTAGAAGTTCAAAGGATAATTCACCTGCAAATCTTAGAAAATTAATTACCAAATGCATTCACTGATCTAAAATGTGTGTCTAAATCATATATACCAGCTGCAAGTGCTCCAATAAAAATGAATATCAATGTTGGACAATCCAATGAGTCTCAACCACGCCTAAGCGTGACAGACCAATTGGTCCCAAAGATAAAAATCCTCAAACCAGAAAAAGAGATAAGAATAAAGATGGGCCAAGTGAGGATATATAAAATCTAAAAGAATCTTCAGACATAATAAACATTTCATATCTAGAAGATATTGATCAGGTACCTAAAAATCATGAAAATAAAGAGATCTCGATAAATTATGTCCAAAATGGAATACAATGGAACCGGCACGAAGTCGATATTGATGATATTTTTCCATACAATATAGCTTTAAATGAGATAAAGACAAAGAGGATCAGGAACCAACTTCTATTAAAAATTATAGATAAAGTGGGGATTAACCAGAATGGAAAGATGCAATTGAAGCAAAATTAAACTCACTCTACAAAAAATAAGTTTTTGGACCCGTAGTCCGAACACCTCAAAGTGTGAAGCCAGTTGGATATAAATGGGTCTTCGTGTGAAAGCGAAATAAAAATAATGAAATTGTGAGATACAAAGCTCGACTTGTCGCTCAAGGATTTTCACAAAGACCTGGAATTAATTTTGATGAGACATATTCACCTGTAACGGATGCAAGCACTTTTAGTTTTAATAAGCCTTGTAGCACATGAAGGGCTTAATTTGCACATGATGGATGTTGTAACAACTTAT
This sequence comes from Vicia faba, assembly GCA_948472305.1. Classification (NCBI taxonomy): domain Eukaryota; kingdom Viridiplantae; phylum Streptophyta; class Magnoliopsida; order Fabales; family Fabaceae; genus Vicia; species Vicia faba. The sequence continues at coordinate 512,635,011 of OX451739.1, read as the reverse complement.
CTATATGGTTCACTTGATAGTGAAATTTACATGAACTTCCTGAAGGGTTCAATATGCCAGATGCACACAATTCTGAATCTCGAGAAAGCTACTCCATAAAATTGAACAAATCTCTCTATGGACTGAAACAATTGGGACGCATGTGGCATAACCGTCTTAGTGAATATTTGCTTAAAGAGGGATATACAAATAACTCCATTTGTACTTGTATTTTTATAAAAAGATCATGAAAAGAATTTACAATAATAGCTGTCTGTGTGGATGACATAAATATTATTGAAACTCCTGAAGAGCTTCCAAAAGCTATGAATTATTTAAAGAAAGAGTTTGAGATGAAGGACCTAAGAAAGACAAAATTATGTCTAGGTTTACAAATTGAGCATTTGGACAAAGGAATATTTGTACATCAAGAAGGTTATATTGAAAAAGTGTTAAAATGCTTATATATGGACAAATGTCATCCGTTGTCTAATCTAATGGTTGTTAGATCATTATATACGGAGAAAGATTCTTCCAGACACCGAGAAAAAGATGATGAATTGCTTAGTTATGAAGTACCATATCTCAGTGTAATTGGAGCACTAATGTACCTTGCTAATTATACACGTCCTGATAAATCATTTGCTGTCAATCTATTAGCAAGATACAATTCTTCACCTACATGAAGATATTGGAACAAAATCAAACATATACTTCGTTACCTTAGGGGTACAATAGACATGAGTTTGTTTTATACCAAAGTATCCAAATTCAAATTAACAGGTTATGAAGATGAAAGTTACTTGTCAGATCATCACAATGGTAGATCACAAACATGTTATTTATTTATATGTGGTGGTACAACTATTTCATGGAGATCGGTGAAACAAACAATAACAACAACTTTATCTAATCACATAGAACTTTTAGCATTACATGAGGCAAATTGAGAATGCGTCTGGTTGAGATCCTTAATCCAACACATACAAAATACTTGTGGTTTGTCTTCTGGAAAAATAAATGCAATGACCATATATGAAGATAATATTTCATGCATCACTCAATTGAAATATATTTATATTAAAGGAGACCGAACAAAATATATCTCTCTAAAGTTCTTTTTCACTCATGATGTTCAGAAGAACGATGATATAAACATCCAACAAATTCATCTGTTTACAAAGTCACTCCCAAGTAGAACTTTTAATCAACTAATATAAAAGATTGATCTTCATCGTCGAAGAAATAATCGTTCAGCTAAGAGGGAAAATGAATATATTTTAAAAGGATATTGTACTCTTTTTCCTTAACTAGATTTTTTTCCACTGGGTTTTTTCTAGTAAAGTTTTAACGATGCATATTCAAAACAAACATCTAAGGGAGAGTGTTATGAATAATTGAATGATTTTTTTTAATGATTTTATTTCTTATTAATAACAATTTGTATTTATTATATTATCTGACTATTATCCTATAAATAAGACCAATCTCTTTATAGAAATACACCAACGAAAAAATATAAGAAATTCATTCTCATCTCTTTATTCTCTTTTATCATCTTTCTCTTTATTTTATAACATAATTAAAATAATAAATATACAACATATTTAAAAAACATATTTAAAAAAACATATTTAAAGAAGTTTCAGTTTTACAATTTATAGACACAATATTGTAAAAAAATTATCATTAACTTTTTTATAACTATTTGAAATTCTGGCTGCAGATACTCAATGTCACGTTCAATGTTATGACACCGTATCTGACTTTCTATAAGACAGTAAATACAAAAACAGTAAAGAACACAGTCAATTGTTTACCCAGTTCAGTGTGCAACAACACCTACTCTGGGGGCTACCAAGCCAGGGAGGAAATCCACTATAAGAGATATTAATTCAGGAATAAACCAACCAGTTTATCTCCTTCACTTAAGACCTACCCAATGCAACTTCAATCTAAGTACAACTTAAACCTGAGTTCCTACTCACTCCCCCTCAATCATAGCAGTGATACATAGAAACAATTTGACTAATGAATTGTTGAAGACACTCTTCAAAACATACACTTGATTATGCTTCACAGCTTTTTAATCAAGCAACACAAACACTCTTGCTTCACAGCTTTGAGTGATACACAAACCTAACTTGACTTTGCTTCACAGCTTTAGTCAAGAGACATACAAACACTCTTGCTTCAAAGCTTTGAGTGTTACACAACCCTTACAATTAAAACCTATTCCAAGTCACTTATCACAATGATAATTGCTTGGATTACAATAGTAAAAACTATACAGCTTCTAAATGATCTTCTATCAAAAAGGGATTGTCTTCAAAACAACAGCTCTGTTGAATATATAGCAGCTGCAACTTCAGTTAGGGTTTCCACAAAAAGCTAGGGTTAATTCCGTTTGACCTTAAGACTAGGTCACAGGACTTTATCAACCAGGTTAGGGTTGAGCTAGGTTAACCCAAAGAAAACGCAGGATTCTGTTCTGGAAAGACTGAGACATTTTCCTGAAAAAACTCAGAATTAACCAAACTGCATACCTGTTAGTTCAGAACAGGATGTCTTAACATCTGTTATGACATCTGAAAACCTGTCTACTGATTTAGGTAAATGTGATCATTTTGCAAAATGCTCAGATACACACTTATAAACATCAGTACCTGTATGACAATATTTTTCTGCAAAGGTACCTAATGAATCAGTACAAACTAAACTAGAATGTTATGACATCAGTCATGACATTCACACATACACTTGGGTTTTACCAAAAATGCAAGCCAATAACTAAACAACTACAAACTCCCCCTTTGGCAGATTTTTGGCTAAAGACCCTAAGCAATCAGAGATAGATAGCAGCAGAAAGAAATGACTGCAGAAAAATAGAATGTCTAATTAAGTACCAAAATATATCTCCCCCTCTTTAGCCACAAATGGTCCAAAGATACATGTTCTTAAAAGTTATACAGTCATCCAGAAAAAGTAATGAGAGCAGAACCAAAAAAAACTGAACACACTTCCAAACTCTACCAGGTACCAGCACCAACTCCACCAAATAGAAACTCCACTAACCTTTAAGCACTGTCATCAGACTCAGAGGATTCGGGCTTCTTCCTTTTCTTGTGAGCAATGTCAGCATTCTTCTCTTTGTCTGATGTCTCAACATCCTTAGAGACATCTGGATTTGTTTTAGCATTTGAACTTTCTTGATTCAAAGGAACAGAAATGCCAGGAACTGAGTGGTTCTCGTTCAGAATTCTTGAAACAATTTTAGCTATTGCTTGACTAACATAGGCTGACCCTTCCCTATTTGCAATTTCAGGGGGAACTGAAGAAGAAGGATGAGATGGATTACCAGAGGCAGAAGCTTGGGACCTTCCTGCATGTCTTGTTCTCAACTCTTTGACCTTGGTGGGGTTAGTTCCCACTTTTCTAAGAGAAGAGATCTCCAGGACTTCAGAGTCCAGACAAGAAGAGATTGTCCTAGAATCTTGATCAGAGGAAGAGGTTGAAATAGTCGTATTGGATGATGGTGTTTGAGACATTTTGACAGTCTTAGAGGACCAACAGCAGCTGAAGAGAAAATTCTGATAAAGAGACTGGGTTTTGATGAGGAGACGAGAGGGGAAGGAAGAAAAGGAGTGCCTATTCAACTTCTTAAAAGAATTGAAGGAAATGGGAAAATATAATTTTAACCCAATCAGAACAAGCATAACTCCTTTAACCCTTGTTTTAAGCAAAATTAATTGCTACAATTCCTCATGTTGGCAAATACCCAACTTACCCCTTAAGTTTTCAAATTGATTTGCATCAAGAGCCTTGGTAAAAATGTCAGCCAGCTGTAGCTCAGTGGCAACATGTTCCAATTTGATTGTCTTCTCTTCTACAAGGTCTCTGATAAAGTGATGTCTTGTGTCAATATGTTTGGTCCTACTATGCTGAATGGGATTCTTGGAAATGTTGATTGTACTCAGATTGTCACAGTACAATGTCATAACATCTTGAGTGACATTATACTCAGTAAGCATCTGTTTCATCCAGATCATTTGAGAACAGCTACTACCAGCTGCAATGTATTCAGCTTCAGCAGTAGAGAGAGACACACAATTCTGTTTCTTGCTGAACCAGGAAACCAGATTATTTCCTAAGAAGAAACATCCTCCAGAGGTGCTTTTTCTATCATCAGCACTACCAGCCCAATCAGCATCACAGTAACCAGTCAGATTTGGTTCACAGCCATGAGAATATAGCAACCCATAGTTATAAGTTCCACTCACATACTTCAAAATTCTATTCACTTGATTGATATGACTGACTTTGGGATCAGCTTGGTATCTTGCACAAACTCCAACTGCAAAGGCAATATCAGGTCTGCTGGCAGTTAAGTACAACAAGCTTCCTATCATGCTTCTGTACAGACTTTGATCCACCTTAACCCCACTTGAATCTTTGGAAAGCTTTAAATGAGTAGGAGCAGGAGTCCTTTTGTGACTGGCATTCTCCATACCAAACTTCTTTACAATGTTCTTAGCATACTTGCTTTGAGATAAGAAGATTGAGTCCTCCATCTGTGAGACTTACAGTCCAAGAAAATAAGTCAGTTCTCCCATGAGACTCATTTCGAATTCAGCCTGCATCTGTTCAGCAAAATGTTTAACCATAGGTTCTGACATTCCTCCAAACACTATGTCATCAACATATATTTGGGCAACCATCAACTTCCCTCCTTCAGTTTTGACAAAGAGTGTTTTGTCCAAGCCTCCTTTTCTGTATCCTTTGTCTGAGAGAAACTTTGTTAACCTGTCATACCATGCTCTAGGAGCTTGTTTCAGGCCATATAGAGCTTTTCTCAATTTGTAGACATGATCAGGGTGGTTTGGATCCACAAAGCCTTTAGGCTGTTCCACATAAGCTTCCTCATTCAAGTACCCATTTAGAAAGGCACTTTTCACATCCATCTGGAATAGCTTGAACTTCAGAAGACAAGCAATTGACAATAGGAGTCTGATTGATTCCAGCCTGGCTACAGGTGCAAAGGTTTCATCAAAATCAACCCCTTCAACCTGAGTGTACCCTTGAGCAACAAGTCTTGCCTTATTCCTGGTGACAACTCCTTCAGCATCTGATTTGTTCTTGAAAATCCATTTTATGCCAATGATGTTAGTTCCTTCAGGTCTAGGAACCAGTTCCCAAACTTCATGTTGCTTGAATTGGTTCAGTTCATCTTGCATTGCACCAATCCAATATTCATCAGTTAAAGCTTCCTTGACATTTCTTGGTTCCATTTTGGACACAAAATAAGAGTTTGAGATGATTTCTCTAGATCTTGTAATGACTCCACTGTTGGGATCTCCTATGATGAGCTCTTTTGGATGATCCTTCTGAATTCTGATGGAAGGGATCTTACTAGCTTCCTTTAATTCAGATTCTGTTGTGGTGGTGTTGGGTAGATCATTCTGTTGGGTTGGAGACTCAAAGAATGTCTCAACATTACAAGGGACATCTATTTCTTCATGATAATCATCAATTATAACATTTATTGATTCCATCATGGCTTTGGTCCTGGAATTGAATACTCTATAAGCTCTGCTGTTTGAGGAGTATCCTAGAAATATGCCTTCATCACTTTTAGGGTCCAGTTTTCTTCTTTGTTCACGATCTGCCAGAATATAGTATTTGCTGCCAAACACATGGAAGTACTTCACAGTTGGTTTTCTTCCTTTCCAGAGTTCATATATGGTGGATGAGGTTCCCTTTCTCAAGGTGACCCTGTTATGGACATAGCAGGCTGTATTCATAACTTCAGCCCAAAAATACATAGGAAGTCTTTTGGCATGTATCATTGCTCTGGCAGATTCCTGTATGGTCCTGTTTTTTCTTTCCACAACTCCATTTTGCTGAGGAGTTATAGGAGAAGAAAATTCATGACTAATTCCTTCTGAGGAACAGAAATCATCAAACTTGCTGTTTTCAAATTCCTTGCCATGATCACTTCTGATTCTGACAATACACCCTTCCTTTTCTCTTTGAATTTTTTTGCACAATTCTTTAAAAACTTCAAATACATCAGATTTTTCCCTAATGAAGTTAATCCAGGTAAATCTGGAGAAATAATCCACAACCACATAAGCATATCTTTTTCCACCAAGACTCTCCACTTGCATTGGTCCCATCAAATCCATATGAAGAAGTTCTAGAACCTTAGAGGTGGTCAGATGTCTTGACTTTGGATGTGACATTCTAGTCTGCTTACCAACCTGACATTCACCACAAACTCTTCCTTCATCAATTTGCAGTCTTGGAATCCCTCTGACTGCCTCCATGGAGATAATCCTTTTCATACCTCTTAGATGAAGATGGCCAAGTTTTTGGTGCCACAGTTTCACCTCTTTTTCTTCTTTTGCAATGGAACACACAGAGGAGAAATTTGTGTTCTCAGGCTCCCACAAGTAACAGTTATCTTTAGATCTGACTCCTTTCATTACAGTTTCTTGCTTTTCATTAATTACAAGACATTTAGATTTTGAGAAATTGACCTTGAATCCTAGATCACACAATTGACTGATACTAATGAGATTAGCAGTCAGCCCTTTTACCAGCAGTACTTCATTCAGACTTGGAACTCCAGGGCAGTCCAAATCACCAACTCCTTTGATTTCACCTTTAGCACCATCTCCAAAGGTCACAAAACTGGTGGTGTGAGGCTTAACATTATTGAGGAGGTTCTTGATTCCAGTCATGTGTCTGGAACATCCACTGTCAAAGTACCAGTCTTCCTTTGCAGAGACCCTCAGGGAAGTGTGGGCTATCAGGGCAGTAGCCTTTTTCTTCCATTTAGTAGCATGTGGTACCTTTTTAGACTTAGGTTTGACACCTGAGTTCTGATTTGGGTATCCATGCAATCTGAAGCAGAAGGGCTTTATGTGGCCATATCTCCCACAATGATGACATCTCCATCTTTGGTACCTTTTCTTCATATGTCTCTGTTCCTGATGTTGAGAGTTGTGTTGAGAGATCTGTTTTGACATTTGCTTATCAGGCCTGATCTTCTTATCTGTACCAGATTTCTTTGCTTCCATAAATCCTAGTCCAGATTTATTTCCCATATTTTGTCCAACCTGAAGGATCTCTTCCAATTTGTCTGTTCCATTAGTCAGCATCTTGACAGATTTGGTCATTTGATTCAGTTGTGAGTTCAGCAACTGAACTTCCCCTTCTAGATGACTTATAGTTTCAAGGTTTGCCCTTTTTTCAGCCTCCAGCTTTATGATGAGTTTTGATTGTTTCTCATTCTGCACACAGACTTCAGTACTTCTGATACACAATTTCTTGTAAGTATCAGCCAGTTCTTCAAAAGTCACTTCTTCATCACTGGTGTCACTTTCAGATGTACAAACACCAGTTAGAGCAGTAACTAGTTTGGTAGATTCTTCTTCAGAATTACTTTCTGAATCACAGTCAGACCAAGTAACAGTCATTCCTTTCTTTTGTTTCTTAAGAAAGGTTGGACATTCAGCTCGAATATGCCCATATCCTTCACAGCCATGGCATTGAATTCCTCTGCCTTGGTTTCCCTTCTCTTCTGACCTTGATCTTCTGCTGGAACTGTCAATGTCAGAGGGAATGTTATGAACATTAGACCTTGACTTTAGATCTATTCTTTTGATGAGTTTGTTGAACTATCTTCCAAGCATGGCTATAGCTTCTGAAATATTTTCTTCTCCATCCTCCTTGTTTTCAACATCAGTGTTGGATACAAGTGCTATGCTCTTGTTCTTCTTGTCACCATTATCAGTGATCCCCATCTCAAAAGTCTGAAGAGACCCAATAAGTTCATCCACTTTCAACTTGCTGATGTCCTGGGCTTCCTCTATGACAGTTACCTTCATTGCAAATCTTTTAGGCAAGGATCTGAGAATTTTTCTCACCAATTTTTCTTCTGACATCTTTTCTCCCAGTGCTCCTGAGGTGTTGGCAATCTCCAAGATGTTCATGTGAAACTCATGAGTGGTTTCATCTTCAATCATTTTTAGATTCTCAAACTTGGTAGTCAACATCTGAAGCCTTGACATTTTCACTTTGGAAGTGCCCTCATGAGTAGTTTTGAGAGTGTCCCAAACTTCCTTGGCCAATTCATATTGATGTACTAGTCTGAAAATATTTCTATCAATTCCATTGAACAAGGCATTTAAAGCTTTGGAATTTCCCAGGGCTAACTCATCTTCTTCTTTAATCCAATCTTCCTCAGGCTTCAAGCTGATTATCCCATCTTTATCAGTTATGGTGGGATGGATCCATCCTTTGTCAGCAGCTCTCCAAGCCTTTTTGTCCAGAGATTTTAAGTAGGCAATCATACGAGGTTTCCAGTAGTCATAATTAGTTCCATCCAGAATGGGTGGTCTATTTCCAAAAACTCCTTCTTTGTCCATAGTGCCAAAAAGTGATATCCCTAGATCTCACCCAGTAATACAGGCAGGGTGCCTGCTCTGATACCAATTGAAATTCTGGCTGCAGATACTCAATGTCACGTTCAATGTTATGACACCGTATCTGACTTTCTATAAGACAGTAAATACAAAAATAGTAAAGAACACAGTCAATTGTTTACCCAGTTCAGTGTGCAACAACACCTACTCTGGAGGCTACCAAGCCAGGGAGGAAATCCACTATAAGAGATATTAATTCAGGAATAAACCAAACAGTTTATCTCCTTCACTTAAGACCTACCCAATGCAACTTCAATCTAAGTACAACTTAAACCTGAGTTCCTACTCACTCCCCCTCAATCACAGCAGTGATACATAGAAACAATTTGACTAATGAATTGTTGAAGACACTCTTCAAAACATACACTTGATTATGCTTCACAGCTTTTTAATCAAGCAACACAAACACTCTTGCTTCACAGCTTTGAGTGATACACAAACCTAACTTGACTTTGCTTCACAGCTTTAGTCAAGAGACATACAAACACTCTTGCTTCAAAGCTTTGAGTGTTACACAACCCTTACAATTAAAACCTATTCCAAGTCACTTATCACAATGATAATTGCTTGGATTACAATAGTAAAAACTATACAGCTTCTAAATGATCTTCTATCAAAAAGGGATTGTCTTCAAAATAGCAGCTCTGTTGAATATATAGCAGCTGCAACTTCAGTTAGGGTTTCCACAAAAAGCTAGGGTTAATTCCGTTTGACCTTAAGACTAGGTCACAGGACTTTATCAACCAGGTTAGGGTTGAGCTAGGTTAACCCAAAGAAAACGCAGGATTCTGTTCTGGAAAGACTGAGTTATTTTCCTAAAAAAACTCAGAATTAACCAAACTGCATACCTGTTAGTTCAGAACAGGATGTCTTAACATCTGTTATGACATCTGAAAACCTATCTACTGATTTAGGTAAATGTGATCATTTTGCAAAATGCTCAGATACACACTTATAAACATCAGTACCTGTATGACAATATTTTTATGCAAAGGTACCTAATGAATCAGTACAAACTAAACTAGAATGTTATGACATCAGTCATGACATTCACACATACACTTGGGTTTTACCAAAAATGCAAGCCAATAACTAAACAACTACACTATTTATTTAATATCATATGAATAAAATATTATATTTAACTTATAAAGAATAATATATTTAATTTAATTTACTCTAATAATGTCAAAGAGGAATAACTTTTATAAAATCACTAATTATAAAATAATAAGAAACTCCTACTAAGGCTATCTTTGAATATTGGAAAACGAACGAGCGGAATATAGTAGAGCAAAATATAATAGAGCGGAATAGAGCAGAGTGGAACGGAACAAAATGGAATAAAGATGCCGTTATATTGTTAGGGTATTTTATGATGGAATGGAGTGATTTTATCTTTTGGCCCAAATTAGAGTGTAAAAAAAATGATGGAAATTTATAAAATAGGATGAAATGCATTCCATCTGGTTCCATTTTATTCCATTCGTTCTTAATCAATCCAAACAATAGAATATAAATTTATATATTATCCTGTTCCATTTCATTCCACTCCCTTCCATCAATCTAAACATACCCTAAAGTTACGTGTGAGTGTGTTTAATATTATTGTTATATTCGTAAATATTTAGAGTGTGTTTAGTTCGAGGTAGATGGAGGGGAAATGAGGGGGAAGAGAGAATATTTCTAATTACATGTGTTTTTTAGGAGGGGGAAGAGAGCAAAATCTCTCTAAATCACTTTTTTTTGTCCCCAAATCGGGAAGATTCAGAATGGAAGGGAGAGACTATGAATTTGGATATTTAATAAATTAATATATTTATTAAAATATCCTCAGTTTTATTTTAGTATTTTAAAATTGTTATTTTCTTTCGTGTTACTACTTCTCTTTTGTGTGATTTTTCGCTTTTGCTTTCATCATTTTATTAAAATTATTTTTTACTTTTTATTTAATTTAAATTATAATTACTGCAATTTTTAATTTTTTAATTTTTTTATGTTAGTTTTCCTTTTATGTATTATATTATATTATCTTCTATATAAAATATATAATATTTAATAATAAGATAATTTATGTATTCAAAAGTTGTGATCAACATATAGTTATTTTGTGTCGAGACATATAATACAAATCAAGTATACTCAATGTGTAAGTTATAACTTTTTAAACATTCCAAAATATTTATAATATTTTCATCTTTGAATATCATATTGTTTATATAAAATCATAAAGATAAAAACGTAAATTATTAACAAAATCACTCTCATCCCCTCGTAAATCAAATATATTTTTAATCAAAATCCCTCATTTCTCCCTCTTCCCCTCTTTTGAATCAAACATATATATACCTTGGATTCATGGGAGTCGTGATGGATACTTGATGGGTTCACAGATGCAAGGAGTGTATGACATAACCGTTAATAACTTCATGTTGCCAAATGTTAAACAATGGAATATGAGAATCCTTCGTGATATGTTTGATTTTGCAATAATTTAGGAAACTATCCATGCCCCGTTGTTGGAGGAAGTTATTGAGGATACTTTGATTTGGAAGGAGGAACAAAGTGGTAATTATAGTGTGCGATCAGGATATAGGATGTGGCGGAATTCTCAGATAGGGGGATCAATCTCTAGTAGTATGGAGGATTGGAATAGCATATGGAACATCAAAGCTCCTTCTAGAGTGAAATATTTGTTGTGGAGAATTTGTCAGGGATGTCTCCCATCGAGAATAAGGCTTCGCCAGCATTATGTAGATTGTTCGGGGGAGTGTCTGCTTTGCAGTAACCATATTGAGGATGATTTGCATGTGTTTTTGGGTGTCCTATGACTACTCAATGTTGGAGGCAGTAGGTTTGAATACTATTATTGAGCATAGAGTCCTTTCTTTATATGATGCAAAGTCGATTATTCTTGATATTTGTAGTAAGAAAGATATGAACACAACTGGTAGAGTTGCTTAGAAGTCATATAGAAGAATATGGATGATTTTATTTGGCATAATGAAAGAGAAGAAGGTACTAAGCTTGGTTGGCTTGCGTTTCACATGTGACATGAGTGATTTTCGACCCAACGGCCCCAAATTAGCGGCGAGGGGAATCAACATGTGTCTAGATGGAGCCTTCCATCTTCTAGATGGGTTAAGTGTAATGTGGATGCTGGGTTTAACAAGAATTATGGATCTACGAACAGAGGGTGGTGTATTGGAGATAACTCTGGTAGCTTTCTTTTGACAGGTGTGGTGTGGGATGTCGGGAACCTTTCTGTCATAGAAGAGGAAATTTTGGCTCTAAAAGAAGTTGTTCATAGTGTTATAACTTTAAACCTTGAGCATGTGATCTTCGAAAGCGACTCTCTTCGTGTGATGCAGGCTTTACGCATCATTGATATTGGAAATTCCGAATTTTAAAGTATTGTTAGGGAGATTAGATTATTGTTACAAAATTTTCCCGACTTTAAGTTTAAGTTTATAAAGCGTCAAGAGAATTTGGTTGCACATTCGTTAATGAAGGCAACCAATTAATGGGTTAGACGTAACATTTTTCATATAGTTCATTCTTGTATTGATCTATTGATTATTAATGAAAGAAGTTAGTTTTGGTTTGTTAAAAAAAAATTCCTCCCCTCCCCCTCATTTGAACTAAAAAGGCCTTTATGGTCTAATTAAAAATAGAATAGTGTTATTTGAATATAAAAAATTTGACACTGTATATCAATCGTCTACTAATGTCTCTATCTCTCTCTTACTTTTTGATCTCATACAATTGTACGAATTTCTAAAATACACTAATACACCATAAATTTACAAAGAAATATATTTGTCCACCCAAATTTAAATATACAAATATCATTTCACTTTAAAATATATGTTGAAATTTAATTATATATATATAACATGAGAATTCAAAACAACATTTTTCTTCAAATTTACCTTTTATTTCACATATTTCCAAAAGTTCTCCAAAAATAAATTCATATAATATTATACTTTGAATCATTGTATTGTATCCTCAATTATTACTAATTTTTATTGAAAAAAACAATGGATAAAATTTTTCTTCAAATTTACCTTTTATTTCACATACTTATTTCCAAATGAGTTCTCCAAAAAAAAAAAGAATATATATATATGAATTATCTTATCCTCAATTATTAATTACTCCTTTATTTTTGTTTGAAAAAGAACAAAAAAAACATTGGATACATAATTGTACGACCGTGTTTGAAAGAACAGGTTCTTGGAATGTTTCATTTTTGACATCAACACTAAGCTATTATCATCTCTACTTCAAACTCCAATGGTCCATTAGCATGAACTTTCATCTCAAGAACCATCAAATCTTGTTGATAAAGTTTCATACTTTCAAAAGCTGATTTCAATTTTGACAAGTGGGTTTTTGATTTTTGATTTTTGGTTTATTTTATTGTTGGTGTGGGAGAAGGATGTTGGATAGGATTGAAGAGGGAAGTGTGAGGTTGTTGGGAAGCAATAGTGGTGGAAGTAGTGAGTCTAGGTGGGTTGATGGAAGTGAAGTTGATTGGGATGAAGATCCTCCCTGGTCTACTAAGAGCAAGGGAGGTGATGGGAGAGAAGGGTATGGTTCAATTAGGAGGAGGCTTGTTAAGAAACCTAAAAGGGTTGATTCTTTTGATGTTGAAGCTATGGAGATTTCTGCAGCTCATGATCAACACTCCAAGGTGTGTTTTTCATATTTTATTTAATAGTGCATATATAATGCTAGCCATCTTTTGAGATTATGTGCTTATGTGACTCAGGACCTTTCCCTTTGGTCTACCATTGCGTTGGCATTTCAAACTCTTGGTGTGGTATATGGTGACATGGGAACAAGTCCTCTTTATGTTTTTGCCGATGTCTTCAGCAAGGTTCCTATTAACTCAGACGACGATGTCTTGGGGGCGTTATCGTTAGTAATGTACACGATAGCGCTTATTCCGTTAGCAAAATATGTTTTCATAGTTCTCAAAGCTAATGATAATGGAGAAGGTAACAGATTCAGTTTCACACTCATAATTATTTACTTTGATTCACGATTTTTTATATCTTAATTGCTCAAATGTAGGAGGAACGTTTGCACTATACTCGCTGATTTGTAGGTATGCGAATGTGAATCTGCTTCCGAATCGCCAACAAGCTGATGAACAAATCTCTAGTTTTAGGCTCAAACTTCCAACTCCAGAACTCCAAAGGGCTTTAAAAATAAAGGAGACTTTGGAAAAGACGTCGATTTTGAAGAACGTGTTGTTAGTGTTGGTTCTTATCGGAACTTCCATGATCATCGGAGATGGTATTCTAACTCCAGCAATATCAGGTATGTAAGCAAGCAACTTTTTGACACGAATTTTCTTATCATTATGTATTAGTAAGCACGATGTTAAAAAAAATACCTTTTAACGGTGCGTCTTTGTTGCAGTGATGTCTGCCATAAGTGGTCTACAGGATCAAATAGACGGATTCGGTACAAGTAGGTATAACGAAACTTAGATATGTAATTGATGCTTTTACTTAGATATGTAATTCATGCTTTTACTTGCAGGTGAAGTGGTTAGTATATCTATTGTAGTCCTGGTGGCTTTGTTCAACATTCAACGATTTGGTACCGCTAAAGTGGGTTTCATGTTTGCCCCTGTACTTGCTTTATGGTTCTTTTCTCTGGGTTCTATTGGACTGTATAACATGCTTAAATATGATATTACTGTTGTGAGAGCACTCAACCCAGCATATATCTATTATTTCTTCAAGAATAACGGAAAACGTGCGTGGTCTGCTCTTGGTGGTTGTGTTCTTTGCATTACAGGTAAACCTCTTTTAATCGTTCGAAACATAACCGACGTATTATTTTCTACCTAAATGAGATGTTTATAATGCATTGAAAAATAGAACTTATGGAATAAGGAAATTCACAACTTTCTTGTGCGTTTCTATGCAGGCGCGGAAGCAATGTTTGCAGATCTAGGACATTTTACTGTACCGTCGATACAGGTTTGCGAATCCTCGAGTAAATAAATTAAAATATTTAAATTTTCTCGCTTTCTTAAATCTCGTGTACAATTGCTTATCCAGATTGCCTTCACTTTTGTGGTGTTTCCATGTCTCCTTCTGGCCTATATGGGACAAGCTGCATTTCTGATGAAAAACCCCGCTTTGTATTCAAGCGTATTCTACAAATCTGTTCCAGGTGATATAGTGTTTATATATGTATAAATCACGACAAATCATATGTATGACTTTTAGAAGTACTTATGAGCTGTCCGCAAATCCTAGTTCAACTGGCAGAAGCCGATATTATTAGGTTGGACGTCATCACCAGAGTTCTAACTCTGGTATTCATGGTTGTGTGTGTGAGTTTCTAGTGGTTATGTGTATTACTCATTTTGGATCTTTCTGTTTGTGCTTTGTGTCAAACAGAGAGTCTCTTCTGGCCAGTGTTCGTTATAGCTACGCTCGGTGCTATGATTGCAAGCCAAGCAATGATATCGGCTACATTTTCGTGTGTTAAGCAATCAATGGCTTTGGGATGCTTCCCCAGGCTCAAGATAATTCATACCTCAAAAAAGTTCATGGGTCAAATTTACGTCCCCGTCATAAATTGGTTTCTGATGATCATGTGCATCATTGTCGTTTACATCTTCAAAAGCACTACCGATATCGCAAATGCTTACGGTAAACTTTCCACCATCTCAATTTTCATCAAGTATATGAAAAGATCGACTAACGTGATTATCCGTTTCATTCGTTGGATGGCAGGCATTGCTGAAGTTGGTGTTATGATGGTTAGCACCACATTGGTGACACTAGTTATGCTTTTAGTTTGGCAAACAAACTTGTTTCTCGCATTTTCTTTCCTACTTGTGTTCGGTTCTGTGGAGCTTATTTACATGTCTTCGGTCCTATCAAAAATCTTCGAAGGCGGCTGGCTTCCACTCGCCTTCGCTACCTTTTTCCTCTCCGTGATGTACACGTGGAACTACGGAAGTGTATTGAAGTATCGAAGGGAAGTCAGAGAAAAAATTTCAATGGACTTAATGCTCGATCTTAGTTCCAATCTCGGAACAGTAAGAGTTCCCGGAATAGGTTTGCTGTATAACGAGCTTGTTCAAGGTATTCCCTCGATTTTTCTGCAGTTTCTTCTAAACCTTCCGGCTCTTCACTCTACCATAGTTTTTGTCTGCATTAAATATGTTCCGATTCCCGTGGTTCCTCAAGAAGAAAGATTTTTATTCCGAAGAGTTTGTCCGAAAGACTACCATATGTTCCGCTGCGTTGCACGGTACGGTTACAAAGACAGTCGCAAAGAAGATCACCGTGCATTTGAGCAACTTCTTATTGAAAGCCTTGAGAAATTCTTGAGAAAGGAAGCACTAGAAGCTGCGCTGGAGGATATTGACGACTTGGACAGCGTCTCGGCGGATACAAGAATTTCTGATCTTACGCCCGATACTGCGGTCGACGAGCTTAAGATTCCACTAATGCATGGTCAGAATTTGGAAGAAACAGGAACCTCGTCCTCTCGTGAAGCTTCGTTGACAGTACTACCGTCTAGTTACATGTCGATGGAGGAAGATCCTAGTCTTGAATACGAGCTTTCGGCTCTTAGAGAAGCGATGGATTCGGGATTCACTTATTTGCTTGGTCATGGAGATGTGAGGGCAAAGAAGGACTCATTTTTCTTTAAGAAATTGATGATAAACTATTTCTATGCATTTCTAAGAAAGAATTGCAGAGGAGGTACTGCAAATATGAAAGTACCTCACACCAATATCATTCAAGTGGGGATGACATATATGGTCTGAACTCGGAATCAATGAATGAGCCATGCAATGTAATCTCAGTTTAAAACAACACTTTGTTATTGTTGTTGCTATTTCTCTTTCTATTAACATTGATTGGAAATTTTATTCAAGTTATGTAGGCAACATTTTATGACCAACATGTTTAAAAACAACACATGGTTTTTAGAGCACTCAAATTGTGTTGAATATCAATTACTGAAGTGATGGAGCCAACATGTTTATGTATGAAATATTTCATTTTTAGAATTTTAGATTGGTTTCAATCATAACTAGTATGATACATGACATTAATTATAATGAAATAAACAACTAAAAATATACAGTGGTCATATATATATTTTTGGTTTGATCTTATTTTAGTTACTTTATTTCTGACAATAATTGTTGCACTCTTATTATTCAGTTGCATAGTTAATAAATTTTAACTTATAAATAAGTAAGAGTTTTCATTTTTTTTAACGGGAGTAGATAAAGAAGTTAGTTCATGAGAGTAAGATTTGTTTGAGAACATGAAATATAGGCTCATTTGATGGAAAATTTATGGAAATAGTGGAGTTATGGTTAAGAGAAAGATCAATTTCACGTGTCTATAAGAAATTAAGTGGACGGGTGAAAAGGCGTTAGAATTAGACAATTCGAAGTTTTAAGTTTTAGTACACCGGTAAAGTTAGATCGAGAAATGGATTGGGTATTATCGTAGTCAAAGATTGGAAGAAGGATATTTTGTAGATTTGAAAATAGTAGGAGATCAGATCATGAATGTCAGTCACCATTTGTGCTACAGTTCTATGACTTATTCGTCAAAAATCCAGGAAAATTGTAACACTTTGTTCTTAGTTATTAGTTGTTTGAGTAAATTTTATTCAGTTGCTGTTTTAAGAGTTCTTCAATTATTTTGGTAGTGTGTTGGTGGAATACAAGTTCACGAAGTCAAAGGACTACAAAATGGATCAGAGCAGCTGAATAGATGGAGAAAACAGAGAAAAGTCATCAGGGCTGCCCATACGCGTAACATACGCGTATGGCCTGATGAAGGGCTAGTGCGTACGCGTTCCTTACGCAAAGCAGAGAATCAAAGGCAAAAGACAATTCTGCCCATACGCACATGGGTCCCTGCAGGCCAGCTAAACGCGTCTTGCGTCGGTCTCTTCGGTTAGTATTTCTTGTTAGAGCCTTCTTCGGTCGGTCTCTTCCTTGTTTGTATATGTCTAATTTTACCTGGCATATACTCGATATCTTTCTTATATGTGTCCAATTTTATCAGACATGTATGTTTGATATCTTTGGTCGGACAGGTGTGTCCTTCCTCATTAGAGTCTGCTTTGGTCGGTCTCTTTCTTATATGTGTCCAATTTTATCGGACATGTATATTTGATATATTTGATCGGACAAGTGCGTCCTTCCTCGTTAGAGTCTGCTTTGATTAGTCTCTTTCTTATATGTGTTCAATTTTACTGGACATGTATGTTTGATATCTTTGGTCGGACAGGTGCGTCCTTCCTCGTTAGAGTCTGCTTTGGTCAGACTCATTCTTATATGTGTCCAATTTTACCGGACATGTATGTTCGATATCTTTGGTCGGACTGGTGCGTCCTTCCTCGTTAGAGTCTATTTTAGTCGTTCTTTTTCTTATATGTGTCCAACATATTTACCGTACATATATTCTTGATATCTTTGGTAGAAACCTTCTTCAGTCGGTCTCTTTATGTCATATATGTGTCTAATATTCTTACCAGCCATGTATGTTTGATATTTCTGATAGAAACTTTCTTTGGTCAGTCTCTTTCTTTCTTGTGTGTGTCTAATCTTGACCTAGCATATACTTGATACCCTATATGTGTCTAATCTTGTCCTGACATATATTCCCCAAGTTTACTTGGTCTCTCGTATGTCTAACCCCGGTCTGATGTACGGATAACCTTTCCACAAAAGCAAAACCAAAAAATAGAAAACGCATAAAAAAAACAAAATACTTGACTTTCTCCTATTCTTCAGAGTATGAATTTTATAGCTTTGTTGAGTATTCAATCCTCTTCTATCTCGATTGTTTGAAAGGCAAGCGTCAATCTCACTCTCAGGTTTAAGATGATTAAATAGGAGCAGTTGTTGCACCTCAAAATTTACCCTCTTCAGCTTAACCCTAATTGGCTTATTTTTCTAACATATTCATGCATACATATCATTGATTCCATGGTTACAGGATCAAAGCATTTATCCGCGTCAAGCTACACAAAAACAATTGTTCCATCAGGCAATACACTAAAGCAGAAACTTAGGGTTTTCGAGATTCAAGTGCATTCCGCATATTTTTCTAAGCTACTCAATCACTGAGTCATCAAGTCATCATCATGACAAGATCTCAGGTGTTTCATCATGCCTCGAATTGCAAAGAAAACCTAGTGTTTCAGTAGAAAATCGGTGTTTCACAGTATATGTTCAAAAATTCGTTACTTCTGTCCATAAATTTATTTTTCAGTGGGTTTTTGGGTGTTGAAACCGTATAGACATCCTCTTCATTTCATATGTTTGGTTCGGAAGCTAATTATGTGAAGTAGATCTCCGAAATCGCAAAATATGTTGAAGACCGCATGCTGAAGCGGATTTCCGGTCAACTATTGCGCAATATTGCAAAAATTAAAATTCTCCCAATTTTAACATTTCAGGATGATTCTTTCGGCAAGGTGTCACAAATTTTATTAACTACAAATTTGCTTTAGGGCTCGAGTTCGGATTATGATCAGAAGACTGTTTTATAGCTTGTTTCTAAAGTTGAACACCGAAATATGACACAAAAGCTGCACAGCCCGAAACAGAGGGTTTTTTGTCTCCAATTTTCTCGGTATTATAAAAATCATATCTCTCTCTATTTTTATCATATCGGAACGATTCTTTTGGAATGACGTCACAAATTTCGTCATCTACGTTTTTACTTTAAGAGTCGGGTTCGAATTATGCTCTGAAGGTTATGGTTTGCGGCTCACATCTCCAAGTGCGCACGAAAATATGATGAAAAATCTGCTCAACCCAAAAACAAGGGAATTTGACTCAAAATTTATTATTTCAATATCATTTTCCAAACAAGGTATAAGAGTACTTTTATAAATTGATTCAATTTAAATTGAAAAGGACTTTTGCTCATTTTTCACAAAATCACACTTAAGAGAGCAAATAATTCTCTCAAGTTCTCTCCTCCCTCTCTCAAGCTTCGAGGACCAATTTCTCTCACTCTCTTGCCAACCTCCGCCCTTGACGAAACCGACCTGCCTCCTCTACCCGGTCTCCTCCTCCGCGCGGCCATCCTTCCTCAGCGACCACCCTCTGCGCACCCGTCCGAATCCTCGCACCGACATGCCTCTTCGCGGTGGACTTCCTCCATAAGCGTACGATCAAGCTTCCTCCTCCTATTTCCATGTCTGATTCTCTTCTTCACATCGTTCGATAATTAATTCTTGACTTTACTTGATTTAAGTGATTCTTGATTTAATTAATTTCGAATTAAGTGCTTATTTGACCTTGCATGAGTTGAATTCTTGAATTGTTGATTTTAATTGATTCTTGAGATTAATAATTATGGATAATTGTGAAATCGGATAACCTTTTGTTTAATTGTTTGAATATCATGAATTTCGACGCGTTAATTATTGTTGATTATTGATTTTCGCGTCGAAGCTTGATTCTGATTCAATAATTGTTGATAATTGATGAATTTCATGAGTTGATGATCATTTTTGAGTTGATTATTTGATATCAACGCGTTGATAATTTTTGTTTTGATGTGCAAGAACCGGTACCGGTATTGATATAATGTTTGCAATTTATTTGTGAATTTCGAGCAACGTTTCAAGTATTGATGTTCGATGATTTTGTATGTTAAACGTTATTTTCCAATCGATTCTTGGTGAACATCGATACATGGTACAATGCTTCCCGGAATTAGTAAATACATGTAAATGTTGCATTTAATTATCGGTTCATGCATGTTTAGCTTTTACTTGATGATTATTGGATATTGATGTCAAGTTTTATCGATTTTAATCAGACTTTTTCGAGCACTTCATGAGTTGATGCAATGTTGTCTGGATTTTTAAAATGCACATGGAACGTGATTTAATTTGTGCTTGATGCATGATTGACTTTAATTTGATGAATGCTTGGTATTGATGTCGAGTTTGGTTGATTTTAACTTGTTATTTTGAGCTTTCATGAGATAAAAAGTTGCTGCCCGTAACTTTAGTTTATGGTTCCGATACTTGTTCGGAAGTTGTTTTTTCATGATTTAATTTCAATTTGAGTTGTAATGTGAACGCTTAACTTCGGTTATCGTTTCTTGTAATTACTAACTCATCTTGTGAATTTGTGAAAGCCCCCGAAGGTGTCTCGGTATATGAGACTTGTGATATACTTTTGTTTTGTCGAGACTTATATCTTATGCAGGATTATGTGTTCGATATTCGGATATCGATTGTGATTTAGTTTCACATCGATGATGCTTCAATGCTTATTCCGAGAAATTTGATTTCTGACTCTTTTTTTGATTGGTTAAGATTTCGCGAAGGTCTCTGGGTTTCTTGCTTTTATTACGCTTTGCTACAGACACTTTGTTCATTTGGTACCTTTCTCAGATTCTGTTTTTGATTCTGCATTGTCTTTTAAATTTCTTGCCATGAGAAGTAGGAATAGAGATGCATGTGCTGAAGACCTACCCCCGTAGGCATTGCGAACTTATTTGTTTACATTCTTGTTGATAAAATACCTCAAAAAGGGGCAATTTCTTGTGTTTGCAAAAGACCTCAAAAATGGGCAACTTCTTGTGTTTGCAAAAGACCTCAAAAAGGGCCGGCTACTTGTGTTTGTTTAAATTCCTCAAAGAAGGAATTACCCTCCCCTTTTACTTTGTGCTTTCAATCGAATCAATAAAAAGTGGAACAATAGGGCTCGTAATCGGCCCCCACACTTTCAAGTCCCTTGGTCATTCTTAGCTCGCATCGTACGTTGATGCTTTAAATTGTCCGTCTCTTGTCCTTGAGTCAAGCAAAGTGGAAAAATAGGGATCACAATCATCCCCCACACCTTTTCATCGCTTCGGTGATATTAGCTCACGTTTGTTAACGTTGAAGCTTCGAGTTGTTAATCGATTTGATTGAGCTATTCTAGTGGAAGAAGGGTCCTTTTACTCATCGACCTTTATTTTCATGTATAGATAGCTCATGTTTGATGTCTTGAGTCGATGCTTGTTAGCATCTTTATGTGTTTATTTCCTTGCACCTTTGCTTGTTCTTTTAGGTTCGCCTTTGTATGTTCCCTTAGGTTCACTTGTTTCGTCTTCAAATCAAGGTAGATATTAGGTTTGTAAACCATGCGTGCTAACTTAGGTAGATATTTCCCCTTTCTATCCAAACTATAGGACCACCATTACATGATAACATTAGAATTATTTGTCTCCCTTAGACTTTTTTCATTCCCCTTTTGCATCATTAAAACAAAAACTTCTTTTCTTGAGAAAACTCAAAACATTTAATAATTGAAGATGCGAATCGTATGCAGTTGAGTCTTGTGGGGTAGAGCGAATTGATCCAGACTGAATCTTGCTCTTCTTTCACTTCCAGATTTTATTACGATCAAATCGCAAACTCTTTTTCAAATAAGCGGAGAAGTAATGAGTGTCCCTCCGGTGGTATCCATTTGCTATCATCCCACCAAAAACACCCACCAATTCAAACCTTTTTGTCTTTGGACCGTCTTCGGAATTTTCTTTGAAAACCTTTTCTTAAAAAAGATGTATTATTTCCTCTCCATACAAAACGACGCATAATTCTCCAAAGGTGGCGTGGCACTATGTAAACTGCTGGAGTGCGAATATAATACTATCCGCTTAAAAAATACAAACCAACCAGCATTTTCTAGGTGAACTAGGAGTGCCTTGATCCCCATTGCACGTGAGGTGGTACGTAGGTACAAAGATTCGCAACCAAGGAAGGCACGACTAATAAAACATTTTTCTTTGTATATACACTTTGCATACATGCATTTTCCCTTAGCTTGATTAACTTTAGATATGAACACACCCTTTGATTAGAACAATAAGAGTGGATCTCGTGGAATACCACGGATGTGAGGGGTGCTAATACCTTTCCCTTGCATAATCGACTCCGGTACTCGATCTATCAGTTGCAAGATCGTGATTTCTCCCTTCAATTTTTTCTTATATGATTTTCCTTTCCCTTCTTGTGGGATAAAAAAATACTCAATGACAATTTCATTAATTTTCTCTCGATTATTTTCCCAGTTGCTTCAACCTGCCGTCGGCTTTAGAAATAAGAAGTAAAATTAGCATTGAAAAGGATGAGTAACAACGGCAAAGCGGTCAGGTCAGACAACCCACTCATTGATGTACGGAAATTCTTAGAGATAAAGACATTGAATGTCTCATCAAACTCATTAACAAAATAATAAGGTCAAAGCAAATGTCGGATGAATGGAGAAGAAACACTTTAGTTACAATCTATAAGAACAAGGAGATAAATAAAATAATGCAACTTATAAGGGGATTGAACTTATAAGTCGTACCACGAAATTCTTGGGAAATATTGAATGAATGAAGACTAAAAAATGAGACTCGAGTTATTGAGAATTAATTTAGTTTATGCGGGAGATCGACCATGGAAGCAATTTATCTACTACAACGTGTGATGAAGTAATATTAGATGGATCAATAAGACATGCACTTAATTTTTGTTTACTTAGAGAAGATGTATGATAAAGTTCCTGGAGATATTTTTGTGAGAATTCCTAGAGAATAAATGGGTTAGAGTTATCTATACTTGAGTTATCCAAGATCTGTATGAACAGGTAGTGTGTGGACATAAGTTGGAGAGACAAATAGTTTCCCTATTATAATAGGATTGCACCAAAGTTCAACCTTAAGCCTCAACTTTTTCACTTTAATTATGAATGTACTCACGAAACACATCCAAGTGGTAGAATCAAAATGTATGCTTTTTGCAGATAATATAGTCCTACTTGAAGAGTCAAAGTAGGGTCTAAATGAGAGGTGGGAGACACTAGTGGGAAAGACACGTTTACCTCGGTTGGATATGAGGTGTTACCTAAGTTTCAAAGGTGAGGCATTGAAGGGCATCATAAAAAGTGCGTCATTTTACCTCTCGGTTGAAACTCCACCGAGGAAAAAGGTTTAACTTGTAGTGGATTCAATACCCATCAATTGCTTATTCATTTTTTAAAGGCGCTAATTTACATCTCAGTTATTAGAATAACTGAGGGAAATATATATACATATCTAGTGAGAATGAGTAAGTTATATGAGAATATGAGAATGAACAAGAACCATCAGATTTAAAAGTAAATGTTCATATTAAACTGTAGTTTTCACAAAATCATGTGCCATAAATCCAAAAAATCAGACGTTTTTAAGAGGAAAGAAAAATCACTAATTAAATTTAAAATATATATATATATATATATATATATATATATATATATATATATATATATATATATATATATATATATATATATATATATATATATATATATATATATATATATATATATATATATATATATATATATATATATATATATATATATATATATATATATATATATATATATATATATATATATATATATATATATATATATATATATATATATATTCCTTGTTTTATTAATATACAAAGTTTCTTAGTTTACATTGTTTTCGTTTCAATCTACAAGTACAAATGTTTGACAAATTCTGAATTTGATTCATCCTCATCACCGTCAATCTGGAGTGAAGATCAAATGCTAGAATCTCATTTAATTGAATCTTGGGAAAGATCAAATGTTGGATATTGCATTCATTTGTTTCTAATATAAAATAAAAAAAGATTAGATAAAAAAATAATTTTTTAGTTACATCATACGAGATTATGTTGTTAAATTGTAATTCAGTGTGTCGAAAAGATTTGATTTATTTTAGATTTAAATAGATTTGATTTAAGTCTAGAATAGATTAGATTTGATTTAGTAACAAAATAGATATTTTGGGCTTTGGGCTTAGGGTGTAAGCTCAGTTATAAATAGAGGGAGTAACCCATATTTTTGTAAGCAAGTCAGTTAAGTTGTATTCACGGAATTTGCAGTTGCAAGTGAATAACAAAGTTTTCCGTAATTTGTGGGCAGGGAGAAACTCTACAGAAAATAATTGTCTTCTTTCTTTTCTTTTCCTTCTCATAATTCATTGTCATTGAGAATAAATTCATCATAGATATTTGGTGGATTTCCAACATATGGTATCAAGAGCTTTGTTTCGATTCAAGGGAAGTATCAATCAATAACGATTGAAGAATTCACGATGACAAGTTATGGGAATGCAAATTATCCATCAACGCTACCAATTTTGAAAATTGACAACTATGAGAATTGGTGCAAACAGATGAAAGTCTTATTCAGGTTTCAAGGACTTTGGGATCTTGTAAAAGATGGAGTCGAAGTGCTTGGAGAAAACGCTTCAGAAGAAGAAAACAAGAAATACACAGAATCTGAGAAGCTGAGTTATAAAGCATTATTTATAATTCATCAATGTGTCAGCCTAGACAATTTCGAAAAGGTTAGTGATTCAAAATCTGCAAAAGAAGCTTGGGAAATCCTTGAGAAGTCTTTTGGAGGCGCTGAGAAAGTGAAAGAAGTGAGGTTACAAACTCACAAAAGGACCTATGAACTACTTCAGATGGAAGACAGTGAAAGCATATCTAATTTCTTCACTAGAATTACAAAACTAGTAAATCAAATCAAGATACGTGGACAAACGTTAACAACAAGAGTTATTGTTTCAAAGATCTTGAGATCTTTAGCTCCTAAGTTCGAACACATAGTGGTGGTGATAGATGAGGGGAAAGACTTGTCGAAATTGAAAAAGGAAGAGCTTCAAGGGACGCTTGAATCTCATGAACAAAGAATGAATTAAAGAGTTGCAGGCAATTCGAAGAGTGATGTGGCATTACAGGGACATTCAGCAAAAGAAACCAAAGGCAAGGGAAAGTGTTTCGACAGAGGTAGAGGTGGCTACAATAAATCGAATGGTAGAGGAAACCAAATCGAAGGAGACATGTCGAATCAAAGAAGATCATACCAAGGAAACCAAAGATGTTGTGTTTCAAATAGAGGAAGAGTTGGTGGTCGAAAACCTGATAAGAGTCACATTCAATGTTACAATTGTCAGAAGTATGGATACTATGCGAGTGATTGTCCAGAAAAATGAAAGAATCGAGAAAGTGATGCAAAGCTTGCAAAACATGAAGAAGAAGAGATGATGTTGATGGTCACAACAAGATATGAAGATAGATTCAAGGACCAATGGTACTTGGATTCAGGATGTTCATCACATATGTCTGGAAGGAAAGATTGGTTTGTCAATATAGATCCCTCAATGAAAATATGGTAAAATTTGCAAATGAAAATACCCTAGCAACTGAAGGTATTGGTGATGTTATGATTATGAGGAAAGATGGCAAGAGGTCAGTAATTTCCAATGTGTTGTACATACCAGGCATGAAGAGAAATTTGCTCAGTATAGGGAAGTTGGTCGAAAAGAATTATAAAGTATCAATCGAAGATAAGATGATGAGAGTCGTTGATGCAAATGGAAGGTTAATCTTGAAGGCTCCTGTGTCTCAGAATCAAACCTTCAAGATTGAACTAAATATGATGGAGCACAAGTGCCTTTTGAATGCAGCTAGCAAATATGAATGGATATGGCATTATAGACTAGGCCATCTCAACTTCAGAGACATCAGAGATTTGAAGAGAAAAAAATATGGTTTCAGGATTGCCAGAAATCGACATTCCAAATGAGGTATGTGAGGAATGTGTGCAGACGAAGCAACACAAGAATAGCTTCAGCAAGGATGCAGGATGCAGGTCGAAGGCTAGTCTTGAAGTCATATACTCTGATGTATGTGGACCAATCTAGGTGGATTCGATGGGAGGTAAAAATAATTTGTTACATTTATAGATGATTTCAGTCGAAAGTTGTGGACTTATCTGATCAAGAAGAAAAGTGAAGTGATCGAAGTATTTTCCAAGTTTAAGTCTATGGTCGAAAGACAAAGTGGTTGAAAGCTCAAAGTTTTGAGAACTAATGGTGGTGGAGAATATGTGTCGAAAGACTTAGATAGGCTATGTGAAAAGGAAGGGATTATGCATGAGGTGGTGCCACCCTATACTCCACAACAAAATGGAATTGCAGAAAGGAAGAATCGAACCATCATGAATATGGTAAGTATGTTGAAAGGCAAGAATTTACCTAAAGAGTTTTGGGGTGAAGCTGTTTCGACTGCAACATACATTTTGAACAGATGTCCTACAAAGAAGCTGGAAGGAATTACTCCAGAAGAATGTTGGTCTGGTGTGAAGCCTAGCTTGAGTCATCTGAAGGTATTTGGATCTATAGCACATAGACATGTGCCAGATTAGTTGAGAAGAAAACTTGATGACAAGTCAAGTCAAATGATTCTAGTTGGATATCATTCGACAGGAGGCTACAAGTTGTTCGATCCAGAGAACAAGAAGATTGTGATCAGCAGAGACGTGATCATATATGAGTTTAAAGAATGGGATTGGACTGAAAATGTCAAGAAAGATTCACTGGGAATCCTATTCGAAGAACCAGAAACTCAAGTTAAAAGAGAAGTTCAACAAGAGGAACCAACAGATATACCAAGTACAAGAAGACCCCAAAGAATAAGACGCATGCCTGCAAGATTGC
Organism: Vicia faba; assembly: GCA_948472305.1. NCBI lineage: Eukaryota > Viridiplantae > Streptophyta > Magnoliopsida > Fabales > Fabaceae > Vicia > Vicia faba. The sequence goes on along the minus strand of OX451739.1, from coordinate 512,607,962 downwards.
AAGATTGTGTGATTACATCAGATGATGTGATAGATGATGAAGGTGAGCTGGTACATTATGCTTTCTATGCAGATGTCGAACCCGTTAATGCAGTTGAAGCATTGAAGGATTCAAAGTGGGTGAAAGCAATGAAGGGAGAAGTGAAATCTATCGAAGACAACAACACTTGGTCACTTGTCGAATTTCCTCAAGGCAAGAAGGAAATTGATTTCAAGTGGGTATACAAAGTGAAAACGAATTCGAAAGGGGAAGTAACTCGACACAAAGCAAGGCTTGTGGCGAAAGGATTTCTACAGAAAGAAGGAATAGACTTCGATGAAGTTTTTGCACCTGTTGCTAGGATCGAAACAATCAGGTTGGTTGTTGGTCTAGCAGAAATAAATAGTTGGCACATATGTCAAATGGACGTGAAGTGTGCATTCCTAAATGGACCCTTAGAAGAAGAAGTTTATGTTAAACAACCAGTTGGGTTTGTGAAACATGACGTAGAAAGAAAGGTGTACAGGCTGCATAAAGCCCTGTATAGATTGAAACAAGCTCCAAGGGCTTGGAATAAGAAAATTGATAGTTTCCTAAGGGAGAAGGAATTTGTGAAGTGCACAACTGAACATGGAGTATATGTAAGAAGAAGCAAGAGTAAATTTATTATACTATATTTCTATGTAGATGATTTGTTGATAACAAGTAGCTGCAAGAGTGAGATCGAAGACTTCAAAGGTGATCTCAATAAGGAATTCAAAATGTCTGATTTGGGTGAGATTTCATATTTCCTTGGTATCGAATTCTACAAGAGCAGTAAAGGTTTGATGATACATCAAAGAAGATATGCAGGATAAATTCTCAAGAGGTTTGAGATGGAAGAATGCAACTCAACTTCGACACCTGCAGAACCAAGATTGCAACTATTGAAAGATGCAAATGAAGATGATGTTGATCCAACCCAATACAGAAGACTTATTGGATCATTGAGATACCTTTGTCATACAAGGCCTGACTTAGCATACAGTGTAGGTATGGTAAGTAGATTCATGTAAAAGCCAAAGGTATCACATCTAGCAGCAGTGAAGAGGATACTAAGGTATCTCAAAGGAACGTTCAATTATGGAATTTTATTTCCTGCATCTGATAAAGGAAAAGAATGCAAGTTAGTGGAATACACTGATTCAAGTTGGTGTAGTGACGCTGAAGATCGAAAGTCAACAGTAGGATATATGTTTATGATAGGTGGTGCACCAGTTATTTGGAGTTCAAGAAAGGAACCAGTAATGGCATTATCATCATGCAAAGCAGAATACATAGTTGCTTCTCTTTGTGCATGTCAAGTAACTTGGATGGTAAACTTGGTCGAAGAGATAACAGGGAAAGATCATAGAGAAATTACCATGAAGATCGACAGCATGTCAGCTATCAATCTGGCGAAGAACCCAATAGCACATGGTCGAAGTAAGCACATCGAAATGAGATTCCATTATCTTCGAGAGCAGGTAGCATATGGGAAGATGAATTTGGAACACTGTAGAACTGAGAATCAGATTGCAGATATCGTAACGAAGGGAGTGCAAGTCGAAGTACTCAGAAGACTAAAAGCAATGATGAACATAGATAGTTTAGATACAATGAATTAGGTGGTGTGTTATTGTAATTCAGTGTGTCGAAACTATGTGTCGAAAAGATTTGATTTGTTTTAGATTTAAATAGATTTGATTTAAGTCTAGAATAAATTAGATTTGATTTAGTAACAAAATAGATATTTTGGGCTTTGGGCTTAGGATGTAAGCTCAGTTATAAATAGAGGGAGTAACCCCTATTTTTGTAAGAAAGTCAATTAAGTTGTATTCACAGAATTTGCAGTTGCAAGTGAATAACAAAGTTTTCCACAGTTTGTGGGCAGGGAGAAACTCTGCAGAAAATAATTGTCTTCTTTCTTTTCTTTTCGTTCTCGTAATTCATTGTCATTGATAAGAAATTCATCATAGATATTTGGTGGATTTCCAACATATGTAAGAAGATAAAACAGTTAATTATTTATCAAAGCACTAGTTTTGAGCTTAAACCAATTTTTTTCCTACTCTTGCAATCCATCACATAGATCTTTTTGGAGCTTCTTTAAGTTTCACTTTTTTCATAACAAATTATTTCATTATCAATGCTTGGGTTTCACAACATAACGTCCTAGATATATAGTGGTGGTGGTCGTGTCCTGATTGGATGTAAAGAGTTTCTTGTAGATTGATGTGTTGGTAATATCTTGAGCGTTGTTACTTTATAAATTGACGACAAAGATACATTAAGACAAAACTAAATTACTTTTTCCATCGGCTTTAACATAAAACCAATGGCAAATATTAGTTCTTTTTAAATGAAAAATAAACTAAAATAGAGACTTTTCTCCTCAGTCCCTAAATCATCCGAGGAAGTAGATTACATCTATTGCAAAAAACGGCGAGTAGAAAAAATTAAAAGAAACATGTATTGTTTCCATGTTCAATTTTTTAGCATTCACCAATTTCTATGTGTGTTGCAATAATCAAACAACGAACTATATTTAAAACAAATTGCAGTATGATTAGGAATAAATTTTTCAATAGTGTCAATCAAATTAAGAAAGCAATATATTACCAATTGTTTTTTTAAATGACATTATTTGAGTTATTCCAAAATATAACAATATTTCCTTTTACCATTCAACATTGACAAGAGGTGGAAAAATTGCTGCCACCACCACCAACAACAAAAACAACACCATTGTATGAGATAGATTGCGAGAACTGAAAAATGATTTGTTAAAAATGGTGTTAGAAGAACAACAAAACATAATCAAATAATTTTCCTGTCTTGCAATCCATTTCAATAATGATGTTTACAAGTATGGAGCGATTGTATACATGAGTTAAGTTTAGGGTAAAACCTAGTGAACAAATCCTTTTATAGTTAAATTCGAGAAACATACACCTCAATTATTATAGAAATCAATGGAATTGATTATTTAATAATTAAATAAAACTATAATAAAAATAACGACATCACTTTTAAAGAAATAAAAACAAAAATTGCAGTTGCTGGAATTTGAAGTATGTACCATGAAATAGTGTGTTGCTGGAATTTGAAGTATGTACCATGAAATAGTGTACCCCTTAGTTGTATACTAAAACTGACAAAATAAATTATTTTTTTGAAATTAAAAAACATGACGCGTATAATATTATACCTCGATTTTTGTTATGTGAGATGAAATCATTGTCATAAAATGTATTATTTGTAATAGTGAGACTTGAAGATGAGTCTAAAAAATACATGAATTTCATCTAAGAAGAATTAAGGCGGAGTATATAGAATATAAGTTCAACAAAAGGAGAAACATTTCTAACCTATAGGTGAAAAATGGAGTCACGTCATCCACAAGTTACACATTTTAAATATCTTAGGTTCGTAATACAAAATGACTGAGAAATATAAGGGAGGGTGTAAACCATTGAATTCAAGCTAGATGTATGAAATGAAGGAGGGCTTTATGGGTTTTATGTGACAAAAAGTACTACTCAAGTTGAAAGGAAAATTTAATTGAACAATGGTAAGACCTACGATCTTGTACACACAAAATGTTGGGTGGTTAGAATCATCACAGGAATAAAATAAGTGAAGAAGATATGTGGATGTTGTGCTAGATTTGTGGTAATACATAATGACATAATATTAGAAATGACAGTATTAAAGAGAATGTTTGGGTATCACCTATAGTAGAAAAGATAGTGGAAAATGTAAAACCTTGTTTTGTAGGTATTATGCAACCTTGGTTTTGATGATAACAACTCTGAAGTACATATCAGATACTCAACATATTGAAGATGCAACAGAGTTTTGCTTCAATAATAAAAGAACAAAACAGATAGATAGGGGTGGAAATAGGCTGGGTTGAGCTAGGATTTTCCAAGCCCAAGCCTGACCTGCCAAAAAAACTGAAGCCTAAGTCTAGCATGTAGCCTATCATAGGCTTATTTTTAGGCCTGAGCCTGGCTTTTTCTAAGGCCTGGTTAGCCTGTTAGCCTACATGAAAGCCTATTATTTTAGACATATGTAAATAAGAAATTTAAATAATGTTTAAATAGACTAACGAACTAAAAAACCAATGAGACTAAACTTTTGTTTGCATTGATTTATTTTAACTGACCAATTAGCATATGTTTTGTGAAACTATTTGTTTAAGAGGGCTTGTGAAAACAATTTATAACATTGTTCATAAGGTGTTTTCATCTTATTTTCATAAGTTCTCCAAGATAACCAAGTTTTATTTATGTATTTTGACTCAAAGTATAAAACATAACATAATGTTAATAAAAAAATTATTCATATTTATTTATATAGGTCGGGCTTTTTAGGCCTAAAAGGCTTTCTCCATGGCCTGAGGCCTAGCCTTTTTAACTAAATAGGCTTATAAAAAAATATAGGTCTAGCCTGAGTCTATGTAGGCTAGGCCATATGCCCCTGTTATCGGCCTGGCCTATTTCCACCCCTACAGATAGATCAGCATGATAGAGATGCAATATAATGACTGGCGTAGAAAAGCAATGAAAGTACACTCAGCATAATAAAAGATACAACCTTTTATAAAGTCAACCAAGAAGAGTAATAAAAGAATAATCAGCATAGCAAGAGATACAACACGATGAATATAAGAGAAGATTAGATGATACTCAGTATAACAAAGATGCATCAGTTGAGAAAGTCAAGCAATGCACTTAAACAGTTAATGCTAAGCCATGGGTTTGATAAAGATTGACAGAGACCTTAGATAAATCTTTAAATATCAATAATAGTTGTTCAGACAAAAGGTGAACAAATAGACTATATTAAAAGCCTCAAAAGAACTGAAGTAGATATACAAAGATCAATAACAGTGAAGGGAAAACAAACAACTTCAAAAGACATATCAGAGCAGAAGGTCAAATACAATAAAAACATTAGACACATGCTTAGGGAAGTTACTCCAATTTAGAAACCGAGTGAATCAATATAAGCAAAAAATACTTTCCTCTTTTATGTAGTTAGCTATAAGCACACACACCCACACACACACAGTGAGGGCAAGATTCATGTTTTCATGATGTCAAAATCTCTCATATCCTCAATGACATGTGTGGTACATAAAATATACTTGGGACAAAGTATGAGATGCAAGATTGGATAAAAATAACCTTTTTGGCAGGAAAAACAAAGACTGCATCGACGTAAAACTAGCTCCGGTCGACTCAAATCTTTGTGCTTCTCCCTGGATATGTTGCATCGGCCCCTTGGTTGACTCAACCTGATTGTCAAAGAAAATTGAAGGCTGCGTTGACACAATCCCCTGATGCGGTCAACACATTCAATCTGTTTGGCTCATCTCCTTGATGTGAGTTGTATTGCACCGACCCAAGGCTCTGGTGCGGTCAACACATTCAATATGTTTAACTCATCTCCTTGGCGCGGGTTGTGTTTCACCAACCCAAGGATCTAGAGCGGTCGACCGCTCACTTAACACTCTCAAAATTTTGTTTGTCTTATTTTCTTTCTTTCTCAGATATTATTGGTTTTTCACTAACAAATATAAATAGAGTTTAGATTCCTTTTGAGCAGTTAATAAGAACTAGTGAAATATACACATAATGCTCATCATCTTCATCCTCTCTTCTCAAAAGTCAACATCTACACATAATCATGGTTGTTGATTCAAGAAAAGTGTTGTGGTGATAAAGTTCAAATCAAAGATTCAATTCAGATTTGGGTTAAGCAATTGTGGGTTGTTCTTGAATAAAATTGTTTGGATTTTCTCCTCCAAGATTCCTATTGGTGTGTGGGTTTTTGCACGAGTCTTTCCTTCATTGAATTCATCTAAGTGAAAGGATTAAGAAATAGTGGGTTTACTTAATCAAGTAGCGGTAACTAGAGGATTGTGAAGATAGATTTGGGGTCAAATTTCTTGTGATTGAAATCAGCTGAGTGAAAGGATTAAGAAACGGAGGGTTTGCTTAATCAAGTAGCGGTAACCAGAGGTATGTTCCAAGAATTTGGCATTTGGTTTGGCTCAAACCAAGGAAAGGGGAGAAGACCGTTACATCAGCAACATTGGTTTGTTTGTATTGTGAACTATCTCTTCTCTTGTAACATTTGCAACTTAATATCAAATATCTCAATTCTAGATTCTAGAATTGAGGGCAGACGTACCCTACGCGAGGACGACAAGGGGAATTGCCTTAACAAATCGTGTGTTATTCTTCTTTTTCTTTATTTCCATACTTGACTACTATAATTTGTGAAAATTAACTTGTCAAATATGCGTGTACTGAAATTATGGTGTGTTGAGATTATTTCACAACATTGGTAACAATCCTTTTGATTGATACCTAAGAAAACTCACCACTACAATTTAGTAAAATCAAAACTAATGTGCTTTGCTCATAAGGTGTTTGACAAATTGACTCATCCACAAATTATTCATTGTGTTTAGCTTTATCTTAATCAACTTATTGGAAGTAATTCATATTCATTGAGGGTGTATAAGTGATTGACCAATTGAGTAAAACGTATTGATTCTTACTTTGTCATTCTATCCCATACGATTATGCATATCCGATATTTTTAATAGAGGATCGTTTAGAAGATTGGAGATTCCGGGAGCTTTCGCATATATTTATGAAAAACAATTTTAAAGAGCGTAAATTATTTTAAACGATCTATTCAACCCCCCTTCTAGATCGATCACATCATCTAACAACTAGTATCCGATCATCGGTTCATCTAGTGCTTCACATATTACTTTTTAGAATATGGAGAACGATCCAAAAGGGGCTTATACGAGAGCTCCTGTTTTCACTGGTGAAAACTAACTATTGGAAAGATTGTATGCGTGTGCATATTAAATCTGCTAATAGAAAGATATGGAAAGTTATCGAGGATGGCCCTATGCAAATAACCATGACTAATGAGGATAACATCACCATACCCAAACCGGAAGCACTATGGGATGAGGAAGACGAGAAAAGTATAGCTATGATTGGAAAGGTAGAAATATGCTTATTGCTTCTTTAGGTGTTGATGAATATTTTAGAGTGTCACATTGTGCTACTGCTAAAGCAATGTGGGATGCTCTACAAATTACCCATGAGGGGACAAATGATGTTAAACTTAATAGAATGAATACATTTACTCAAGAGTTTGATCTCTTTCACATGAAGCACGGTGAAACCTTTGCTGATATGCAAAAGAGATTTCTCATATAATCAATCGCTTACACACTCTTGGTCATGTTACTCCCAATGTTGTTGCTACTAACAAAATTTTAAGATCTCTTAATAGGGAAAGGCAACCTAAAGTTACAGCAATCAAGGAAGCCAACAATCTATCTACACTCGACATAACAACATTGTTTGGGAAGCTTCAAGATCATGAGCAAGAGCTCATAAATCCCAATAAGCACGAGAAAAAGGAAAAGAAAGAAAAACCAAAAGACACGAAAAAGAAGTCTATTGCATTAAAGGCTTCAAGCTCAAATTCCTCCACCAATAACTCATGTGTGAGTGATTCTAGTGATGATGATGAAAGCTCAAGTGAAGATATGGGGTTGTCTGTGAGAAAATATCATAAATATCTCCGAAAGAATGAAGTCCAACACTCGGACAAAAATATCATTAATTATAGAAGCCAATCAAAACCGTCAAGACAAGATGAAGGTAAGAAATATAAATCAAGAGGATCATGTTTTAACTGCGGAAAACCCGATCACTACAAATCGGATTACCCATTGCTCAAGAAAGACAAAGGAAAAGACAAATTCCAAAAGAGACCTAACAAAGCTAGAAGAGCATACATTTCTTGTGATAGTGATAGTGAAGCTTCAAGCAAAAGTGACTCTAGTGGCGAAGAAGAAATGGTCAACCTTTGTCTCATAGCTCATCAAAAGAAGAAAAGCAATGTAAGTCACTCTAAATATGATCATATTGATAAAATGTCTCACATAGAATTGCAAAGAGCTTTTAATACTCTACAAAATAAGGTTAAATAAGCTTTTAAACGATTAGCCTCAAACAAGAAAACATTTTTCATACCTTGAGCAAAAAGTGTCCAATTCCCAAAAAGAGTTGGAAACTCTCAAGGCATCCATGGTAGAGAAAATCAAAACTGATAGCAAAGATGATAAGTTTTCTTGGTATGATTGGTCTGGATGTGAAACTTGTTATATTTGGAAAAGAGATGTAAAAACTCTTAAAGCCAAACTTGACAAGGCTTTACAACCCAAAATTACTTTTAGCATTGATAGATCAAATTTCATAAGTAGTATAATTAACCTTTATAAAAAATACACTTATGAAATAAGAGATCCTCCAAACAAAAGTAACTTAACCAAAACTCTAACTTGTTTATATTGTTTCAAAAGGGGGCACACTATTGGCAAATGTCGATTTAGGAGGTTTTTGGTTCCTCAAGACATTTTCAAATGGTTACCAAAATGCAACTCAAGTATCATTCACACACAAGGACCCAATAAAAATTGGGTACTACTGTACCCCAAAATTTGCCCTCCCATTTCCTCAACATTTTCTCACCACAAGACCCTTGGAGTTCAAGATCCAACTAGGGTTTCCTCTGCTCAAGACTTCTTCTTGCACTGTTGACCCAAATTAGGGTTTGTGTTTGCACAAAGATGTTTTGACCTAAAATTCCTAAGATGACTTTCATGCTTCATATTGGACTCCCAAGTTTATCCATACCAAGTTTCAATCCTTGATTCCAATCTTTGCCCAGTCAATTGGACAATTGACCTAGAAATCAGCTGTATTGGAGAAAAAGTCAACTGTGGCCAATTGACAGTCAAACCTCATGATTTTTGACCCACATCAACATTATGAACTCATGTGGACCATTTGATCAAGTTTGGATCATAATTCCACAAGAAATTTGATCAGATCACCAAAAGGGCAGAATGGTCATTTTTAGGGTTTTGACTACACAAAGGCAATTTTTGACTGATTGACCTAGCCAATGACAAACCAAGCTCATATATGGACTCAAGGATCCCATGGAATTGTCTTGACATGTTCAACAAGTTCAAAAGATCCCAAATGCATGAGACTGACAGATGAATTTTCCAGTCAATTGATCAATTTTTGACTGTATACTGAAAAGTCAAACTTTGACTTTTTGGTCAAAATCAAGGGTCAAGATTCATTTTTCATCAAAACATGTCAAAACATGAAACTTGTTCATCAAGAAATCAAAAATCACAAATTAGGGTTTGAAATGAAGAATTTTCATAACTTAGAATTTTTCTAAGTTATGAAAATCCCTAATTTTTTCCTAACTTTGTCCCATTTTTTCACCAAGATGAATTTGGATTCAAACAAAAGTCAAAACATGAAAGTTGTAGTCCATTGCAAAATATACAACTTTGATTCACAAAGTTTCCTCAAAAGAAGCTTGTAGCTCAAGTTATGATTTTTGGAACAAGGGTGCAAAACATTCTTAACTTAGAAAAATTTTGACCTATTATAGGCAGGATTTTTGCCTAACTTCATGGCAACTTTTCACATGCTTCCACTTGGAATTTAAACTTGCATTACAAATATGGATTGTAGCACACATTCCAAGCTTTCCAAAATGTCCAAGAACTCATCAAACAACCTTGTGGTTAGGGAGAATCGAATTTGGCAATATAGGAAAAACTCACTTTGCTCATGGCCAATTTTCATGTTCATACACTTAGGCATTTTTGAACTCAGCTTGCATTCCTAGATTACAGGCCTCAAATCTCATTTAAACTCATAAATTCAATGCTAATCCATTGTGCCAATACATTATTTTGCTCATTTGGTCATTACATGTAAGTTTAAGCCATAATTAGAAAAAGTATTATATCCATTTTTGAAAAGTGAAACTTTATGTCAATTTGCAAATCAAGAGGTACAAAGCAAAATATCTTTGGCACAAGTTATTGAGCTAATCCCACTGATCAAGGGCAAGCTTAGCAGCACATTAGAGGGGCCTCCATCAGTCTAGAAAAGAGGTTGACATTTTGTTGCTTAAGGGTGAAGGAACTTGGCATAACAGATACCAACACACATTGCTGCAAAAACCAACCAAGACAAACTTTCTCCACACTTTCCATACTCCCTAACAGACCTAAAACACGAGCCTTTAACCCTTGATCCCTCCTCATACAGAAAATCACCATAAAACTGCACAAAACAGGGCATTCTGCATTTGGACTTGGCCAGCTCATTCCCATCATGCACTTTCATCCAAACCACTTCATACACCTTCCATAACATCCATATAGACTATTCCAAACATTGAACTGAGACTGTAACAGCCATAGCATCATTTGCCATTTTCATTTTTCTCTCTTGCAGGTTGACTTCTGTAGCTCGATTTAGCAATATTCAAAGCAAACAAAAGGTTGGAATAACATCCCTAGACCTCAAGCAAGCTATACCAATCCTCACCTTGCACTGAAAGTACCTCCATTTCCAGATACGATTCAAGCTCAACAGGTAAGTTCATGAACTCCTATCTCTCTATCCAGGCATAGTTAGGCTTAGGTTTGTGAAGAAATTATGTCATATTCATGGCCCTGAATCTACCCATATCATTACTTTTCATTTATGTTATGTGTACTTAGAGAATTTTGAGTCTGAACATTGAACAAATATTAGGTCAGGAATTGGGGGAGAAGAAATTCTCTCTCATTTCTAAGAGTTAGATTGACTTCTTTATATGTTTAGAATCGTGGCTTCAAGCTCTACAGGTTTTATGTTTCAAGATTTGGCAAAGGATCAAAGAATCAGGAGTTAGAGAGATGGGCAAAAGGGCGCGCGTTTTTAAACGTTTTTTGTTGTCTGGAGGTTGAAGACAACCTCTATGGGTTGGGCCTGTGATTTTTTTTACTCTTTGCACTATGTTTTTACATTTGAACCCCCTGGCCCATTTTGAGATATACTTGTTATTTTCCATTTTTTCTTTTTTATTTTATTTCCATATTTTTATTTAAATCATAAAAAATATTAAAAATATTTTTCCCACATTTTTGCATTTATTTTGATATTTGTTAGGCTTTATTTAGTTGTGTACATAAATAAACACTTATATACTATTATTTTAAAATACAAAAATAATACAAACATGTTTTATTTCTGATTTTTATTTTATATTATCTCTTGAAAACATTTTACATAAAATATACTTTTCTTAAAAATAATATTTAATATTTTATTTTTTTGTACATATAATATATATTTAATATAATGTAAATACATGTATATTTATTAATATATTTAGGGAAAATATAAAGAATTAATACATTTTATTTTTATTAATATTTTGACCTCAAAAATACTTCTTTTACAATATACCTTCTTTTATTTATTTTTATACATAATTATTAAATATTGCACATATTAAATAATCCATACATTTTATTTAGCAAAATTAGGGTTTTTTGCCCTAAACACAAAAATATTTAAAAATTAACTTTTCTTTTATTATTTTATTTGTGAATAAAAAATATACACTTACACAAGAATACCTTCACATATACATTGTTCCATTCTTATACATCTTTACATTTATATTTGCGCAATTCAATTTGGTTATAAATATTGGGTACTATCCTCCTATGAAGTCTCATCCCCATTTGAACATTTGTACCCCCATTCCCATGATCATTGTGTAATAACTTAGGACTTTTAAATTTCGCACTTTAAATGCTTTCTAAATATGCCATGTTAGAATTAGGGTTTTGTATGCAAATCAAAAACACCAAGTAGTTTGACCTAAAACCAAGATAAACAAGCATGAAAATGGACAACACTAAACACACTTGCACCCCTAGGGTATTCCACTTGTTGCCTTCAATAATGGGCCATATTGTATGTTGAGTATCTTTGGCAAAAACAAAACAAATTCAAATGATCATAGTCCCTCGATGACGCCTTCGAAAGTTGCCTAAAAATGATCAAAGTCCCTTAAAGGAAAAATTGCCCAAAGATACTTGGCACCATTGCAATCATGGTCTAAAACGATGACCCGCGCCCGTCCCGTTCACATCCTAACACAAGATTGTCCACCAAATGCAATGGTGGAACAAAATTGTTAAAAGGGTTAAAAACATAGCAAAGATCTTTGAGAAATGTAGGGTAGATAGCTCTTGGTTACTTGCCCCCTTGCAAAACAAAAACACTTGCCTATTTTTCAAACCACACATCACTACACTTTCAAAACAACTTTCAAAAACATTGAAAACCTTTTCAAAAGACATACACCTTTGTATACATCCCAACATGGATCATTACAAAGGTTGCCACCACATTGGCCTCTTTTCAAAGCATTTTCAAAATCCACACACAAAGCACCATTTCAAATTTAAAATCAAGGCAAGTTGATCTAAGCAAGTAACTAAGAGCCCATGGATAACTATGGATAGAAAGGGTGCTAATATCTTCCCTTTCTATAATCTACTCCCCGAACCCAAGAAAACATCTCAAAGGTTTTTGCTGTGCTTTTTAAACCTTTCCTTAGGATAAAATAAAAAGTCGGTGGCGACTCTTGCTCAACCGAAACATTTGCGAAAACAAACGCAAAAACCCAAGTCAGTTCTCCCACCGTATCACAGAACTGGCGACTCTGCTGGGGATTTATTAAAAGTGGAGTAACCTTAGGGCTTAGGTCACCTTTGTTTTCAATTGTTTGCTTTGTTTGCTTTTATATTTGTGGGCTTGGCATCGGAGTTTCATAGATCCTAACACGGATCTGAGGAATACCCTTTTAGGTAGCATAATCTGTGAGGGACCTGTCCGGCGTAGACTGACATGGGTGAAGCAGTGGCTACGTTGGTGTGGCACCTTGGTCTGTACCGATATCCCTTGTGTTGCAACGAGGAGAATATGGGTCTTCTAAGGAGTCATTAAACACCAACCGACCTTAGAACCCTAAATTGACCAAACTTGGCCATAGAACAGTAGCAACATGCTACACTCATTGAGGCTAAACTCTCGCGATGGTTCTGGACGCAAGAAAAGATTGCGATGCTGAAGTTATGACCGATTGAGGGTAGTCAATGATTTGGGATCCTCTAGAACCCGGTTACTTTTGATAGGACAGGTTTTAACCAACAAAACTAAAAGAGGGTAATACCTAAACTTCATGCTGGCCTAAAACCTAAGGGTTGCCTTGTGTGACTTGTGTGCCTTATCATATTTTCCTTTGTGAATACTTGTGGTGTGCTTCATCCTAGCATCATACCATCATACTATTGCATGCATCCTGTATAAGGACTGACCCATTTCAAAGACAAAAAAGTTTCATCTTTGCTCTGTTTTGTAGGACATCATGATACCCGTGCGCAGGAATACTATTCGGCTCAATTTTGTTCAACCACCAACTTTGCTCAAGGATTTGGTTGATAGGATTCCAAACATCACTTCCTTCATCAAGAGGCATGGTTCTCTCCTTGGTTTGATCACTTCAAAGTGGGACCAACAACTGATAAGTGTCCTGACCCAGTTTTATGATCCCCTGTATCATTGCTTCACCTTTCAAGACTTCCAGCTGGTCCCTACCCTGGAAGAATTCTCTTATTTGCTTGGTATCCCTGTTTTGGAGCAGACTCCATTCACTGGTTGGGAGAAGACTCTTAGGCCTGAAGAGATTGCTGCAGTCCTTCCCTTGACCAAAGAAGAGGTATTGGCTAACTGGGAAACTAGAAGTGGAGTTAAGGGCTTTTTGGTTAAGTTTCTGGTTGGCAAAGCTAATGGTTTCTTGAATGACTTAGACTTCAAGGCGTACGAAGACATTCTGGCTCTTTTAATCTATGGTCTGGTATTGTTTCCAAATCCTGACACCTTTATCAGTATCTATTCCATAAGGATCTTCATGTCTCGGAATCCTGTACCCACTCTTTTGGGTGATATCCTGCAACAACTCTATGCTCGTACTGCCCGAAGACGGGGAACTCCATGGTGTTGTGCTCCTTTGCTAGCGAGGTGGTTTATTTCGCACCTTCCTAAGTTCGTGCTGAAGAATGAAGAAGGAAAGGGTTGGGCTCATAGGTTAATGTATCTCACTGATAATGACATCACTTGGACTCTCAGAGGTTTGGATGAGGTAGCTGTTATTGATCGTTGCGGAGAATACCCTAATGTTCTGTTGATCGGTACCCAGGGAGGAATCTCTTATAATCCATGTTTAGCTCTTCGTCAGTTTGGAAGATCCAGAAGAGTAGGGCCTCATGAGATGTTGGTTTCTCACTTCCATTTTGAATTTCAGGTAGACAGTGACAAACTACGCCATGGATTCATTAAGGCTTGGGACATAATTCACAAAGCTGACCCACATGAGTTGGGACCAAAGATTCCTCTACCAATGGAACCCTATTGCAGATGGGTCCGCATCCGTGCTCAGAAGTTAGGTATGCCATACGAAGCTGTCAGACCTATCATTCTTGAATCTCTTGGTGAAGACGGGGTTCCTCCAACTGTCCTCCCTCCTCAGATACCCACTGATGTTGATACACTAAAGAGATCTTGGGCGCAGCTAAAGGAAGAACATGATTTTTATCGGGAAAAGTTCAACGAATAGGAACGGAAGATCCAGAAGCTGACTAAGCAATTGGAGGAAGAGCGGATCCTGAATGACTATATCCATACTGAGAAGAGGAGGCCATGGGAGCACTGATTGGGCTTTGAATGTTTCCTTTTACAACTTTTATTTCCTTTTTAGTATTTTCATTCCTGTAATGCCTAAGGGCAAGTTGTTGAACAATTTAAAGTTTGAATCTAATGAAGTGTGTTTCCCTTTTGTCTACAAAGTTGAATCTCGTTTGTCTTTGAAAACATAAATCATACGCATCTCATTGCATCATATGCATAACAGGTACCCTTTTTCCACAGGTTGCTTAATCTTCTTCGCTATTTATTTGAACAGTCATCATGAATCCTGAATCATTCAACAAACAAGCTATCAAGGCCCTCCAGGCCCAAAACGCCCAGTTTCAAGAGATGGTCATGAGCTTAGCCCAAGGTCAACAAGAGTTGAAGGCTCTACTCTTGAAGAAGAAGAAGAAGAAGAAGAGGACTGCGTTGTTCAACACTGGACACAGGTTTGGGAATACACTCCATAATGAGGCTGATCAGGCTACTTCCTCTGCAGAGAAAGACAGTCCCCAAGGGGAAAGGGCTCCTAGTCCTGCAGTCTCCGACAACGAGACGGATTACAATGACGAACAGTACCCTCCTGCTGTAGACAGATACAAACAACTAGAGGACCGTTTAAGTGCCATGGAGATTCAAAATGTGCCGGGGCTGGATTTCGGAGATTTAGGTTTATCTTCTGGGGTGGTGATTCCACACAAGTTCAAGGCGCCTGCCTTTGCAAAGTACGACGGGGCTTTCTGTCCTAAGCTGCATCTCAGATCATATGTAAGGAAGATCCAACCTTACACTGCAGACAAGAACCTTTGGATCCATTTCTTTCAGGATATCCTTTCGGGGTCTCAACTCGAATGGTTTTATCAGCTAGAGGGAACCAGTATTCGAAACTGGGAAGATTTGGCTACCGCATTTTATAGACAGTATCAATACAATTCTGACCTTGCTCCCACGCGTACCCAACTTCAGGGTATGTCACTGGGAACGGGCGAAGGATTCAAGGAATATGCGCAAAAGTGGAGAGACTTGGCTGACAGGGTGCAGCCTCCGCTGACTGACCGTGAACTTGTCGACATGTTTCTGGGGACCCTGTCTGGTCCATTCTTCAATCATCTGATTGGTAATTCTTCCGCTGGGTTTACAGATTTGATCTTGACGGGTGAAAGGATAGAAGCTGGTATCAAGTCAGGGAAGATACAGAAAGTTTCCTCCGCGAGTACTGAGAAGAAGCCTTTCAAGAAGGAAGCTAGTGCTGTTTATGGTCCTAGAAGACAAGTTAAGCCAGAACGCCGCCAAGCCGTGAATGCATTGGTAATTTCAAAGCCTGTTGCTGCTCCTCAGCAGTACAATCAACAAAGGGGTGAGAGGCCCAAAAGGCAGTACACTCGGCTTAGGATGACCCTGTCTCAGATATTGCCGCAACTGCTGTCAACCAACCTGGTAACTATCAAGGAAGCTCCGAAGGTGGTGAATACAGCTTCCCCAAAATACAACCCCAACGCCCGTTGCGCTTATCACTCTGATAGCCCCGGGCATACTACGGACGATTGCTGGGCTCTGAGGAATAAGGTTCAAGACCTTATAGATGCTAAGGAAATACAGTTTGAGGCGCCTGAAAGACCCAATGTTGTGACTGCTCCCATGCCCCAGCATGGAGTGAGTGTTGTGGAAGAAGACCGATATGTAGCCTCCGTGGAAGAGATTGTTACTCCATTATCGACTGTTAAAAGGAATCTGTTGCTAGCCGGTTTATTTCCGGGATGTGATGAAGATTGCCTTCTATGTGCTGTTTCACCTTTTGGTTGTCCTTTGCTGAAATCAGGTATCCAAAGCCTGATGGATAGCAAGGAAATCTTGTTTGAAAAGATTGCCGTTCCTGCTGTCCCCACCGAAGAAGTTTCTATTGTCACTATTTTCAACAAACCTCCCAAGGTTCCTTCAAAGAAGCCTGTCAAAATTATGTCCATTCAGAAAGTTGCTCCCATCACCATTACAGTTCCGGGGCCCCTCCCTTATACATCCGACAAAGTTGTCCCGTGGCACTATGGGGCAGATGTTTATGTGCTTGGAGTGAAGCAAGAATTTGATACAAGTACCGGTGTCAGTAGCATCACCGGACCTGCCAAGATTACTCGCAGTGGTAGGCTATTTTCACCAGATATTTCACCACCAGTTATTCAGAAACCTCTTATCATCACACCCGCAAGTGTGCATGTTTCCCTTCCAAATCAAGTTCCTGTGTCTACCCCTGCCGCCGAGTCCTCTAATGCTAGGGGCAAAGGAGTTGCTACCGATTTGCCTACCCGGACGGAGGCACCGAAGACGACCGCTGTTGAAGCCTCCCAGCAAGAGATGGAGGAGATCCTCAAGATTATCAAGAAAAGTGATTTCAATGTTGTTGAGCAGCTGGGGCACACCCCATCAAAAATTTCCATGCTATCATTGTTGTTATGTTCAGAGGCCCACGCCAAAGCCCTAACCTCCTTTCTGAAAATAGCTCATGTGCCACAAGAAACATTTGCTGATCAATTTACTGATCAATTTACTGATTGTGTGGCTAACTTGACTGCTGATAACGGGTTGGGCTTTTCTGACGCCGATCTGACTGCAAAAGGAAAGAACCATAATGATGCCCTGCATGTCTCTATTGAATGCAGGGGCACTACTCTGGCCCATGTGTTGGTGGACACCGGTTCTTCATTGAATGTATTGCCCAAGAAGGCCCTAGACAGATTGGATTGTGAGAGTCTGGAACTCAAGCCCAGTAACATTGTTGTCTGAGCCTTTGACGGTTCGAAGAGGATGGTACATGGCGAGGTTGACATTCCAATCCGGGTTGGTTCTCAAGTTTTTGATTCTACTTTCTATGTGATGGATATCCGTCCATCCTATTCTTGTTTATTGGGTCGTCCATGGATCCATAAGGCCGGAGCGGTGACCTCCACACTACATCAAAAGCTTAAGTACCCAGTCAGGGGAAAGATTGTTACGGTCCAAGGGGAAGAAGAGTATATGGTCAGCCACTTGAACTCGTTCCGATACATAGAAATGGATGGGGAATTCATTGAAACCCCCTTTCAACACTTTGAAGAGGTGCCTCAGACGTTGGCGTTGGCTGAAACTGTGATTGAAGACCATCCTTTGAAGATGGCTTCCTTGAAGGATGCTCGGGCTGTGATTGAGAAAGGCGAGTGCGCAAACTGGGGTCGGCTTCCTGACTTCACTCCAAAGACTGACAAGTTTGGGTTGGGTTTCACTGCAGAGGCTCAGAGGGTTGTTCGCAAAGAAAGGATCGGAAAACCTCCGGTGTTCATCACCAACCCAGGAGTGAATGCTATTGAGGATGACATAGAGGAAGCGGAATTTGACAGCTGGATCTACCCAACAACCGACAATGGGCCAAGCAACTGGACTGCCAAGGACTTTACACCTATTACTTTTGTCACTCAGTAATAAACTCTTTTGTCTTCAATTTGTAACAAACAATATGTTGAAACTTTTATGGCTCGGTGTCCTGCCCAGGGCACCGTGGCTTCATTTGTGAGGGCTTTTGTATGACATTTTCATATATCATTAATCAAAACATTGGATGTTTGTTGCATTTCAAATCTTGTGCTCCATTTCTTTCTTTATCATATATTGCAAAACAGCTATATTTACACACACTCACTTATACAGGTTCCAATCCACTCTGGATCTCACTGGTAATGACTCTGCTACTGCCAGTTATGACTTCGAAAATCCGATCAACTTAGCCGAAGACGAGGGTGAAGATGATTGCGAAGTGCCTGGTGAACTTGCAAGACTGCTACTCCAGGAAGAGAGGGCTATTCAGCCGCATGAAGAGCCAGTGGAAACGGTAAATCTGGGTACTGAGACAGATAGAAAGGAAGTCAAGATTGGTGCCAATCTGGAGCTCAGTGTGAAACAACGGTTGATTCAGATGTTGCATGACTACATGGAAATCTTTGCTTGGTCTTACGAAGACATGCCTGGTTTGGATGCCGACATTGTGGTTCATCACCTTCCTACCAAGGAAGATTGCCCTCCGATAAAACAGAAGGTTCGCCGCATGCGTCCAGAGATGTCCGAGAAAATCAAAGCCGAGGTTATGAAACAATTTGATGCCGGGTTTCTAGCAGTGACTTCTTACCCTCAGTGGGTTGCCAACGTGGTTCCAGTGCCAAAGAAAGATGGTAAAGTCCGAATGTGTGTTGATTACAGGGATTTGAACAGGGCTATCCCTAAGGATGATTTCCCTCTGCCTCATATCGATGTTCTGGTTGATAATACTGCTCAGCATAAAGTTTTCTCCTTCATGGACGGCTTCTCCGGTTATAATCAGATCAAGATGGCTCCTGAAGACATGGAGAAGACCACTTTCGTTACTCAGTGGGGCACCTTTTGCTACAAGGTCATGCCATTTGGGTTAAAAAATGCTGGGGCAACCTACCAATGTGCCATGGTTGCTTTATTTCATGATATGATCCATCACGAGATAGAAGTGTACGTCGACGATATGATTGCAAGGTCTCAAACTGAGGAAGAACACCTTGACCATCTGCGGAAGCTGTTTGACCGTCTGAAGTTGTACAAGCTAAGGTTGAACCCAAACAAATGCACCTTTGGGGTGAGGTCTGGAAAATTGCTGGGTTTCATTGTAAGCGACAAAGGTATTCAAGTGGACCCTGCCAAGGTGAAAGCCATACAAGAGATGCCGACTCCCAAGACAGAGAAAGAAGTCAGAGGCTTTCTAGGACGACTGAATTACATTGCCCGATTCATCTCGCATATAACTGCTACCTGTGAGCCAATCTTCAAGCTGCTGAAGAAAGATCAAGTAGTACGTTGGAACGATGAATGTCAGGCCGCTTTCGAAAAGATAAAGGAGTATCTCCAAGAACCACCCATCCTTATGCCACCAGTGGAAGGGAGACCTCTAATACTATACTTGACAGTACTGGACAACTCAATGGGGTGCGTGCTGGGGCAGCATGACGAGTCTGGCCGAAAAGAGCACGCTATTTATTACTTGAGAAAAAAGTTTACCGACTGTGAGACTCGGTACTCACTGCTCGAGAAAACTTGATGCGCTCTGGTATGGGCTGCTCGCCGGCTGAGATAGTATATGTTGACTCACACTACTCTGTTGATTTCAAAAATGGATCCAATCAAGTACATATTCGAAAAGCCCACTCTGTCCGGAAGAATAGCAAGATGGCAAATGATCTTGACGGAATATGACATCCAGTACACAACTCAAAAAGCAATCAAAGGAAGTGTATTGGCAGACCATTTGGCACACCAACCTGTGGACGATTACCAATCGTTGAACTTTGAATTTCCAGACGAAGATATCATGGTAGTAACTAATTGTGAAGTACCTGGACCGGATGAAGGACCTGAGGAAGGATCCCGATGGTCTATGCACTTCGACGGAGCCTCGAATGCTTTGGGTAATGGTATTGGCGCTGTGATCATATCCCCCAAAGGCACTCATACTCCACTCACTGCCCGACTATGTTTCAACTGCACCAACAACATGGCGGAGTATGAGGCATGTATCATGGGTCTTCAAGCTGCAATTGACTTAAGGATCAAGTTTCTGAGTGTCTTCGGAGATTCCGCTCTCGTGATCAACCAGATCAAAGGCGAGTGGGATACGAAACACCCGAATCTTATTCCTTACAAGGAGTATGTGCTGACATTGCTTCCCCACTTCGAAGAGATAACTTTTGAACACTTCCCAAGAGAGGAGAATCAGTTAGCGGACGCGTTGGCTACAATGTCTTCTATGTTCAAAGTCAAATGGGACAACGAAGCGCCCCGGATCATTATCTGGAAATTGGACGAACCTGCATATTGCTGTGATCTTGAGGCTGAAGAAGTAACAGAGAAACCCTGGTATCATGAAGTGAAGAGGTACTTGGAAGCCCAAGAATACCCCGAAGGTGCATCTGTTAACGACAAGAAGTTCTTGAGAAGGTTCGCGGCAAAGTTCTTCCTCAGCAACGACATTCTGTACAAGCGAAACCATGACTCAACCCTACTGCGTTGTGTGGATAAGACTGAAGCAGGAAAGATCATGGCGGAGCTACATGAAGGTACATTCGGAACGCATTCCAGTGGGCATACCATGGCAAAGAAAATCCTTCGGGCAGGATATTTCTGGTCCACAATGGAAGCCGACTGTTACCAACATTCGCGAACTTGTCATAAATGCCAGATCTATGCTGATAAGGTGCACATTCCTCCGGTACCTCTGAACGTCTTGACAGCACCTTGGCCTTTTGCAATGTGGGGCATCGATATGATCGGCGAGATCCGACCTACTGCATCCAATGGGCACCGCTTCATCTTGGTAGCGATTGATTACTTCACAAAGTGGGTTGAAGCGGCTTCCTACGCCACCGTAACCAAGAGCGTCGTGGCACGGTTCATTCGGCACAACCTGATCTGTCGATACGGTGTACCCGAGAGGATCATTAAGGATAATGGTACTAATATTAACAACAAGATGATCACTGAGCTCTGCGAGCAATTCAAGATACAGCACCACAACTCTTCTCCTTACCGGCCGAAGATGAATGGGGCTGTAGAAGCGGCAAATAAGAATATTAAGAAGATTGTGCAGAAGATGACAATGACCTATAAGGATTGGCACGAGATGTTACCGTTTGCTCTTCATGGGTACCGTACCTCAGCAAGAACGTCAACCGGGACAACCCCCTTTTCCTTGGTCTATGGCATGGAGGCAGTCTTGCCGATTGAAGTACAAATACCCTCTCTCCGGATAATGAAGGATGCAGACTTGAGCGAAGATGACTGGATCCAGACTCGACTTGATCAATTAAATCTAATTGACGAAAAGAGGCTCACTGCTATTTGTCACGGTCAGACGTACCAGAAACGGATGATCAGGGCATTTAACAAGAAAGTCAGACGACAAGAGTATCAAGTCGGAGACTTGGTAATCAAGCGCATCATTCTTCCTCAAAGTGATCCCAGGGGAAAATGGACTCCTACGTACGAAGGTCCATTTGTGGTTAAACATATCTTCTCGGGAGGAGCTATGATTCTAACCACCATGGATGGTGACGACCTTCCTCACCCCGCCAATGCAGACATAGTAAAAAGATACTACGCATGAACTAAGGACCCGCTAGGTTGACACACCTAGGAAAAAATAAGGGCTTCCCGGCGAACCAAAAGGGTTCGGGCAAAAATAAGGGATGAAATAAAAAAATCTGTACACCCGGCAAGTCGAAAACCTGAAAAGGCGGCTTGGGCAAAAATGGGTATCCCGGTGGACTGAAAACCCGAAAGGGCGGTCCAGGCAAAAGTTAGGGATAAAGCGTAATACTATGTCTCATTGGATCACCTTGCATTCAGAATTCGACATCAACTATCAGGGCTCAGACTTCGGCAATCGATCAATCAGCTTCACCTTCAACTAAACAGCAAAGTGATGAGACGCTTGAATACATAAAGGCGATAGCAGAGTTGGAACCCAATGGGAATTTCCACATAGTTGTTTTGTTTTCCTTTTCAAAATTGTATAAAACTCTATGTTATTTGGCGGCGTTCTAGGACGCCAGCCTCCTGTACATAAACGCCTATTTTACAGGCAAAATTCAAAATCAATACAAATTCAAATTTTCAGACAAATTATCCATTGTTTTCCCTTTTTCTGTTTTGTTTTGCAAAGAACGTCCAATGCTCATTTTTGATATATGCATTTGACATTAAATTGCTAGATCATAAATGTTTACATACGAAACAAAGGATTAACGACCGGTGACATCAGAAACAGAGGGCAATTTTGAAGTGACCAAGCGGTCTAGTTGCTTTGTCCGCCAGGGTACCGAAGTAGGTTCGACTGAAGAGCATAACCAAGTTACATCAACTCCCCACAGAGTAGTCCCAGCAAGTCAGCAATACTCTCCCCAAGCCGAGATAATCCACTGTCAGCCTTAAGGAAGTTAAGTATCCCCAGAATATCTTAGCATTCCCCAGCGGAGTATAGACATCCCTCAACAAGCGTCCCCGGCAGTCTTAATCTAAGATTGTTCCCCGGCGGAATATCAACACCCCGGTGCAGTCTGAAAGTTTCCCCCAGGAAAGTTGAATCCATATCCCCAGCAGGTCTTGAAGCTTATCCCCAGTAGATTCTGGAAGCTTATCCCCTGCATATTACGGACGTCTCTCCCGAACTTTATTCAAAGTTATTTCTCACAAGAGCTTATAACTGGGTTATCCTCAGCTAATTACCACGGAAAGTCCGTCCTCAGAGAAGTTCTTTTTATCCCCAGTGGAGTTCATCGAAGTTCCCCAACACAACTTATCAGCAGAATCCCCAGCGGAAACGAAGAACTCTTCTCTTCAAACATCAGCCCAGGATTTGATTCCCCGGCCAATCGTCAAGGATTTATTTTCCTAGTTAAAAATACATTCATAGACATTTCACATTTCATACATCCTGCTTACATACATGATAAGGTGTATACAACACTATCTCATTTTGAGCATCATGACATCATGCATCTCATACATTATGACATTGCATACAACTAATGCTTTGCCTTTTCAGAAAAGATCAATCCAAAAGATGATTACTATCAAATATCACAAATCCAGATTCGATTCCTGTATCTAGCCAGGGCACATCTGTGAGTGATTGATTGTAGATTCGATACCTGTATCTAGCCAGGGCATATCTGCATGAAGAGTTTGAAGGTCAACCCCTGTAACAAGCCAGTAAATTATCTTTCAATCTCAGGTCAGAGGTTTACACTTGTATCCATCCAGGAAAACCATCTCTACCAACCTTTTATAATTCCAGATTCGATACCTGTATCTAGCCAGGGCATATCTGTAGACAACAATTCCAGATTCGATACCTGTATCCAGCCAGGGCACATCTGAAGACAACAATTCCAGATTCGATACCTGTATCCAGCCAGGGCACATCTGAAGACGACCAATTCCAGATTCGATTCCTGTATCTAGCCAGGGTACATCTGTGAGCAACCAATTGTAGATTCAATACCTGTATCCAGCCAGGGCATATCTGCATGAAGAGACTGAAGATCAACACCTGTAATAAGCCAGGAAACATCTTCCTTTCTCAAAGTACGCTAATTCTCGCTAAGGAATCTCCTACGCGATCAACACTTCCAAATGGCATCTATAAGCCCATTCCCGGAAAGGTTCTGTCACGTCTCCAAATGGCATCTATAAGCCCATTTTCGCCATCACATTGCTGATACTCCAGCATGCGAGTGCAAATTTCCGGGCACTCTAGTGTCCAATCTCCTTTTACCCTCGAGTCGCGAAAGGCAAACTTGCCAATCTAACTCTTCAGGTTCAAGAAGATTGAACAGGGGCAACTGTTGTACCCCAAAATTTTCCCTTCTATTTCCTCAACATTTTCTCACCACAAGACCCTTGGAGTTCAAGATCCAACTAGGGTTTCCTCTGCTCAAGACTTCTCCTTGCACTGTTGACCCAAATTAGGGTTTGTGTTTGCACAAATATGTTTTGACCTAAAATTCCTAAGATGGCTTTCATGCTTCATATTGGACTCCCAAGTTTATCCATACCAAGTTTCAAGCCTTGATTCCAATCTTTGCCCAGTCAATTGGACAGTTGACCTAGAAATCAACTGTATTGGGGAAAAAGTCAACTGTGGCCAATTGACAGTCAAACCTCATGATTTTTGACCCACATCAACATTATGAACTCATGTTGACCATTTGATCAAGTTTGGATCACAATTCCACAAGAAATTTGATCATATCACCAAAAGGGCAGAATGGTCATTTTAGGGTTTTGACTGCACAAAGGCAATTTTTGACTGATTGACCTAGCCAATGACAAACCAAGCTCATATATGGACTCAAGGATCCCATGGAATTGTCTTGACATGTTCAACAAGTTCAAAAGATCCCAAATGCATGAGATTGACAAATGAATTTTCCAATCAATTGATCAATTTTTGACTGTATACTGAAAAGTCAAACTTTGACTTTTTGGTCAAAATCAAGGGTCAAGATTCATTTTTCATCAAAACATGTCAAAACATGAAACTTTCTCATCAAGAAATCAAAAATCACAAATTAGGGTTTGAAATGAAGAATTTTCATAACTTAGAATTTTTCTAAGTTATGAAAATCCCTAATTTTTTCCTAACTTTGTCCCATTTTTTCACCAAGATGTATTTGGATTCAAACAAAAGTCAAAACATGAAAGTTGTAGTCCATTGCAAAATATACAACTTTGATTCACAAAGTTTCCTCAAAAGAAGCTTGTAGCTCAAGTTATGATTTTTGGAACAAGGGTGCAAAACATTCTTAACTTAGAAAATTTTTGACCTATTCTAGGCAGGATTTTTGCCTAACTTCATGGCAACTTTTCACATGCTTCCACTTGGAATTTCAACTTGCATTACAAATATGGATTGTAGTACACATTCCAAGCTTTCCAAAATATCCAAGAACTCATCAAACAACCTTGTGGTCAGGAAGAATCGAATTTGGCAATATAGGAAAAACTCACTTTGCTCATGGCCAATTTTCATGTTCATACACTTAGGCATTTTTGAACTCAGCTTGCATTCCTAGATTACAGGCCTCAAATCTCATTTACACTCATAAATTCAATGCTAATCCATTGTGCCAAGACATTATTTTGCTCATTTGGTCATTACATGTAAGTTTAAGCCATAATTAGAAAAAGTATTATATCCATTTTTGAAAAGTGAAACTTTATGTCAATTTGCAAATCAAGAGGTACAAAGCAAAATCTCTTTGGCACAAGTTATTGAGCTAATCCCACTGATCAAGGGCAAGCTTAGCAGCACATTAGAGGGGCCTCCATCAGTCTAGAAAAGAGGTTGACATTTTGTTGCTTAAGGGCGAAGGAACTTGGCATAACAGATACCAACACACATTGCTGCAAGAACCAACCAAGACAAACTTTCTCCACACTTTCCATACTCCCTAACAGACCTAAAACACGAGCCTTTAACCCTTTATCCCTCCTCATACAGAAAATCACCATAAAACTGCACAAAACAGGGCATTCTGCATTTGGACTTGGCCAGCTCATTCCCATCGTGCACTTTCATCCAAACCACTTCATACACCTTCCATAACATCCATATAGACTATTCCAAACATTGAACTAAGACTGTAACAACCATAGCATCATTTGCCATTTTCATTTTTCTCTCTTGCAGGTTGACTTCTGTAGCTCGATTTAGCAAGATTCAAAGCAAACAAAAGGTTGGAATAGCATCCCTGGACCTCAAGCAAGCTATACCAATCCTCACCTTGCACTGAAAGTACCTCCATTGCCAGATACGATTCAAGCTGAACAGGTAAGTTCATGAACTCCTATCTCTCTATCCATGCATAGTTAGGCTTAGGTTTGTGAAGAAATTATGTCATATTCATGGCCCTGAATCTACCCATATCATTACTTTTCATTTATGTTATGTGTACTTAGAGAATTTTGAGTCTGAACATTGAACAAATATTAGGTCAGGAATTGGGGGAGAAGAAATTCTCTCTCATTTCTGAGAGTTAGATTGACTTCTTTATATGTTTAGAATCGTGGCTTCAAGCTCTACAGGTTTCATGTTTCAAGATTTGGCAAAGGATCAAAGAATCAAGAGTTAGAGAGATGGGCAAAAGGGCGCGCGTTTTTGAACGTTTTTTGTTGTCTGGAGGTTGAAGACAACCTCTATGGGCTGGGCCTGTGATTTTTTTTACTCTTTGCACTATGTTTTTACATTTGAACCCCCCTGGCCCATTTTGAGATATACTTGTTATTTTCCATTTTTTCTTTTTTATTTTATTTCCATATTTTTATTTAAATCATAAAAAATATTAAAAATATTTTTCCCACATTTTTGCATTTATTTTGATATTTGTTAGGCTTTATTTAGTTGTGTACATAAATAAACACTTATATACTATTATTTTAAAATACAAAAATAATACAAACATGTTTTATTTCTGATTTTTATTTTATATTATCTCTTGAAAACATTTTACATAAAATATACTTTTCTTAAAAATAATATTTAATATTTTATTTTTTTGTACATATAATATATATTTAATATAATGTAAATACATGTATATTTATTAATATATTTAGGGAAAATATAAAGAATTAATACATTTTATTTTTATTAATATTTTGACCTCAAAAATACTTCTTTTACAATATACCTTCTTTTATTTATTTTTATACATAATTATTAAATATTGCACATATTAAATAATCCATACATTTTATTTAGCAAAATTAGGGTTTTTTGCCCTAAACACAAAAATATTTAAAAATTAACTTTTCTTTTATTATTTTATTTGTGAATAAAAAATATACACTTACACAAGAATACCTTCACATATACATTGTTCCATTCTTATACATCTTTACATTTATATTTGCGCAATTCAATTTGGTTATAAATATTGGGTACTATCCTCCTATGAAGTCTCATCCCCATTTGAACATTTGTACCCCCATTCCCATGATCATTGTGTAATAACTTAGGACTTTTAAATTTCGCACTTTAAATGCTTTCTAAATATGCCATGTTAGAATTAGGGTTTTGTATGCAAATCAAAAACAACAAGTAGTTTGACCTAAAACCAAGATAAACAAGCATGAAAATGGACAACACTAAACACACTTGCACCCCTAGGGTATTCCACTTGTTGCCTTCAATAATGGGCCATATTGTATGTTGAGTATCTTTGGCAAAAACAAAACAAATTCAAATGATCATAGTCCCTCGATGACGCCTTCGAAAGTTGCCTAAAAATGATCAAAGTCCCTTAAAGGAAAAATTGCCCAAAGATACTTGGCACCATTGCAATCATGGTCTAAAACGATGACCCGCGCCCGTCCCGTTCACATCCTAACACAAGATTGTCCACCAAATACAATGGTGGAACAAAATTGTTAAAAGGGTTAAAAACATAGCAAAGATCTTTGAGAAATGTAGGGTAGATAGCTCTTGGTTACTTGCCCCCTTGCAAAACAAAAACACTTGCCTATTTTTCAAACCACACATCACTACACTTTCAAAACAACTTTCAAAAACATTGAAAACCTTTTCAAAAGACATACACCTTTGTATACATCCCAACATGGATCATTACAAAGGTTGCCACCACATTGGCCTCTTTTCAAAGCATTTTCAAAATCCACACACAAAGCACCATTTCAAACAATTGAAAATCAAGGCAAGTTGATCTAAGCAAGTAACTAAGAGCCCATGGATAACCATGGATAGAAAGGGTGCTAATACCTTCCCTTTCTATAATCTACTCCCCGAACCCAAGAAAACATCTCAAAGGTTTTTGCTGTGCTTTTTAAACCTTTCCTTAGGATAAAATAAAAAGTCGGTGGCGACTCTTGCTCAACCGAAACATTTGCGAAAACAAACGCAAAACCCCAAGTCAGTTCTCCCACCGTATCACAGGTACCTATTTCCCTTGTTTAAGTTTGTAGGTGGAATGTCTTGAGACTACAGAGAAAAGATGGTTTCTCGATAGTGGGTGCTCTAGACATATGACGGGAGACATCTCCCTATTTTTCGACTTAGTGGCTAAAAAGAAAGGATTTGTAACCTATGGCGAAAATAACAAGGGAGAAATACTCGGTAAAGGTAGTGTAGGTAATCCCTCTTCTACTACTATCTCTGATGTCCTATTAGTTGATGGTCTTAAACACAATCTTATTAGAATTAGTAAATTATGCGATAAAGGATACAATGCCTCTTTTTTAAAATAATGTTGCTTAATTGAACACAATGTTAAGAAAGATGATGTGTTCAAAGGCTTGAGGGTAAACAATATATACATGCTTGACTTGAATAATGTATCCCTAACCGAAGCGAAATGTCTAGTCACTTTAAATGAAGATTCATGGCTTTGGCATAGACGTCTAGCTCACTTGAATTTTGATTTGTTAAATAAAATTGTCTCAAAAGATTTAGTAGTCGGTTTACCAAAACTAAAATTTTCCAAGGATCACTTATGTGATGCTTGCCAAATGGGGAAGCAAACAAGAATCTCATTTAAATCTAAAAACATTGTTTCTACAACGAGACCTCTTGAACTTCTCCATACGGACCTTTTTGGACCATCTAGAATTAAAAGTCTAGGTGGTAACTACTATGGATTCGTTATCATAGATGACTACTTGAGATTTTATTGGACAATTTTCTTAGAAAATAAAAGTGACACCTTTCCGGCATTTGAAAATTTTGCCAAGTTTTCTCAAAATAAATTGAACACTAGTATAGTTACTATTCGAAGCAATCACGGTGGTGAATTTGAGAATGATCTCTTTGATAAATTTTGTGAAAAATATGGCATTGATCATAATTTTTCTGCCCCACGTGCTCCACAACAAAATGGAGTGGTGGAACGTTAAAACCGCGTTTTAGAAGAACTCGGAAGAACTAACACCGTCTTTCAAAATACTTTTGGGCCGATGCCATTAACACGACATGTTATGTGTTGAATAGGGTTCTAATACGTCCTATTCAAAACAAAACTCCCTATGAACTTTTGAAAGGAAGAAAACCAAATATTTCTCATCTTCACATTTTCAGATGTAAATGCTTTGTGTTAAATAATGGTAAGGAGAATATAGATAAATTTGATTCAAAAGCTGACGAAGGTATCTTTCTCGGATACTCTCAATCAAGTAAAGATTATAGAGTATTTAATAAAAGATTACATATAGTTGAAGAGTCTGTGCATGTTTCCTTTGATGAATCCGATCTGAAATTAGTCAGAAAGGGTAGTGTTTATGATGGTGCAGGTGTATCTTCGGAAATCATACTACAAGATCCCAAAGAAAAGGACTCGGAATCTACTAAAATTGAAGAAGAGTTGGATCAAGTATCCGAAGAAAGAGGGGAAGATCATACAAGCAATAAAAATGATCTTCCTTTGGAATGGAAAACCTCTAAGGATCATCCTATCGCAACATCCTAGGAGATATATCAAATGGAGTCATCCACAGTTTGCGATATATCTTATTAGAAGCATTCTGATTCACTACTGTTAAGAGATAATCATTGTAATTGTTCCTTGAGAGACCAGTTGGGTCAGATTTTTCAAGAGGGCTAGGACTAGTTGAGTCTTAGAGGTGTTAGTCACTTGCAGTTGGCTTGTGCACTATACTGTTAGTCACAACAGTTTGGTTGTGCATTGTAATTTTTCCTTGAGAGACCAGTTGGGTCAGATTTCTCAAGAGGGCTATGACTAGTTGAGTCTTAGAGGTGTTAGTCACTTGCAGTTGGCTTGTGCGTTGTGTTGTTATTCACAATAGTTTGGTTATGCATTTGTAATCAGTTTTGATTATAGTGGATTAAGTCCTCGTTGAGAGAGGCGAAATCACCTTGGCGGATGGACTGAATTAGTTTGAGTTTCAAATGAACCAGGATAAAATTACCTGTGTCCTTCCATTATTATTGCGCGAGAAAAAGGAAAAACTTATTCAACTTGTGGTACGGTGGGAGAACTGACTTGAGGTTTTGCGTTTGTATTCGCACTTGTTCGGTTTAGCAAGAGTCGCCACCGACTTTTTATTTTATCCTAAGGAAAAGTTAAAAGCACAGGAAAAAAACTTTTTTGAGATGTTTCGTGGGTTCGGGGGGTAGATTATGAAAAGGGAAGGTATTAACACCCTTTTCATCCATGGTTATCCATGGGCTCTTAGTTACTTTGTTTAGATCACTTGCCTTTGATTTTTAATTGCTTGAAATTGCAGTGTGTGTGTGTGTGTTTTGAAAATGTTTTGAAATAGATGCCTTGTCTAGGCAACCATTGTAATGACTCGTGTTTGGGTATATACAAAGGTGTGTATCTTTTCGAAAAGATGTTTCAAATGTTTTTGGAAGTTTGTTTTTGAAAGTGTTTGTGGAGTGTGGTTTTGAAAAGTAGGCAAGTGTGTTTTGCAAGTTTGATCAAGTAACTAAGAGTTTGTCTACCCCTAATTTTACTCAAAGGTTTTTCTCATGTTTTAACCCAATTTTGTTCCACCATTGCATTTGGTGGGCAATCTTGCGTTAGGATGTTTAACGGGACGGGCGCGGGTCATCGTATGGACCATGAATGCAATAGTGCCAAGTGTCTTTAGCAATTTGCTTGAAGGGACTTGATCATTTTGATAGGCAACTTTCGAAAGCGTCATCGAGGGACTATGATCATTTGAATTGTTTTGTATTGCCAAAGATACTCAACGTGCAAGCATGGCCCATTTTGGAAGGCAACGAGTGTGATTACCCTAGGGGTGCAAGTGTGAATTGTGTATTGATTTCATGCATTTGTTTTTGTATTAGGTTATCTAGCGTTTGATTTTATGTACATACAAACCCTAGGTCTAACCATGGTATATTTGAAAGCGATAAATTGCGGGAATTTAAAGTTTACGCTATTACAAATAAGTATCCGGGAGTGGGGGTACAAATATTTACAAATGGGGATGAGACTTTAATAAGAGAGTAGTGTCCAAATAATTTACAACCAAATCGAATCGATTGCAATGTAAAATGTATCAATGTATAGGAATAAGCAAATGTATAAGAATAGAGCAATGTAAATGTGTCAATGTATTTGTATAAGTGTATGATTATTTACAAGGTGAAAAATGTTTAACTTAATGAAAAAATTAAGTATTGTTTGTTTATTTTGTATTCTTGTATTTTTGTTAAGATGTACAAACAAGAAAATTTAATAAAAGAAAAGAAAATGTTTTAAGTTCTATTTATGTATCTACATATTAATATTTTTTTAATTAGTATTTTATATACAAAAGTTAAAAAAGAAATGTTTTTGAGAAAAAATTAATGTTTTAATGTTAATGTGTATAAAATGTTTTAGTTAAAAAAGAATATTCAACCTTAAAAAAAGAAGTCTATTTTTTATGTATTTTATAATTATACTAACTAAAAAAGTAGTTAAGAAAGTTTTATATAAAAAAGGTTAAGGTATTATTTTATTTACAAACAAACAAAAGTATGATATATTAGTTTAAACTAAAAAAAGAAAAGATAAGTAAAAGTATTAATTTGAATGAATAAGAAATAAATATAAAAAAGAGATAAGGATTAAATGGGCTTTAGGAAAGCAGATGGCCCAAACAGATGCTGATTGAAATAAGGAAAAGAGGGGGGTACGCGCATTGGAATGGGCTTAAGGCGTCAAGGCAGAGGCCCAAGTGGGTTTGTGAACATTTTGTAAGGGTTTGTTCAGTTTCGTTTCATAAAGAATTTTAGGGTTACAGAGACGCGGCGCCGTTCGTCCTTGTTCCTCTTCATCTTCTCAAGCCACGCTTATCTGAGCAAAACCTCCGTCTAAAGCCAACCAGCGCCATCGTTACTTCCTCTTCCCTCCATGGATTATTCAGTGATGTGGTACAAAGGTAATGATTTCATTCTTTTAATGCGTTAGGGTTTTCACTAGTTCTCTTTGCATGTTTTTATTCATTTCTGATTCTTGATTATTCGCGTTTTTGTTTGAGGTGCATGAATGGAGAGAAAATAAGAGATACTACCTTTTGGAGATGGAGGCTTTTGGAGATGGAGGAGGAGCGAATTTGGAGGCGCGTAGGATGGCCTGGAGACAGAGGGATAGTGACGCTGGCTTGCTCTTGCTGGAACACCTGGTACTCAGTATCTTTGCCCCTTTTTATGGTTTAATGATGCGTGCTGAAAACCCTTGATTTATCTGTTTCTTCTCTTCTTCTCTGTTTGCCTCGCTTCTGTATGATGGCTTTGATGCTTTTTATATCTGAGTATATTTTGTATGCTTGATATGCTTGATTGCTCTTTTGCTTCTGAATGCTGAGATGATGACGTTTGCTCTGAGTGTTTTGAATGGCTTTCTTACTTTCTGAGATGCCTAGTTGATGATGTTGTTGGATATGGTTTGTTGCTTCAGCAGGCTTTAGAGGCTTTGAAATTTACTGAGTTGCCTTGGATGTTAACCCCGTGATGAAAACATTCTGAGGGTGTTGGTTTGCTATTTTGATTTTGATTTGTGAATCTGAACATGTGTTGAAATGTTGAGGTTGGTCTTGGGATTTGGATTTTGAGTATTGTTGCCCTAATCCTATGATGAAACCATTCTGAGGTTTTTTTGTTGGTTATGATGCTTTAGTGTTTGAGGCAGGTTAGGCTTTGAGGCTTGGTTACAGGCCACAGACTTGGCTTCTGTTTGAGGCTTCAGCAGGCTTTAGAGGCTTTGAAATTTACTGAGTTGCCACAGGTTTGAGGCTCTTGTTGGATAGTTTAGGCTTCTGGTTCATGGCTTGCTGTTTGAGGTTTGATATGAGTTTGTTTTGACAAAGGAGGCAGGTTGTTGAAACAGGGCATAGGCTTGTGTTTATACCTTATGCAGGTTTTGGTTTGAAAGGTTGGAGGCTTGGGCTTCAGCAGGCTTTTGATACTTGGCCAGGCTTAAGGTTTATGTGGCTTAGCAGGTTGTGAGTTTGTGTTTGTCACAGGTTTGAAGCTTTGAATGCTTACTTGAGATTTTATGATTTTGGACACAGTTTGAAAGGTTTGTGACTTATGGTTTTAGATAGATGCAGGTGAAGGCTTTTGGTGAGTTTTGGAGGTAGCTATGTGTTTCAATGTTACAGTTTTGTTTGTGTTCTTTTTCTTGTGTTATTTCTGCCTTTCTACTGTTCTATTATAGTTTTGTTTTTATATTCCTCAAGCCTAAAGCATGTAATCCTTTCTTCTTCTTCTTCTCTCTTTCTCTCTCCACACATTTAAAAAGCATTTTTATTGCTTTAGAAATGTACTATTTCTGAAAAGGTACTGGCCTGAAAATGATGATATTTTGATGTTGCTTGTATTGTTGGTTTACTCTGCATCTTTCCTGCTTTTCTGCATATTTGTTGACAGCATTTTGTACTTCTTGATATCTTGATATCCTTCTATATCTTTGGACAGTTTTTGACAGCTTTTTGGCTTAGTTTGAAATTTTGATTCAGTTTGCCTTTATACTTGTACATGCTGTTTGTTTTGAAACTACGTAGTTTGTTGACAAATTTGAATTTGTGCAATTTGTAGCTTTTGTGCATTTCATATTTTAATACAAGCATATTCTATCCCTCTTTGTGAACCAAGAGCAATCTTGTGATTTGCAGAGAGGGGAACGACGGATTCCGGCCAGTTACCTTTAATGATGATTTTTGAATTAACTGTCCGCCTTTAATTTTATCTGCATTTGACTTTTTTTTCTCTTATTTGTTTTTGCAGATGAAAATCAATTAAGCAAAGGGGAGCAGCAAATGGAGGATGAAGATTTAGGATAATTAGGATAGCTTTATTTCAATTTTAATCGTTTGTAAAATTATCATTGTAAACAAAAATGTAAATAAATTTACAGTTGTTCAAATAATAATTTGTAACGAAACAATTAAAGATGAATAAAAGAAAAATCCTTTTTTGATCAGTTAATTATTTTTCTTCTTCAACTGTTTATTTAATTATTTATAATTCTTAAATTATAATAAAATGGAAATAAATCCCAATTATTCTAACTTAGAATAAATAAACAATTAATAAACATTGTGGTCTCGGCATCAATCAATAATAAACCTGGCGTTTCAAATAGCCACAACAATGCACAGCCAATCACAACAAACATCCTTATGCCTTTGCCTTTACTGATTGAACAAAACACCGCAAGTTCTCAATTCAAATGCCTCAATCCAAATCTCAGAGTAAATTGAAAAGAACTGTAGAATTAATTCTTTCTGCACGCACAAACCCTAGTTCTTGATTAAATGTCAGAGAAGTGCCTGTCTGATCAAACTTGAGCCAAACTCAAACAAACCCTTAGCAATCTGCTTGAACTGCTTTAAAATCAATGAAAAACCCTAAATTGGATAGACTGATAAGAAAAAGTCTGTTTGACTGATTCTTACGCCATTCTGAAAAGTCAGGGCAAACCCGAAGCTGTGATTTTCTTGTGGAAAAATAAGAGGGCAAATTTTGGGGTACAACAGTTGCCCCTGTTCAATCTTCTTGAACCTGAAGAGTTAGATTGGCAAGTTTGCCTTTCGCGACTCGAAGGTAAAAGGAGATTGGACACTAGAGTGCCCAAAAATTTGCACTCGGTGATGTGATGGTAGAGGGAATGGGCTTAAAGATTCCATTTGGTGATGGGCTTAAAGATGCCATATGGAAATTGCTGGAAGGAGGATGGGCTTAAAGATTCCATTTGGTGATGTGACAGAACCTTGTCGGGAATGGGCTTATAGATGCCATTTGGAATTGTGTGTCGATCGCGTAAGAGATTCCTTAGCGAGAACTTGCGTACTTGAGAAAGAAAGATAATTTACTGGCCTGTTACAGGGGTTGATCTTCAAACTCTTCATGCAGACATGCCCTGGATGGATACAGGTATTGAATCTACAATCGATTGCTCACAGATATGCCCTGGCAGGATACAGGAATCGAATCCGGAACTTCAAAAGGTTGCTTACAGACGTGCCCTGGCTGGATATAGGTATCGAATCTCTAAACTCTTCATGCAGACATGCCCTGGCCGGATACAGGTGTCGAATCTACAATCGGATCACTCACAGATATGCCCTGGCTAGATACAGGAATCGAATCTGGAATTGGTTGTCTACAGATATGCCCTGGCTAGATACAGGAATCGAATCTGGAATTTTGTTGTCTACAGATATGCCCTGGCTGGATACAGGTATCGAATCTCTAAACTCTTCATGCAGACATGCCCTGGCTGGATACAGGAATCAAATCTACAATCAGTTACTCACAGATATGCCCTGGCTAGATACAAGAATCGAATCTGGAATTAGTCATCTACAGATATGCCCTGGCTGGATACAGGTATCAAATCTGGAACTGCGATAGTTGATAATAATCATCTTTGGATTGACCTTTTCCTGAAAAGGCAAAACGTTAGTTGTATGCAATATCATGATGTATGAGATGCATGATGTCATGATGTTCTCAAAAATAAATGATATCGTGTGATATGATGCGTATATGTATGTATCAGGATGTATAACATGTGAAATGTCTATGAATGTGTTTTCGACTAGGAAAATAAATCCTTGACGAAGGCCGGGAAATCAAATCCTGGGCTGATGTTGAAAAGTAGAGTTCTTCGCTTCCGCTGGGGATGATGGTTGCAAGAATTAACCGGTAGGAGAAGATGACTCCGTTGGGGAATAAACTTGTTGGAGAAATTACTCTGCGGAGAATTACTCTGCAGGAAGAGATACTTTGCTGAGGTTTTGATGAGAACTCCGCTAGGGATTCCACTGATAAGTTATGTTGGGGAATTTGATGAACTCCGCTGGGGATAAAAGAAATCTTGACTGCTATCGGGGAAAGTGAATCCTTGACTGCTGCAGGGGAGGGCAAGAATCTTTTGATTGTTGAAAGTGAGAAATCCTGGGACCGCTGTTGGGGAATCCAGAGCTTGGGTTGTATGCCAATCTACTGGGGATTCTCGTCTTGAGGGGATCTTCACTGGAGAATATTCGAATATTCTGTGAGGACCTGAGGATGAGAGTCTTCATTCTGCTGGGGGATTGATAGTTGGAAGTTTTAGCTCCACTGGGGATATTGAAACTTGACTCTGAGAGGAATTAGATTCTGTAAGGCTCTCTGGTTGGGGATTACAAGAATCTTTTGAGTTTGAGAAGGAACCGGTGTAGGGTTTCCTGATGATGAGTCCGTGTAAAAACTGCATCTGGGTTTGAAGAGGAACCGGTGTAGGGTTTCTTGATGATGAGTCTGTGTAAGACTGCATCTTGGATTTGAGATCTGTATGAGTAGCAGAATGACTTCTGTGTCTGGAGTGTATCTGAAACTATAACTAGGATCTGAATGAGTGACAAAATGGCTATAGTGTCTAGAGTGTATCTGAAACTGTATCTTCCGACAGGTGATGAAGGAATTGTTGAACATTTTTGACATTCGAATTCCCCAAGTGGTGATGAAAGAGACTTTTTATGTAGATAATTTCCTGGCTTGTTACACGTGTTGATCCATAATCAGTCGTCCACAAATATTTTCCTGGCTTGTTACAGGTATTAATCCGGAACTTTTTTAAAAAAGGTTGGTCAAGGAGATACTGTCCTGGCTTGTTTCAGGTGTTGATCTCTGACCTGAGAAAGAAAGATGGTTCCCTGGCTTGTTACAGGTGTTGATCTTCAGTCTCTTCATGTAGATAATTTCCTGGCTTGTTACACGTATTAATCCACAATCAGTCATCCACAAATATTTTCCTGGCTTGTTACAGGTGTTGATCTGGAACTTAAGAAATGTTGGTCGAGGAGATACTGTCCTGGCTTGTTTCAGGTGTTAATCTCTGACCTGAGAAAGGAAGATAGTTTTCCTGGCTTGTTACAGGTGTTGATCTTCAATCTCTTCATGTAGATGATTTCCTGGCTTGTTACAGGTGTTAATCCACAATCAGTCGTCCACAGATATTTTCCTGGCTTGTTACAAGTGTTGATCTGGAACTTAAGAAATCTTGGTCGAGGAGATACTGTCCTGGCTTGTTTCAGGTGTTGATCTCTGACCTGAGAAAGGAAGATAGTTTTCCTGGCTTGTTACAGGTGTTGATCTTCAATCTCTTCATGTAGATGATTTCCTGGCTTGTTACATGTGTTAATCCATAATCAGTCGTCCACAGATATTTTCCTGGCTTGTTACAGGTGTTAATCTGGAACTTAAGAAAAGTGACAGAATGGCAACCGTGTTTGGAGCATATCTGGACAGTATCTTCCAACAGGTGATGAAGGAATTGTTGAACACTTTTGACATTCGAATGCCCCAAGTGGTGATGAAAGAGACTCTTTATGTAAATAATTTCTTGGCTTGTTACAGGTGTTGATCCACAATCTGTCATCCACAGATATTTTCCTGGCTTGTTATAGGTATTAATCCTGAACTTTTTAAAAAAGGTTGGTCAAGGAGATATTGTCCTGGCTTGTTTCAGGTGTTGATCTCTAACCTGAGAAAGAAAGATGGTTCCCTGGCTTGTTACAGGTGTTGATCTTCAGTCTCTTCATGTAGATAATTTCCTGGCTTGTTACAGGTATTAATCCACAATCAGTCGTCCACAAATATTTCCCTGGCTCGTTACAGGTGTTGATCTGGAACTTAAGAAATGTTGGTCGAGGAGATACTGTCCTGGCTTGTTTCAGGTGTTGATCTCTGACCTGAGAAAGGAAGATAGTTTTCCTGGCTTGTTACAGGTGTTGATCTTCAATCTCTTCATGTAGATGATTTTCTGGCTTGTTACAGGTGTTAATCCACAATCAGTCGTCCACAGATATTTTCCTGGCTTGTTACAGGTGTTGATCTGGAACTTAAGAAAAGTGACAGAATGTCAACCGTGTCTGGAGTATATCTGGACCGTATCTTCCAACAGGTGATGAAGGAATTGTTGAACACTTTTGACATTTGAATGCCCCAAGTGATGATGAAGGAGTCTTGAATCATATTACTCTACGAATTGAGAGATTTCTTGAAATCTTGACTGGACTTCCCCAAGTTAACTGAACTTTCGAAAGATCTGTTGAAACCTTGACTGGACTGCCCCAGGTTAATTGAACTTTCGAAAGATCTGTTGAAACCTTGACTGGACTGCCCCAGGTTAATTGGATAGTGACATGACATGCCCCTTGTTGATAGGAGATTTGTTAATGGAAGTGTCATCCTTTTTGAAGTGATATTTTTTCACTGAGAGAGTTTTCGTTCCTCCGAACATTCGCTGTATGAATTTCTTTGCTGTCAAACAAATAGCCAAATGCAAACAGTGATATTCAAGCAATGCAAAGTTTATGTTTGTCTCCAAGTTTTAAAGAATGCATTTTTTAGCAGAAAACTTTTTATAAGACAAGTCAACACAAGATTTTAGAGCAAAGCCTTACAGGAGTCAGGATACCTTTTGTCAGTATGCTTTCGAACTAACCCAAGCTTCAATTAGGACTTTTGAAGGGTTGTAACGCGGCTTGGTTCACGGTTTAAGAAACAAAGGATAAAGGCTCAAATTATATTTGTACCCACCCGCTCTTCGTGATGTTCTTCAACCTTAAGCTCAGTTAATTGTGCGTCGCACTCTGTTCGAGTTTGGAATGACTTTTGGGTGATGGTTCACCAGTTGAGTTTGGGAGACAGTCATCATCTCCTTTTTCTTTTACAACATTTTTCATGTTGTTGAGGATTTGTAATGACCTCTATATTTTTATTTTGATTTGTTATCCCTAATTTTTGCCTGACTGTCTCTATTTTCGAGATCACAGTCAGCGGGATGCCCCAGCTTTCTTAAGCCTCCTTTATAGGTTTTGGCTTGGTGGGATTTTCTCTTTTGAGAGATTGACTGCCTATGTGGTAGGGAACCATCACTGTCTTTTGATTCCAAAGGAATGCTTTTCTTTGTTGTCGTTTGTTGTATTACGAACTGAGAGTTTGCGACTTCGATGCACACCTTTTCGAATTAAACTGAGAGACTACCCTGCCCCAGGTTTATATCAAAGGTTTTGATTTGTTTAGAACAGAAAACTCCTACTTCTCTGGCTCGAAGGGGTTGACTAGGGATTAACTTCCTTATAACTCCAGTGTTTGGGAATTGAAAAAAATGCTTGTACATCATCAGCAAGGTCTGTTCAAAAGCATACTGTATGAGATTATGGTATTGTTTCGTCATCCTCCCTCTAAAGACTGGCATATTTTTAATCAAGAGTTAAATATCATAAAGAAAGCATAAGAGTAGTGAAAACGAATGGATGAATTCATGACAAACATATGCAATGCATTAACGAAACAGAGTTTAACATCAACAGATAATTGTTTGAATAACAAAAGAAATTACAACTTTGAAAATTCAAATGAAGCAAAAGTATTTCAGTTTGAGCTTTGTCACTTCAGGTGGAGAAACC
This sequence comes from Vicia faba, assembly GCA_948472305.1. NCBI lineage: Eukaryota > Viridiplantae > Streptophyta > Magnoliopsida > Fabales > Fabaceae > Vicia > Vicia faba. Next base: position 512,568,312 of record OX451739.1, on the reverse strand, counting down.
CTTAACGGAAGATTTTCATCTCGCCGTCTGGCATGAACCTCAGTACTCCAATGTCAATCAGATCTTGAATCTTGTTCTTCAAGGCCCAACAGTCGTCAGTGTCATGTCCCGGGCTGTAGGAGTGGTATACACAAAATGCATCGGGATGATAGTTAGGAGCGGAGGTATTGGGCTTCCGGATAGGATCCCTCAAAGCAGTCAGATTGACCTCCAACAAACGTTCCAGTATTAGAGATGACGGTATGTCAGTCTTAGTGAACTGTCTTCCCGACGTATTTTGCTTACGCCGATTACCCCGTTGATGCTGACGAGGTTGTTGATGGGCTTGTGACCCTGAAGCAAGCAAGGGAGCCTTCCCTTTGTCTTCTTGTCTGGATGGGGGTTGAATGGTGACTTGCTCCTCAACCTCAGATGTTTGCCCCAGTTGGTTGTTCCGAAGTAGTTGGTTGACGAGAACTTTGAGTTCCTCCTGTCTTTGAGATAAGTCTTGGATGAGAGCCATCTGGCTCACTAGTTGTCCCATCACTTGGATCCTCAATGTTGCCAAATCAAACTGCAGTTCCCCCAGCTGATCACTCCTGGCATTGTTTGAAGTCTCCTGGACCAAGCCCTTTGTGAGGAGAGCTTTCATTTCTTCTTGCCCCAGAGATAGGTTCAAGAATATCTCCTGAAGCTGAGCAGTCTGGTCCTGGATATCCTTGACAGTCCTTTATAGAGCCATCTCTTACTGAAATAAACAGTATGAGAGTAAGGAAACCTGAAAAAGGAAAAATCGTCAAGATGCAATGCATGATATGTGGATGCATGCTTTCAAGGATCTCTCGGGGTAAACACAAGAGAACGTTAGAGGTTGAACTTTGATTGGAGAACTTTGCACCAGTGGATGTCTTTCCACGAGAATCAAGCTCACCATGTCGAGTGGGTCATAGCCCCTGATTCAAGTTGTTGCACTTGATCTTTGATTGGAGAACTTTGCACCGGTGAATGTCTTTCCATGAGAATCAAGCTCACCATGTCGAGTGGGTCATAGCCCCTGATTCAAGTTGTTGCACTTGATCTTTGATTGGAGAACTTTGCACCGGTGGATGTCTTTCCACGAGAATCAAGCTCACCATGTCGAGTGGGTCATAGCCCCTGATTCAAGTTGTTGCACTTGATCTTTGATGGCATTTGTTAGAGGAGAAACCTCTTGCCCTTTGGTAGACGTCTGGTTCAACGTAACCCTGCATCAAAAGAACCCGAGATCCTTGAAATGCTATGGTATGATGTCATGATGTTATGTACATGCATGCAAGAGTAAGTGAGTGAGTGTATATACAGACAATCATATTCACACAAAGCAAACAAGTCCTTAGGTTTGGGCTTGCATGGGGTTTGTAGGTAAGTACCCTCTTGAAGTTAGTTGGCTCATCCTGTCCTAAAATAGAAACCGGGTTCTAAGGAGCTCAATATCATTGGATTGTTTTATGTGTTCATTGTTTCGGTTTAGCCACTTAACTGGCGACCAAAATATTCCAAGAAAACAACCCTCAATGAGTTTAGTATCGAGTATCTACCAACTTCGGACTGCACCAAAGTCGGTCGTCTTACTACCCCTAAAAAGGATAGGATGGTCAATTAAGGTTCTAAGAGTTCGTTAGTACTTCATGACATCACTCAGCGGCCCCGTACTCTCCTTGACTGAACTCAAGGGTTACCGGTACTCACAAATATGTCACACTAACATAGCTTACTGCTTCAACCGTGTCGGTATACCCCACACAGTTCCCTCACAGTTTTTTGCTATTTACCTAAGAAGGTGCCCCCAAATCCGGGTGTAGGATTTACAATAAACCCAAACAAGGACCCAAAAAAGTAAAGCAATCAAAGCAATCGAAGCAAGAAAGTAAAGGTGATCTAAACCCTAAGGTATCCCCACTTTTAGATGAACTCCCCAGCAGAGTCGCCAGTTCTGTGGTACGGTGGGAGAACTGACTTGAGGTTTTGCGTTTGTATTCGCACTTGTTCGGTTTAGCAAGAGTCGCCACCGACTTTTTATTTTATCCTAAGGAAAAGTTAAAAGCACAGGAAAAAAAACTTTTTTGAGATGTTTCGTGGGTTCGGGGGGGGGGGGGGGGGGGGTAGATTATGAAAAGGGAAGGTATTAACACCCTTTTCATCCATGGTTATCCATGGGCTCTTAGTTACTTTGTTTAGATCACTTGCCTTTGATTTTTAATTGCTTGAAATTGCGGTGTGTGTGTGTGTGTTTTGAAAATGTTTTGAAATAGATGCCTTGTCTAGGCAACCATTGTAATGACTCGTGTTTGAGTATATACAAAGGTGTGTATCTTTTCGAAAAGATGTTTCAAATGTTTTTGGAAGTTTGTTTTTGAAAGTGTTTGTGGAGTGTGGTTTTGAAAAGTAGGCAAGTGTGTTTTGCAAGTTTGATCAAGTAACTAAGAGTTTGTCTACCCCTAAGTTTACTCAAAGGTTTTTCTCATGTTTTAACCCAATTTTGTTCCACCATTGCATTTGGTGGGCAATCTTGCGTTAGGATGTTTAACGGGACGGGCGCGGGTCATCGTATGGACCATGAATGCAATAGTGCCAAGTGTCTTTGGCAATTTGCTTGAAGGGACTTGATCATTTTGATAGGCAACTTTCGAAAGCGTCATCGAGGGACTATGATCATTTGAATTATTTTGTATTGCCAAAGATACTCAACGTGCAAGCATGGCCCATTTTGGAAGGCAACGAGTGGGATTACCCTAGGGGTGCAAGTGTGAATTGTGTATTGATTTCATGCATTTGTTTTTGTATTAGGTTATCTAGCATTTAATTTTATGTACATACAAACCCTAGGTCTAACCATGGTATATTTGAAAGCGATAAATTGCGGGAATTTAAAGTTTACGCTATTACAAATAAGTATCCGGGAGTGGGGGTACAAATATTTACAAATGGGGATGAGACTTTAATAAGAGAGTAGTGTCCAAATAATTTACAACAAAATCGAATCGATCGCAATGTAAAATGTATCAATGTATAGGAATAAGCAAATGTATAAGAATAGAGCAATGTAAATGTATCAATGTATTTGTATAAGTGTATGATTATTTACAAGGTGAAAAATGTTTAACTTAATGAAAAAATTAAGTATTGTTTGTTTATTTTGTATTCTTGTATTTTTGTTAAGATGTACAAACAAGAAAATTTAATAAAAGAAAAGAAAATGTTTTAAGTTCTATTTATGTATCTACATATTAATGTTTTTTTAATTAGTATTTTATATACAAAAGTTAAAAAAGAAATGTTTTTGAGAAAAAATTAATGTTTTAATGTTAATGTGTATAAAACGTTTTAGTTAAAAAAGAATATTCAACCTTAAAAAAAGAAGTCTATTTTTTATGTATTTTATAATTATACTAACTAAAAAAGTAGTTAAGAAAGTTTTATATAAAAAAGGTTAAGGTATTATTTTATTTACAAACAAACAAAAGTATGATATATTAGTTTAAACTAAAAAAAGAAAAGATAAGTAAAAGTATTAATTGGAATGAATAAGAAATAAATAGAAAAAAGAGATAAGGATTAAATGGGCTTTAGGAAAGCAGATGGCCCAAACAGATGCTGATTGAAATAAGGAAAAGAGGGGGGTACGCGCATTGGAATGGGCTTAAGGCGTCAAGGCAGAGGCCCAAGTGGGTTTGTGAACATTTTGTAAGGGTTTGTTCAGTTTCGTTTCATAAAGAATTTTAGGGTTACAGAGACGCGGCGCCGTTCGTCCTTGTTCCTCTTCATCTTCTCAAGCCACGCTTATCTGAGCAAAACCTCCGTCTAAAGCCAACCAGCGCCATCGTTACTTCCTCTTCCCTCCATGGATTATTCAGTGATGTGCTACAAAGGTAATGATTTCATTCTTTTAATGCGTTAGGGTTTTCACTAGTTCTCTTTGCATGTTTTTATTCATTTCTGATTCTTGATTATTCGCGTTTTTGTTTGAGGTGCATGAATGGAGAGAAAATAAGAGATACTACCTTTTGGAGACGGAGGCTTTTGGAGATGGAGGAGGAGCGAGTTTGGAGGCGCGTAGGATGGCCTGGAGATGGAGGGATAGTGACGTTGGCTTGCTGTTGCTGGAACACCTGGTACTCAGTATCTTTGCCCCTTTTTATGGTTTAATGATGCGTGCTGAAAACCCTTGCTTTATCTGTTTCTTCTCTTCTTCTCTGTTTGCCTCGCTTCTGTATGATGGCTTTGATGCTTTTTATATCTGAGTATATTTTGTATACTTGATATGCTTGATTGCTCTTTTGCTTCTGAATGCTGAGATGATGACGTTTGCTCTGAGTGTTTTGAATGGCTTTCTTACTTTCTGAGATGCCTATTTGATGATGCTGTTGGATATGGTTTGTTGCTTCAGCAGGCTTTAGAGGCTTTGAAAATTACTGAGTTGCCTTGGATGTTAACCCCGTGATGAAAACATTCTGAGGGTGTTGGTTTGCTATTTTGATTTTGATTTGTGAATCTGAACATGTGTTGAAATGTTGAGGTTGGTCTTGGGATTTGGATTTTGAGTATTGTTGCCCTAATCCTATGATGAAACCATTCTGAGGTTTTTTTGTTGGTTATGATGCTTTAGTGTTTGAGGCAGGTTAGGCTTTGAGGCTTGGTTACAAACCACAGACTTGGCTTCTGTTTGAGGCTTCAGCAGGCTTTAGAGGCTTTGAAATTTACTGAGTTGCCACAGGTTTGAGGCTCTTGTTGGATAGTTTAGGCTTCTGGTTCATGGCTTGCTGTTTGAGGTTTGATATGAGTTTGTTTTTGACAAAGGAGGCAGGTTGTTGAAACAGGGCATAGGCTTGTGTTTATACCTTATGCAAGTTTTGGTTTGAAAGGCTGGAGGCTTGGGCTTCAGCAGGCTTTTGATACTTGGCCAGGCTTAAGGTTTATGTGTCTTAGCAGGTTGTGAGTTTGTTTTTGTCACATGTTTGAAGCTTTGAATGCTTACTTGAGATTTTATGATTTTGGACACAGTTTGAAAGGTTTGTGACTTATGGTTTTAGATAGATGCAGGTGAAGGCTTTTGGTGAGTTTTGGAGGCAGCTCTGTGTTTCAATGTTACAGTTTTGTTTGTGTTCTTTTTCTTGTGTTATTTCTGCCTTTCTACTGTTCTATTATAGTTTTGTTTTTATATTCCTCAAGCCTAAAGCCTGTAAGCCTTTCTTCTTCTTCTCTCTTTCTCTCTCCACACATTTAAAAAGCATTTTTATTGCTTTAGAAATGTACTATTTCTGAAAAGGTACTGGCCTGAAAATGATGATATTTTAATGTTGCTTGTATTGTTGGTTTACTCTGCATCTTTCCTGCTTTTCTGCACATTTGTTGACAGCATTTTGTACTTCTTGATATCTTGATATCCTTCTATATCTTTGGACAGTTTTTGACAGCTTTTTGGCTTAGTTTGAAATTTTGATTCAGTTTGCCTTTATACTTGTACATGCTGTTTGTTTTGAAACTATGCAGTTGGTTGACAAATTTGAATTTGTGCAATTTGTAGCTTTTGTGCATTTCATATTTTAATACAAGCATATTCTATCCCTCTTTGTGAACCAAGAGCAATCTTGTGATTTGCAGAGAGGGGAACAACCGATTCCGGCCAGTTACCTTTAATGATGATTTTTGAATTAACTGTCCGCCTTTAATTTTATCTGCATTTGACTTTTTTCTTCTTCTTTGTTTTTGCAGATGAAAATCAATTAAGCAAAGGGGAGCAGCAAATGGAGGATGAAGATTTAGGATAATTAGGATAACTTTATTTCAATTTTAATCGTTTGTAAAATTATCATTGTAAACAAAAATGTAAATAAATTTACAGTTGTTCAAATAATAATTTGTAACGAAACAATTAAAGATGAATAAAAGAAAAATCCTTTTTTGATCAGTTAATTCTTTTTCTTCTTCAACTGTTTATTTAATTTTTTATAATTCTTAAATTATAATAAAATGGAAATAAATCCCAATTATTCTAACTTAGAATAAATAAAAAATTAATAAACACTGTGGTCTCGGCATCAATCAATAATAAACCTGGCGTTTGAAATAGCCACAGCAATGCACAGCCAATCACAACAAACATCCTTATGCCTTTGCCTTTACTGATTGAACAAAACACTGCAAGTTCTCAATTCAAATGCCTCAATCCAAATCTCAGAGTAAATTGAAAAGAACTGTAGAATTAATTCTTTCTGCGCGCACAAACCCTAGTTCTTGATTAAATGTCAGAGAAGTGCCTGTCTGATCAAACCTGAGCCAAACTCAAACAAACCCTTAGCAATCTGCTTGAACTGCTTTAAAATCAATGAAAAACCCTAAATTGGATAGACTGATAAGAAAAAGTCTGTTTGACTGATTCTTACGCCATTCTGAAAAGTCAGGGCAAACCCGAAGCTGTGATTTTCTTGTGGAAAAATAAGAGGGCAAATTTTGGGGTACAACAGTTGCCCCTGTTCAATCTTCTTGAACCTGAAGAGTTAGATTGGCAAGTTTGCCTTTTGCGACTCGAAGGTAAAAGGAGATTGGACACTAGAGTGCCCAAAAATTTGCACTCGGTGATGTGATGGTAGAGGGAATGGGCTTAAAGATGCCATTTGGTGATGGGCTTAAAGATGCCATCTGGAAATTGCTGGAAGGAGGATGGGCGTAAAGATGCCATTTGGTGATGTGACAGAACCTTGTCGGGAATGGGCTTATAGATGCCATTTGGAATTGTGTGTCGATCGCGTAAGAGATTCCTTAGTGAGAACTTGCGTACTTGAGAAAGAAAGATAATTTACTGGCCTGTTATAGGGGTTAATCTTCAAACTCTTCATGCAGACATGTCCTGGCTGGATACATGTATTGAATCTACAATCGATTGCTCACAGATATGCCCTGGCTAGATACAGGAATTGTATCCGGAACTTCAAAAGGTTGCTTACAGACGTGCCCTGGCTGGATACAGGTATCGAATCTCTAAACTCTTCATGCAGACATGCCCTGGCCGGATACAGGTGTCGAATCTATAATCGAATCACTCACAGATATGCCCTGGCTAGATACAGGAATTGAATCTGGAATTGGTCGTCTACAGATATGCCCTGGCTAGATACAGGAATCGAATCTGGAATTTTGTTGTCTACAGATATGCCCTGGCTGGATACAGGTATCGAATCTCTAAACTCTTCATGCAGACATGCCCTGACTGGATATAGGAATCCAATCTACAATCAGTTACTCACAGATATGCCCTGGCTAGATACAGGAATCTAATATGGAATTAGTCGTCTATAGATATGCCCTGGCTGGATACAGGTATCGAATCTGGAACTGCGATATTTGATAATAATCATCTTTGGATTGACCTTTTCCTGAAAAGGCAAAACGTTAGTTGTATGCAATGTCATGATGTATGAGATGCATGATGTCATGATGTTCTCAAAAATAAATGAGATCATGTAATATGATGCGTATATGTATGTATCAGGATGTATAACATGTGAAATGTCTATGAATATGTTTTCGACTAGGAAAATAAATCCTTGACGAAGGCCGGGAAATCAAATCCTGGGCTGATGTTGAAAAGTAGAGTTCTTCGCTTCCGCTGGGGATGATGGTTGCAAGAATAAACCGGTAGGAGAAGATGACTTTGTTGGGGAATAAACTTGGAGAAATTACTCTGCGGAGAATTACTCTGTGGGAAGAGATACTTTGCTGAGGTTTTGATGAGAACTCCGCTGGGGATTCCACTGATAAGTTATGTTGGGGAATTTGATGAACTCTGCTGGGGATAAAAGAAATCTTGACTGCTGTCGGGGAAAGTGAATCCTTGACTGCTGCAGGGGAGGGCAAGAATCTTTTGATTGTTGAAAGTGAGAAATCCTGGGACCGCTGTTGGGGAATCCAGAGCTTGGGTTGTATGCCAATCTACTGGGGATTCTCGTCTTGAGGGGATCTTCACTGGAGAATATTCGAATATTCTGTGAGGACCTGAGGATGAGAGTCTTCATTCTGCTGGGGGATTGATAGTTGGAAGTTTTAGCTCCACTGGGGATATTGAAACTTGAATCTGAGAGGAATTAGATTCTGTAAGGCTCTCTGGTTGGGAATTACAAGAATCTTTTGAGTTTGAGAAGGAACTGGTGTAGGGTTTCCTGATGATGAGTCCGTGTAAAAACTGCATCTGGGTTTGAAGAGGAACCGGTGTAGGGTTTCCTGATGATGAGTCCGTGTAAGACTGCATCTTGGATTTGAGATCTGTATGAGTAGCAGAATGACTTCCGTGTCTGGAGTGTATCTGAAACTGTAACTAGGATCTGAATGAGTGACAGAATGGCTACAGTGTCTGGAGCGTATCTGAAACTGTATCTTCCGACAGGTGATGAAGGAATTGTTGAACATTTTTGACATTCGAATGCCCCAAGTGGTGATGAAAGAGACTCTTTATGTAGATAATTTCCTGGCTTGTTACAAGTGTTGATCCACAATCAGTCCTCCACAGATATTTTCCTGGCTTGTTACAGGTATTAATCCGGAACTTTTTTAAAAAAGGTTGGTCAAGGAGATACTGTCCTGGCTTGTTTCAGGTGTTGATCTCTGACCTGAGAAAGAAAGATGGTTCCCTGGCTTGTTACAGTTGTTGATCTTCAGTCTCTTCATGTAGATAATTTCCTGGCTTGTTACAGGTATTAATCCACAATCAGTCGTCCACAGATATTTTCCTGGCTTGTTACAGGTGTTGATCTGGAACTTAAGAAATGTTGGTCGAGGAGATACTGTCCTGGCTTGTTTCAGGTGTTGATCTCTGACCTGAGAAAGGAAGATAGTTTTCCTGGCTTGTTACAGGTGTTGATCTTCAATCTCTTCATGTAGATGATTTCCTGGCTTGTCACAGGTGTTAATCCACAATCAGTCGTCCACAGATATTTTCCTAGCTTGTTACAGGTGTTGATCTGGAACTTAAGAAATATTGGTCGAGGAGATACTGTCCTGGCTTGTTTCAGGTGTTGATCTCTGACCTGAGAAAGGAAGATAGTTTTCCTGGCTTGTTACAGGTGTTGATCTTCAATCTCTTCATGTAGATGATTTCCTGGCTTGTTACAGGTGTTAATCCATAATCAGTCGTCCACAGATATTTTCCTGGCTTGTTACAGGTGTTAATATGGAACTTAAGAAAAGTGACAGAATGGAAACCGTGTCTGGAGCATATTTGGACCGTATCTTCCAACAGGTGATGAAGGAATTGTTGAACACTTTTGACATTCTAATGCCTCAAGTGGTGATGAAAGAGACTCTTTATGTAGATAATTTCCTAGCTTGTTACAGGTGTTGATCCACAATCAGTCGTCCACAGATATTTTCCTGGCTTGTTACAGGTATTAATCCGGAACTTTTTAAAAAAGGTTGGTCAAGGAGATATTGTCCTGGCTTGTTTCAGGTGTTGATCTCTGACCTGAGAAAGAAAGATGGTTCCTTGGCTTGTTACAGGTGTTTATCTTCAGTCTCTTCATGTAGATAATTTCCTGGCTTGTTACAGGTATTAATCCACAGTCAGACGTCCACAGATATTTTTCTGGCTCGTTATAGGTGTTGATCTGGAACTTAAGAAATGTTGGTCGAGGAGATACTGTCCTGGCTTGTTTCAGGTGTTGATCTCTGACCTGAGAAAGGAAGATAGTTTTCCTGGCTTGTTACAGGTGTTGATCTTCAATCTCTTCATGTAGATGATTTCCTGGCTTGTTACAGGTGTTTATCCACAATCAGTCGTCCATAGATATTTTCCTGGCTTGTTACAGGCGTTGATATGGAACTTAAGAAAAGTGACAGAATGGCAACCGTGTCTGGAGCATATCTGGACCGTATCTTCCAACAGGTGATGAAGGAATTGTTGAACACTTTTGACATTCGAATGCCCCAAGTGATGATGAAGGAGTCTTGAATCATATTACTCTGCGAATTGAGAGATTTCTTGAAATCTTGACTGGACTGCCCCAGGTTAACTGAACTTTCGAAAGATCTGTTGAAACCTTGACTGGACTGCCCTAGGTTAATTGAACTTTCGAAAGATCTGTTGAAACCTTGACTGGACTGCCCTAGGTTAATTGGATAGTGACATGACATGCCCCTTGTTGATATGAGATTTGTTAATGGAAGTGTCATCCTTTTTGAAGTGATTTTTGTTCACTGAGAGAGTTTTCGTTCCTCCGAACATTCGCTGTATGAATTTCTTCGCTGTCAAACAAATAGCCAAATGCAAACAGTGATATTCAAGCAATGCAAAGTTTATGTTTGTCTCGAAGTTTTGAAGAATGCGTTTTTTAGCAAAAAACTTTTTATAAGACAAGTCAACACAAGATTTTAGAGCAAAGCCTTACAGGAGTCAGGATACCTTTTGTCAGTATGCTTTCGAACTAACCAAGCTTCAATTAGGACTTTTGAAGGGTTGTAACGCGGCTTGGTTCACGGTTTAAGAAACAAAGGATAAAGGCTCAAATTATATTTGTACCCACCCGCTCTTCGTGATGTTCTTCAACCCTAAGCTCAGTTAATTGTGTGTCGCACTCTGTTCGAGTTTGGAACGACTTTTGGGTGACGGTTCACCAATTTAGTTTAGGATACAGTCATCATCTCCTTTTTCTTTTACAACATTTTTCATGTTGTTGAGGATTTGTAATGACCTCTATATTTTGATTTTGATTTGTTATCCCTAATTTTTGCCTGACTGTCTCTGTTTTCGAGATCACAGTCAGTGGGATGCCCCAGCTTTCTTAAGCCTCCTTTATAGGTTTTGGCTTGGTGGGCTTTTCTCTTTTGAGAGATTGACTGCCTATGTGGTAGGGAACCATCACTGTCTTTTGATTCCAAAGGAATGCTTTTCTTTGTTGTCGTTCGTTGTATTACGAACTGAGAGTTTGCGACTTCGATGCGCACCTTTTCGAATTAAACTGAGAGACTACCCTGCCCTAGGTTTATATCAAAGGTTTTGATTTGTTTAGAACAGAAAACTCCTACTTCTTTGGCTCGAAGGGGTTGACTAGGGATTATCTTCCTTATAACTCCAGTGTTTGGGAATTGAAAAAAATGCCTGTACATCATCAGTAAGGTCTGTTCAAAAGCATACTGTATGAGATTATGGTATTGTTTCGTCATCCTCCCTCTAAAGGCTGGCTGCTTTTTAATCAAGAGTTAAATATCATAAAGAAAGCATAAGAGTAGTGAAAACGAATGGATGAATTCAAGACAAACATATGCAATGAATTAATGAAACAGAGTTTAACATCAACAGATAATTGTTTGAATAACAAAAGAAATTACAACTTTGAAAATTCAAATGAAGCAAAAGTCTTTCAGTTTGAGCTTTGTCACTTCAGGTTGAGAAACCCTTAACGGAAGATTTTCATCTCGCCGTCTGGCATGAACCTCAGTACTCCAATGTCAATCAGATCTTGAATCTTGTTCTTCAAGGCCCAACAGTCGTCAGTGTCATGTCCCGGGGCTGTAGGAGTGGTATACACAAAATGCATCGGGATGATAGTTAGGAGCGGAGGTATTGGGCTTCCGAATAGGATCCCTCAAAGCAGTCAGATTGACCTCCAACAAACGTTCCAGTATTAGAGATGACGGTATGTCAGTCTCAGTGAACTGTCTTCCCGACGTATTTTGCTTACGCCGATTACCCCGTTGATGCTGACGAGGTTGTTGATGGGCTTGTGACCCTGAAGCAAGCAAGGGAGCCTTCCCTTTGTCTTCTTGTCTGGATGGGGGTTGAATGGTGACTTGCTCCTCAACCTCAGATGTTTGCCCCAGTTGGTTGTTCTAAAGCAGTTGGTTGACGAGAACTCTGAGTTCCTCCTGTCTTTGAGACAAGTCTTGGATGAGAGCCATCTGGCCCACTAGTTGTCCCATCACTTGGATCCTCAATGTTGCCAAATCAAACTGCAGTTCCCCCAGCTGATCACTCCTAGCATTGTTTGAAGTCTCCTGGAGCAAGCCCTTTGTGAGGAGAGCTTTCATTTCTTCTTGCCCCAGAGACAGGTTCAAGAACATCTCCTGAAGCTGAGCAGTCTGGTCCTGGATATCCTTGACAGTCCTTTCTAGAGCCATCTCTTACTGAAATAAACAGTATGAGAGTAAGGAAACCTGAAAAAGGAAAAATCGTCAAGATGCAATGCATGATATGTGGATGCATGCTGTTGTATCCCAAAATTTGCCCTCCCATATTTCTCAAAATATTTCAAGAAAAATTCACAAGTCCAACCCGACGCGTCATATTCAGGTATTCTTTCGCCAAGATATCTCTGATAACGTATTCTCAAATTCAGGTTCGGATCAAGAGTCAATTCTTTAAAGAAGGTATCCGAATGTGTGAGTTTTCTCGAAGAAATATGGTGAAAAAGTGTGCTGAAAGTGCAGTTTTTACGCGCTAAAAAATTCATAACTTGAAGATCGTGGCTCGTTTTGAACCCGTTCCGGTGGCCAAAATTCCGTCTTGACATTATCTACGTTTTCATCTCTCACGGCTGGAAGCCAATTTCGATCAGAAGGTCTTCAAAAATGTAGATTTATCAAGTATTTTCGCACAGAAAATTTGTGACAGAAGTTTATTTACGTCATGTTCAGAAAATCATAACTTGGTCGATTTTCATCGTATCGAGCTGGTTCCGGCGCCAAAATTTCACAAATTGAGTTAACTACATTTTCACAGAAGGTATTGAGTTCAAACGGTATTCAAAAGGCCTTCGTTTTTTGCTCAGAATGCGTGACACGCTGAAAATCCTGAATGCTGAATATTATTTCATTTGGGCCGAAACTTCGAAAATTCATAACTCGGTCAATTTTTATCGGATTGGGCTCATATTTTTACACAAGGTCCCTGACTCATAGATCTACAACTTTTCTTCAAAAGTCGAGACCGGATTATGCTCCGATCAATACCAGTTTTTTATTGAAGAACGTGTCAGAGTCGACACTGGAGTCCAAAATAAGTTTGTCTGAGCTGAAACTTCAAAAATTCATAACTAATTCACCGTTTATCCGATTGAGCCGATTTTCGGACAGGAGTTAGTTATCGATGTCGGCTACATTTTGTTTTCACATTTCAACTTCAAAAATTGCACTTAAGTCCCTGCGATTTAGCCTGGAAAGTGATGAACTCAAGTGAACATTGGAGGCCCAATTGCACATTCAAAGCCCATTTTCTTTACCCTAATTTCCATTATATAATCACCTTCTTTTCACACAAACCAGAGAGGAGGAAAAGAGAGAAAAAACCTTGCCACAACACTGTTAGAATATCAAATTCTTTCAAGAACCCTAAAACCTTGAAATCCTTATTACAAATCCCTCTCTCACTACAAACAAGCCATCACAGTTACAAACCAACACCTCACTACTTCTTCAGTAAGGATAAGGCTGGCTTGATCTCCATGATCCAAAGGGCATAAAAGCATTCAGGTCACTAATTTTCTAGTAAGGGTAGGATTGATTTGATCTCCATGATCAAAAGGGTATAATCATTCATACATGCCATATTGTGCCTAAACATTAAATTTCTTCATATATTGGCTTTATTTGGATTTTATGATTTTATTTAATGTGTTCATGAGATTCAACACTGCAGATTTAGACAGGATCCCATGCAGGTTCATTAAGGAACGTTGAGGCCAAAAGCCAAATGGCCAAAAGCCAAAAGCCAAAAGCCAAATGGCCAAAAGAACAACTTATGCATGACACCAATACATGGCGAGACAGACATCCTGAGAAGATTAAGGAACGTTGAGGCCAGAACACAAATGGCCAACAGCCAGAACACAAATGGCCATGAAACCCAATCCAATGGCCAAAGAATGCAGACCACGGTACTCAGGAGTCAATGAACACGCACGTGATGCCAGAAAGTCAAACAAGACTTTTTGTCTAATGGACCAGAATACTTCAAAAAAACCTCCCCTTGGGCCTGAAACCCCCATTGGTTTGCATCCTTTTTAATTTTATTTTATTTTCTTTTCTAATTCTTTTTTTTAATTGTTTTAATTGTTTTTTTCACCATAAAATAATTTTCTATAATAAAAACAGAAAAATCAAAAATACAAATATATTTAATTATTATTAATTTCATCACTAACCTATTTTTTGTAAATAAACTCTAACAATTAACTTAGTTTAATTTAAGTTTTTAAACTTTAATCTTTTTCTTAATAAGTAAAAAGTATCTAGAATTAGGTTTTTTTGACATTTTCATATTTTTCTTAAATAAATTATTAATCATCATTATTTATCATTATTATTAATTATCATTAATTTTGTAAATAAACATGTACATTAAATATTATGTAAATTAGGTTTTAAACTTTAACTTTTTTTTAATAATTAAAAATATTTAGAACTAGGGTATCCTTCTAATTTTAAATTCTTTTCTTTATTTTCATAAATACAAAAAACCTAAAAAACATTTCTTTTCTTTAATAAAATAAATAATTAACTTTCTTATTTCAATTTAATTTCAAAAGGGTCCAACGCCCTCGAACGTTCAACTTTAATTCTTTCGCGCATTTATTCTTATTTTCCTTTGTGAATATTATGTAATTGCTCAAGCCTTGTAATAGTAATTAGGAATTTATTTATTTTCCGCATTTTTTTTATTAAAACGGGTCTTTGTTAATTTGGCGATGTATAGACCCGCGCCTTGTAATAGCGTAGGATTTTACTTTCCGCACTTTAATTTCCGCACTTTTAAACTGTTAAACTTTGCATGAAAGAATGTATGGCCTAAATTAAAAATAAGCGTAGATCACCATGATGCATGTACAAGATAAAACATAACATGAAAATAATACACAAATTCACACACCACTCTTAGGGTACGCCTCACTGTTGCCTTGCCCTCGAAATGTGGTCGTCGAGTATAGGATGTTTTAGTAAGTTCTTATGTCCATAACATGATCCAGTTGCCTCGGAAAAGTTGCCTCGAATTAAAAAGGATCAATAACATAAGGGTAGCTTCTAAGGTGTCCTACTGTTGCTCTGGTGACCACACTGTCCCTAAACTCGAATTGACCCGAACACCTCCAACGGTGGTGCTACCTACCTCTCAATGGTGGGATGGCACTACCTTAAGGACTCTTACACAGCCTAATTCCTTAGGGTAGGTAGATGACTCGTAGATACTTGCTCTATTCAAAAACAAATCAAAACTCTTTTCACACTGACACTTTTCAAAAAGCTTTCAAAACAATTTTTCAAACACTCTTGAGGACTGATACAAGAGTCGATCTGAAATCTTTAAACGAAACTTTTTCAAACCCACTCACACTTTGAAAAGCAAACATTTTGAAAATACAATGAGCAAGTACCTAAGAGCCCATGGATAACCATGGATAGAAAGGGTGCTAACACCTTCCCTTTCTATAAATCTACCTCCCGAACCGAGAAACTATCTCATAAGGAATTTTGCTGTGCTTTTGTCCTGTCTATGTTGGAGAAAATAAAAGACGGTGGCGACTCTTGCTTCTGTGACATTTCACGATCCAGCGTTAAACAGTCAGTTCTATTTCCACCGATCACAGAACTGGCGACTCTGCTGGGGATGTCTTATAAAGTGAGGTGTACCTTAGGACTAATATCACTTGTATTTTCAATTGTCTGAATTGTTTGCTTTATTATTGTGGGTACTGCCTTGGGAGTTCTATAGATCCTAACCCGGATCTGGGGGATATCTTCTTAGAAAGTAGCAACAAGGCTGTGAGGGAACTGTGCAGGGTATACCGACATGGTTGAAGCAGTCTGCTAAGTTGATGTGGCACTTTGGTGTGTACCGGTAACCCTTGAGTCCAATCAAGGAGAGTATGGGGCCGCCGCGTGGTGTCGTGAAGCATCAACTAACCTTAGGAACCTTAATTGAACCATCTTGGCCTCTTTAGGGTAGTGAGATAACTGACTTTGGTGCAGTCCGAGGTTGGTTGATACTCAATACTACACTCAATTGAGGGTTGTTTTCTTGGAATATTTCGGTCGCCAGTTCAGTGGCTAAATCGAAACGATGAACAACGAAAGCAATCCAATGATATTGGGGCCCTTAGAAACCGGTTACTTCTGATAGGACAGGTTTTGAGCCCACCAACTTCAAGAGGGTAGCAACCCAAACTTCATGCTGGCCTAAACTCTAAGGGCTATCTGGTGTGACTTGTGTGTCTTAAAACTTGACTACTTGCATGCTTGTTATTTGACATTTGAGTTTCTTGCAGGTTTTGTTTACAGTCCTTAATCTGGACCCATAACAGGGTTACATACATCACCCCATGCATAGCATAACATCATACCATTGCATGCATCCTGCATAAAGACTAACCCATTTCAAGGATCTCAAGGGCTTGTGATGCAGGTCATGATGAACCAACTGTCTAGCAAGGGGCAAAGGGGATTTATTTTCCTCTAGCCAAGGTTGTCAGGGGCTATGACCCACTCGATATGGTGAGCCTTGACCCTTGAAGAAGGACTCTCAACAACATGAAGCTCCTTCAATCAAGCTACCGGATTCAAAATCTGACAATTTTTTCTTGTTTACCCCGCGAGATCCTTGAAAACATTGCATGCATATCATACACATCATTGCATTACAGGTACCCTTTTGACATGTCACTTACCTTCTTTGTTGTTTATATCAGCAGTCTCATTATGAATCCTGAATCATCTATTGAGCAATCCATCAAGGCCCTCCAGGATCAGAACGCCCAGTTCCAGGAGTTGATTAAGAGTCTAGCCCAAGGTCAACAGGATTTGAAGACTCTGCTCTCGAAGAAGAAGAAGAAGAAGAAGAAGAGAACAATGTTGTTCAACCCGAGACGCAAATCTGGGAATGGATCACTAAATGAGGTTGAGAAGACTACCCCATCTGTTGGAAAGGACAGCCCCCATGAGAGAGAGGTTCCTAGTCCAGTGGTCTCCGACAACGAGACAGAGTTCAATGATGAACAGTACCCTCCAGCTGAGGACAGGTACAAACAGTTGGAAGACCGACTAAGTGCTATGGAGATACAAAAGGTGCCCGGCCTGGACTTCGAAGATCTAGGTCTGTCTTCTGGGGTAGTAATCCCACACAAATTCAAGGCACCTGCCTTTGCAAAGTACGACGGGGCATCCTGTCCTAAGCTGCATCTCAGGTCTTACATAAGGAGGATCCAGCCCTACACGGCTGACAAGAATTTGTGGATTCACTTTTTTCAGGATAGTTTGTCGGGAACTCAACTCGACAGGTTCTATCAACTAAATGGAGCTAACATCCGTACCTGGGAAGACTTAGCCACTGCATTTTACAAGCAATACCAGTATAATGCCGACCTTGCTCCCACGCGCACTCAACTCCAGGGAATGTCTATGGGTACAGGCGAGGGCTTTAAAGAGTATGCTCAAAAATGGAGGGACCTTGCTGGAAGGGTACAACCACCTCTAACTGACCGCGAGCTCGTCGACATGTTCTTGGGGACCCTGTCTGGTCCATTCTTCAACCACCTGATTGGGAATTCTGCTGCTGGGTTTACAAATTTGATCTTGACCGGGGAAAGAATAGAAGCTGGCATCAAGTCGGGGAAAATACAAAATGGTGACTCCTCGAACACTGAGAAGAAACCATCCAAGAGAGAATCTAGTGTTGTCTATGGCTCAAAAGGGCAGAATAGGTCCGAACACCGCCAAGATGTCAACGCGGTGGTTATTGCAAAACCGGTCGGTGCTCCTCAACGTCACAATCAGCAAAGGGAAGAGAGACCCAAAAGGCAATTCACCCAACTCAACATGCCGTTGTTTCAAGCTCTACAACACCTGCTGAGGATGAATCTGATTACACTAAGGACTCCTCCCCGGAATCCCAACATCTCTGCTCCTAACTATCATCCCGACAGAAGATGTACATACCACTCTGATAGTCCTGGACATGACACGGCTGACTGCTGGGCTCTGAAGAACAAGATCCAGGACCTGATTAATGAAGGAGCAGTGGATTTCACCCAAGTGGGTCAGGCTGAATGCTTCTACCATCCCTACAGAATTCACCATTTGAAGTAACAAGTCCTGAAATGAGAATACTTTTTGTTCATTCAAATGTTCAAGTTGTATTTTCTTTGCTTATACAAACAATTATTGTCATAGCAAACTTTATTACTTTATCAATGCATCGCATATGTCTGTTTTGAATCAATATATTCGCATTCGCTATATTCAAAATTGCTTTCATTTTTTGTGATGTTCAATGCTCGATTAATAATTCTAAGCCTCTTGAGGGAGGATGACGAAAACGATACCACAATCTACAGTATGCTTTTGAACAGACCCCGCTGATGAGGTACATGCATTGTTTCAATTCCTAAACACTGGAGTTATAAGGAAGATAATCCCTCGTCAACCCCTCTGAGCCAAAGAAGTAGGAGTTTTTCTTTTCGAAATTTAAAACCCTTAATCATAACCTGGGGCAGGGTAGTCTCTCAGTTGATCCAAGTGCATAACAAATGGCACCCAAGAAGTCCTTACAAAGCAAAAGACAGTGATGGTTCCGAATGACCATAAAGACAGGCAGTCATTATATCTCAAAAATAAAAACCCAATAAGTCAAAACCTATGGAGGAGACTTACGAAACTGGGGCATCCCGCTGACTGTAAACCCAAAAAGAAACAGTTCAGGCAAAAAATAGGGATAATAAAATCAAAAAGAAAGAGGTCCTACAAACCCTCAACAAAAAAATAGAAATGACTGCCTATTCAAAATAAATCGTCAATATCCGAACCACCACTGGAATATCAGAGCAAAGACTCAAACAAGGTCTAACGCACGATCAGCTGAGTTTAGGTTTGAAGAACATCACGAAGAACGGGTGGGTACAAATAATTTGAGCCTTTATCCTTTGTTTCTTAAACCGTGAACCAGGCCACGTTATAACCTTTAAAAGTCCTAGCTGAAGCATGGGTTAGTTCGAAAGCATACTGTTACGAAAGGTATCCTGACTCCTTAAGGCTTGCGGTAAAATAACGAGTTGACATCACAGTTTACAAAAAATTCACTTGTTTTTATAAATAAAAAAATGCATTTTCAAAAACTTCAAGACAGACATAAGCTTTGCATTCTTGATATAACACTGTTTGCATATGACTTTTTGTTTGAACAGCATAGAAATTCACACGACGAATGCCTAATGAACAAAAGCACCTCCAATCAAGGGGCATGGCCTGATCCTTGTCCGTCATCTAGGGCAGTTAAGTCAAGATTCGTAGAATCTCTCAAAAGGCCAACCAGCTTGGGGAAAACCTCCATCTGGATCACTTGAGGCATTGGACGATCAAACGAAGATCTTCTGGTATGGCGACACAACACAACAACAGGGGCACCTCCCTACATTCTGAGAACGTGGACATAGTCGAAAAAATACTACGCAAAATAAAAGACCCGCTAGGTTGACACACCTAGGCAAAAATAAGGGCTTCCCGACGAACCAAAAGGGTTCGGGCAAAAATAAGGGATGAAATGAAGAAAAAAAAATCTGTACACCCGGCAAGTCGAAAACCTGAAAAGGCGGCTTGGGCAAAAATGGGTATCCCGGTGGACTGAAAACCCGAAAGGGCGGTCCAGGAAAAATTAGGGATCAAAGCGTACGACTATGTCCTGGAATCTCGTCACCTGTTTACCAGAAGATTTGTCAATTACCCCCACAGGTGCCTTCTCCCACTGAAACTGGGGCAATAAAGAGTTTTCTAAGTGATCTAGTTGCTCTGTCCACCAAGGTACCAAGGTAAGTTCAGCTGAAGAACGTAACCAAGATACCTTAATTCCCCAGAGAGTGAGACAAGATCCAACAATTCTCCCCAAGCAGAGTGGGTCTCCAATCAGCCCTGAGAAGGCCCATACCTCCAGCAAGTCAGCAACACTCTCCCCAAGCAGAGTTAGCTTACTGTCAGCCTTAAGGAAGTTGGATTATCCCCCAGAAGATCTCAACATTCCCCAGCGGAGTGTACAAACATCCCTAACAAGGCACAATATCTCCTAGCAAGTCAACGACACTCTTCCCAAGTAGAGTTAGCCTACTCAGTCAGCCTTATGGAAGTTGGATTATCCCCAGCAGATCTCAACATTCCTCAGCGGAGTATACCAACATTCTTAACAAGCATCCCCGACAGTCTTGATCTAAGATTGTTCCCCGGCGGTATACAGACGTTCAGTGGAGCCACTTCCCCAATATATCTCAAAAATTTCCCCAGGAGAGTCCAATCCAAAAGTTTCCCCAGGAAAAGGGAATCCATCTCCCCAACAGAAAGCTTATCCCCAGTAGATTCTGGAAGCTTACCCCCGCAGAGCACGAATACTCCCCCGACTTTATTCAGAAGGTTATTCCCCACCAAAGGCTTATAACTGGGTTATCCTCAGCTAATTGCCACGGAAAGATCGTCCTCGGCGAAGTTCTTCCTATCCCCCAACGGAGTTCATCAAATCTTCCAACATAACTTATCAACGGAATCCCCAGCGGAATTATCATCAGAATCTCAGCGAAGTATCTCTTCCCACAGAGTAATTCCCCGCAGAGTAATCTCTTCGCCAAGTTTATTCACCAACGGAGTCAGCTTCTCCTACCGGTTTATTCTTGCAAGCATCATCCCCAGCGAAAACGAAGAACTCTCTTCAACATTAGCCCAGGATTCAGCTCCCGGCATTCGTCAAGGATTTATTTTCCTAGACAAAAATACATTCATAAACATCACATTGTCATACATTATGATACATGCATACACGCATCCTATCACCCCAATTTCACTTATTCTGAGAACATCTCGCATGTCATACATTATGACATTGCATACAACTAACTCGTTACTTTTCAGGAAAGAACGATCAACAGATAAAAGTCTTTACCTTTTGAAGTAGAAGACGACCAAGATTCCTTCATCATTCTGCTGGAGTTGTAGTCGCCTAAGATTCCTTCATCATTCCATTGAGGTAGTAATCGCCCAAAGGTTCTCTCATCGTCCCGTTGAGGTAGTAATTGCCCAAAGGTTCTCTCATCGTCCCGTTGAGGTAGTAATCGCCCAAAGGTTCTCTCATCGTCCCGTTGAGGTAGTAATCGCCCAAAGGTTCTCTCATCGTCCCGTTGAGGTAGTAATTGCCCAAAGGTTCTCTCATCGTCCCGTTGAGGTAGTAATCGCCCAAAGGTTCTCTCATCGTCCCGTTGAGGTAGTAATCGCCCAAAGGTTCTCTCATCGTCCCGTTGAGGTAGTAATCGCCCAAAGGTTCTCTCATCGTCCCGTTGAGGTAGTAATCGTCCAAGGTTCTCTCATCGTCCCGTTGAGGTAGTAATCACCCAAGGTTCTCTCATCGTCTCGTTGAGGTAGTAATCGTCCAAGGTTCTCTCATCGTCCCGTTGAGGTAGTAATCGCCCAAAGGTTCTCTCGTCGTCCCATTGAGGTAGTAATCGTCCAAGGTTCTCTCATCGTCCCGTTGAGGTAGTAATCGCCCAAAGGTTCTCTCATCGTCCCGTTGAGGTAGTAATCGTCCAAGGTTCTCTCATCGTCCCGTTGAGGTAGTAATCGCCCAAAGGTTCTCTCATCGTCCCGTTGAGGTAGTAATCGCCCAAGGTTCTCTCATCGTCCCATTGAGGTAGTAATCGTCCAAGGTTCTCTCATCGTCCCGTTGAGGTAGTAATCGCCCCAAGGTTCTCTCATCGTCCCGTTGAGGTAGTAATCGTCCAAGGTTCTCTCATCGTCCCGTTGAGGTAGAAATCGCCCAAAGGTTCTCTCATCGTCCCGTTGAGGTAGTAATCGCCCAAGGTTCTCTCATCGTCCCGTTGAGGTAGTAATCGTCCAAGGTTCTCTCATCGTCCCGTTGAGGTAGAAATCGTTCAAGGTTCTCTCGTCGTCCCGTTGAGGTAGTAATCGTCCAAGGTTCTCTCATCGTTCCGTTGAGGTAGTAATCATCCAAGGTTCTCTCATCGTCCCGTTGAGGTAGTAATCGCCCAAGGTTCTCTCATCGTCCCGTTAAGGTAGAAATCGCCCAAAGGTTCTCTCATCGTCCCGTTGAGGTAGTAATCGCCCAAGGTTCTCTCATCGTCCCGTTGAGGTAGTAATCGCCCGAAGGTTCTCTCATCGTCCCGTTGAGGTAGTAATCGCCCAAAGGTTCTCTCATCGTCCCGTTGAGGTAGTAATCACCCAAGGTTCTCTCATCGTCCCGTTGAGGTAGTAATCGCCCAAGGTTCTCTCATCGTCCCGTTGAGGTAGAAATCGCCCAAAGGTTCTCTCATCGTCCCGTTGAGGTAGTAATCGCCCAAGGTTCTTTCATCGTCCCGTTGAGGTAGTAATCGTCCAAGGTTCTCTCATCGTCCCGTTGAGGTAGAAATCGTTCAAGGTTCTCTCATCGTCCCGTTGAGGGAACGTCTGAAGAGTTTGAAGATCTGATTCCTGTATCTTGCCAGGGTGTATCTGTTGACGACTATTTTTCCAGATTCAATTCCTGTATCTAGCCAGGGCGCATCTGTGAGTAGCTGATTGTAGACTCGATACCTGTATCTGGCCAGGGCACATCTACATGAAGAGTTTGAAGATCAACCACTGTAACAGGCCAGGTAATTATCTTTCTTTCTCAGGTACACAAGTTCTCGCTAAGGAATCTCTTACGCGATCGATAACCTCTTGATGGAATCTATAAGCCCATCCACATACCGACAGTCTCCAAATGGCATCTGTAAGCCCATTCATACCATCACACTGCTGAAATTCTACTATGTGAGTGCAAATTTCTGGGCACTCTAGTGTTCAATCATCTTCCACCTTCGGATTACGAAAGGCACGCAAGTCAATCTACATCCTCAGGTTTAAGAAGATTGAACAGGGGCAACTGTTGTATCCCAAAATTTATCCTCCCATACTTCTCAAAATATTTCAAGAAAAATTCACAAGTCCAACCCGGCGCGTCATATTCAGGTATTCTTTCGCCAAGATATCTCTGATAACGTATTCTCAAATTCAGGTTCGGATCAAGAGTCAATTCTTTAAAGAAGGTATCTGAATGTGTGAGTTTTCTCGAAGAAATATGGTGAAAAAGTGTGCTGAAAGTACAGTTTTTACGCGCTAAAAAATTCATAACTTGAAGATCATGACTCGTTTTGAACCCGTTCCGGTGGCAAAAATTCCGTCTTGACATTATCTACGTTTTCATCTCTCACGGCTGGAAGCCAATTTCGATCATAAGGTCTTCAAAAATGTAGATTTATCAAGTATTTTCGCACAGAAAATTTGTGACAGAAGTTTATTTGCGTCATGTTCAGAAAATCATAACTTGGTCGATTTTCATCGTATCAAGCTGGTTCCGGCGCCAAAATTTCACAAATTGAGTTGACTACATTTTCACAGAAGGTATTGAGTTCAAACGGTATTCAAAAGGCCTTCGTTTTTTGCTCAGAATGCGTGACACGCTGAAAATCCTGAATGCTGAATATTATTTCATCTGGGCCGAAACTTCGAAAATTCATAACTCGGTCAATTTTTATCGGATTGGGCTCATATTTTTACACAAGGTCCCTGACTCATAGATCTACAACTTTTCTTCAAAAGTCGAGACCGGATTATGCTCCGATCAATACCAGTTTTTTATTGAAGAATGTGTCAGAGTCGACACTGGAGTCCAAAATAAGTTTGTCTGAGCTGAAACTTCAAAAATTCATAACTAATTCACCGTTTATCCGATTGAGCCGATTTTAGGACATGAGTTAGTTATCGATGTCGGCTACATTTTGTTTTCACATTTCAACTTCAAAAATTGCAGTTAAGTCCCTGCGATTTAGCCTGGAAAGTGATGAACTCAAGTGAACATTGAAGGCCCAATTGCACATTCAAAGCCCATTTTATTTACCATAATTTCCATTATATAATCACCTTCTTTTCACACAAACCAGGGAAGAGGAAAAGAGAGAAAAAACCTTGCCACAACACTGTTAGAATATCAAATTCTTTCAAGAACCCTAAAACCTTGAAATCCTTATTACAAATCCCTCTCTCACTACAAACAAGCCATCACAGTTACAAACCAACACCTCACTACTTCTTCAGTAAGGATAAGGCTGGCTTGATCTCCATGATCCAAAGGGCATAAAAGCATTCAGGTCACTAATTTTCCAGTAAGGGTAGGATTGATTTGATCTCCATGATCAAAAGGGTATAATCATTCATACATGCCATATTATGCCTAAACATTAAATTTCTTCATATATTGGCTTTATTTGCATTTTATGATTTTATTTAATGTGTTCATGAGATTCAACACTGCAGATTTAGACAGGATCCCATGCAGGTTCATTAAGGAACGTTGAGGCCAAAAGCCAAATGGCCAAAAGCCAAAAGCCAAAAGCCAAATGGCCAAAAGAACAACTTATGCATGACACCAATACATGGCGAGACAGACATCCTGAGAAGATTAAGGAACGTTGAGGCCAGAACACAAATGGCCAACAGCCAGAACACAAATGGCCATGAAACCCAATCCAATGGCCAAAGAATGCAGACCACGGTACTCAGGAGTCAATGAACACGCACGTGATGCTAGAAAGTCAAACAAGACTTTTTGTCTAATGAACCAGAATACTTCAAAAAAACCTCCCCTTGGGCCTGAAACCCCCCTTGGTTTGCATCCTTTTTAATTTTATTTTCTTTTCTTTTCTAATTCTTTTTTTTAATTGTTTTAATTGTTTTTTTCACCATAAAATAATTTTCTATAATAAAAACAGAAAAATCAAAAATACAAATATTTAATTATTATTAATTTCATCACTAACCTATTTTTTTGTAAATAAACTCTAACAATTAACTTAGTTTAATTTAGGTTTTTAAACTTTAATCTTTTTCTTAATAAGTAAAAAGTATCTAGAATTAGGTTTTTTTGACATTTTCATCTTTTTCTTAAATAAATTATTAATCATCATTATTTATCATTATTATTAATTATCATTAATTTTGTAAATAAACATGTACATTAAATATTATGTAAATTAGGTTTTAAACTTTAACTTTTTTTTAATAATTAAAAATATTTAGAACTAGGGTATCCTTCTAATTTTAAATTCTTTTCTTTATTTTCATAAATACAAAAAACCTAAAAAACATTTCTTTTCTTTAATAAAATAAATAATTAACTTTCTTATTTCAATTTAATTTCAAAAGGGTCCAACGCCCTCGAACGTTCAACTTTAATTCTTTCGCGCATTTATTCTTATTTTCCTTTGTGAATATTATGTAATTGCTCAAGCCTTGTAATAGTAATTAGGAATTTATTTATTTTCCGCATTTTTTTTATTAAAACGGGTCTTTGTTAATTTGGCGATGTATAGACCCGCGCCTTGTAATAGCGTAGGATTTTACTTTCCGCACTTTAATTTCCGCACTTTTAAACTGCTAAACTTTGCATGAAAGAATGTATGGCCTAAATTAAAAATAAGCGTAGATCACCATGATGCATGTACAAGATAAAACATAACATGAAAATAATACACAAATTCACACACCACTCTTAGGGTACGCCTCACTGTTGCCTTGCCCTCGAAACGTGGTCGTCGAGTATAGGACGTTTTAGTAAGTCCTTATGTCCATAACATGATCCAGTTGCCTCGGAAAAGTTGCCTCGAATTAAAAAGGATCAATGACATAAGGGTAGCTTCTAAGGTGTCCTACTGTTGCTCTGGTGACCACACTGTCCCTAAACTCGAATTGACCCGAACACCTCCAACGGTGGGGCTACCTACCTCTCAATGGTGGGATGACACTACCTTAAGGACTCTTACACAGCCTAATTCCTTAGGATAGGTAGATGACTCGTAGATACTTGCTCTATTCAAAAACAAAACAAAACTCTTTTCACACTGACACTTTTCAAAAAGCTTTCAAAACAATTTTTCAAACACTCTTGAGGACTGATACAAGAGTCGATCTGAAATCTTTAAACGAAACTTTTTCAAACCCACTCACACTTTGAAAAGCAAACATTTTGAAAACACAATGAGCAAGTACCTAAGAGCCCATGGATAACCATGGATAGAAAGGGTGCTAACACCTTCCCTTTCTATAAATCTACCTCCCGAACCGAGAAACTATATCATAAGGAATTTTGCTGTGCTTTTGTCCTGTCCATGTTAGAGAAAATAAAAGACGGTGGCGACTCTTGCTTCTGCGACATTTCGCGATCCAGCATTAAATAGTCAGTTCTATTTCCACCGATCACACATGCTTTCAAGGATCTCTCGAGGTAAACACAAGAGAACGTTAGAGGTTGAACTTTGATTGGAGAACTTTGCACCGGTGGATGTCTTTCCACGAGAATCAAGCTCACCATGTCGAGTGGGTCATAGCCCCTGATTCAAGTTGTTGCACTTGATCTTTGATTGGAGAAATTTGCACCGGTGGATGTCTTTCCACGAGAATCAAGCTCACCATGTCGAGTGGGTCATAGCCCCTGATTCAAGTTGTTGCACTTGATCTTTGATTGGAGAACTTTGCACCGGTGGATGTCTTTCCACGAGAATCAAGCTCACCATGTCGAGTGGGTCATAGCCCCTAATTCAAGTTGTTGCACTTGATATTTGATGGCATTTGTTAGAGGAGAAACCTCTTGCCCTTTGGTAGACGTCTGGTTCAACGTAACCCTGCATCAAAAGAACCCGAGATCCTTGAAATGCTATGGTATGATGTCATGATGTTATGTACATGCATGCAAGAGTAAGTGAGTGAGTGTATATACAGACAATCATATTCACACAAAGCAAACAAGTCCTTATGTTTGGGCTTGCATGGGGTTTGTAGGTAAGTACCCTCTTGAAGTTAGTTGGCTCATCCTGTCCTAAAATAGAAACCGGGTTCTAAGGAGCTCAATATCATTGGATTGTTTTCTGTGTTCATTGTTTCGGTTTAGCCACTTAACTGGCGACCAAAATATTCCAAGAAAACAACCCTCAATGAGTTTAGTATCGAGTATCTACCAACTTCGGACTGCACCAAAGTCGGTCATCTCACTACCCCTAAAAAGGCTAGGATGGTCAATTAAGGTTCTAAGAGTTCGTTAGTGCTTCATGACATCACTCAGCGGCCCCGTACTCTCCTTGACTGAACTCAAGGGTTACCGGTACTCACAAATATGTCACACTAACATAGCTTACTGCTTCAACCGTGTCGGTATACCCCGTGTTGTACCCCAAAATTTGCCCTCCCCTTTCTTCAGGAAACCATCTTGGATTTTTCAAAGTCCCCCTGAAACAAATCCAAGTCCTGAGTTATCCTTTTGCCCAAACAAGTCACTTACAAGAGCAAGATGATCTCACGAACTCCAGAAGCAACGCTTTTATCTCGAGAAAAATCAAATTCTAAGTACTTAGAATGTTTCTCTAAAACAAGCGTTTTTTTTTTCCAGTGCTTCAGAACTTCTGGACCCATTCCAGATGAAGACGGTCAGAAGTTGCAAGCTTGGCTCAGCGTGGTCAGAAGTTGGCTCTTCAGCAGCTACATCAGTTCAATCAGAAGTTATAAACGTGGTTCAGAATGCAAGCCTCAAACAGAACATGCCCCTTCAGCAGTTACACAAGCTCAGTCAGAATTTGCTAAAGGAATGCAAGAGAAGCAGGAAAGTCTGAAGGCTCCTTCAGAACAGGTTGAAATCAGAAGATGAAAGGTCAGAAGAATGGGTGTTACACTGATATAGAATCTCTAAGTCCAGATTGTCCAGAAGTAAATCCAAGGAACGTACCAGAAAACTAGGAGAATCTCCAGAGCTTACTAAGGCAACAGGTAGCCAAGGCCAGAGCATGGTTTACGCTGCTGATTCAACGCTGGTTTCCACTACCAGAACGTTGGTATTGACAGGTCTTGTCACCATTTAATGCCCATTAATGCTTCCAACCACTCCTGAGCATTCACGTGTGGCTTGGAAAACGCTTTTGCACAGATTCTGGCATGGGTCTTCACGCCACCGCCCATTTCAGAGGTCACTTCCCCCAATCTACGCCTGCTGCTGCTACCTAGGCTGAAAGATAGCTGTTATCACAACTTCCCAAGGATTTCTGTCAAAGAACAAATTCAAACTCTGTTGGCGCCTTAAATGTTCAAGACATCCACAAGAACTTTGCCTATAAATAGAGAGCTTTCACCACTGCAAAAGACGTTCAAGAAAAAACAGAAAAATTGCTAAGAGAGAAACGAAACTCCTAGCAACGTAACATTCTGAAACTCTGCCAAAATCTCCAGCTTTGTTTCATAACTTTAAGTTTCTCATCTTCAAACTTCATCAAACATCCAGCTCTTTTCTGTAAACCAAAAACGCTCTTTCCAAACTTCTGACCCTATATACGTATACACCTTCACTTCCCCTTTTCCAAATCTATCCAGAACACCACCAGAACCAAAAGCTAACTTTCCACCACCATTTTCCAGACAGTCAGGTAAGCACCTGCTGACCCTCACCACACTGTTAAGCATCATCAGCTGTGCATATTCAAGTAACATAATGTAAATATTCATGTTATTGCTGTTTATGTTCTGAGGATTCTCATACCTCAGAACGTTCTGAGCCAGTATAGGACTTGCCTGTGACCTTGGTGATTCTGAACTCTGAAACATTTTTGCTATTTTGCTGGATCTGTTCCAAATATGTTTCCTGTTTTGTGGAGTAATAACAGGATTGCAGATGTTCTGATTAGTACAGAAAAAAGCCAAATGCTGACTTTGACGTTAGCATATCTGAAGCCTGTCTTGCTGTCAATGACATCAGAACCTCTAAGAGTTATTGCCTTTTCAGCAGAATCAGAACTTCTGGGTTCTCCACTAACAAACTTCTGTCTTGCAGCGCAGGGAAATCAGAACTTCTGGTTTCCCCACTAACAAGGTTCTGTTTTGCAGGTTCTAGAGTCAGAAGTTCTGACTCATCCAGTTTCACCAACAGGTTGATCATCCGACAGCGGATCTGGGTCAGAACTTCTGATGACCTCCCAGCAGCGCGCGGACTCCCTCTCTCTCTCTATATATATCTTGTTTTCCGCTATTTTCTTTTTTGTCTATTTTTCTCGTTGAACCCCCCATGTACAAATGTGTACCCCCACTCCCGGACACTATTTTGTAATAGCGTAGATTTTACATTTCGCAATTTACAGTTTTCCAATTATACCATGGTTAGACCTAGGGTTTGTATGTACATAAAATCAAACGCTAGATAACCTAATACAAGACAAATACATGAAATTAATACACAATCACACTTGCACCCCCTAGGGTAATCCCACATGTTGCCTTCCAAAATGGGCCATGCTTGCACGTCGAGTATCTTTGGCAAAACAAAATCAAATGATCATAAGTCCCTCGATGACGCTTTCGAATGTTGCCTAAAACGGAATGATCATAGTCCCTTCAAAGCAAATTGCCAAAGACACTTGGCACCATTGCATTCATGGTCCATACGATGACCCGCGCCTGTCCCTTTCACATCCTAACACAAGATTGTCCACCAAATTCAATGGTGGAACGAACTTGTTAAAAGGGTTAAAACATAGCAATAAATCTTTTGAGAAATTTAGGAGTAGACAACCTCTTAGTTACTTGAATCAAACTTGCAAAACAAAACACTTGCCTAATTTCAAAATCACACATCACTACACTTTCAAAACAACTTTCAAAAACAAATGAAAACTTTTTCAAAAGACATACATCTTTGTATACATCCCCACATGGATCATTACAAAGATTGCCACCACATTGGCCTCTTTTCAAAACATTTTCAAATCCACACACACAAAGCACCATTTCAAACAAATTGAAAACAAAAGGCAAGTGATCTAAGCAAGTAACTAAGAGCTCATGGATAACCATGGATAGAAAGGGTGCTAATACCTTCCCTTTCTATAATCTACTCCCCGAACCCAAGAAAACATCTCAAAAGGTTTTTGCTGTGCTTTTTAACCTTTCCTTAGGATAAAATAAAAAGTCGGTGGCGACTCTTGCTAACCCCAACATTTGCGAATACAAACGCAAAACCTCAAGTCAGTTCTCCCACCGTATCACAGAACTGGCGACTCTGCTGGGGAAAATTCTTAAAAGTGGGGGTTACCTTAGGGTTTAGATCACCTTTACTTTCAATTGATTGCTTTGTTTGCTTTACATTTGTGGGCTTTGTATCGGAGTTTTATAGATCCTAACTCGGATCTGGGGAAACCCTTTTAGGTAGCAACAAGGCTGTGAGGGAACTGTGCGGGGTATACCGACATGGTTGAAGCAGTCTGCTACGTTGATGTGGCACTTTGGTGTGTACCGGTAACCCTTGAGTTCAGTCAAGGAGAGTACGGGGCCGCCGCGTGGTGTCGTGAAGCATCAACTGACCTTAGAACCTTAACTGACCATCTTAGCCTTTTTAGGGTAGTGAGATAACTGACTTTGGTGCAGTCCGAGGTTGGTTGATACTCGATGCTACACTCAATTGAGGGTTGCTTTCCTGGAATATTTCGGTCGCCAGTTCAGTGGCTAAATCGAAACGATGAACAATGAAAGCAATCCAATGATATTGGGACCCTTAGAACTCGGTTACTTTTGGTAGGACAGGTTTTAACCAACAAACTGAAAGAGGGTAGTACCTGAACCTCATGCAAGCCTAAACCTAAGGCCTTGTGTGCTTTGTGTGAATATGTTTGCCTGTATATACACTCACTTGTTTGTGCCTACATGTACATAACATCATGACATCATACCATAGCATTTTAGCATTTTCAATAACCATTTCAAGGATCTCGAGGGTTCTGTTGATGCAGGGTTACGTTGAACCAGACATCTATCAAGGGGCAAGGGGTTCCTCCTCTAACCAATCCAATCAAAGATCAAGTGCAACAACTTGAATCAGTGGCTATGACCCACTCGACGTGGTGAGCTTGATTCTCGTGGAAAGAAATCCACCGACACAAAGCTCTCCAATCAAAGTTCAAAAACAACAACTTGAATCAGTGGCTATGACCCACTTGACATGGTGAGCTTGATTCTCGTGGAAAGACGTCCACCGGTGCAGAGATCTCCAATCCGAGAGCAGAGTTCAACCTCTAACATTTTCTTGTGTTTACCCCAAGAGATCCTTGAAAGCATGCATCTACATATCATGCATTGCATTTTGACAATCTTTTCTTTTTCAGGTTTCCTTACTCTCCTGCTGTTTATTTCAGCAAGAGATGGCTCTAGAACGGTCTGTCAAAGACATCCAAGACCAGACTGCTCAGCTGCAGGAGATGTTCCTGAACTTGTCTCTGGGGCAAGAAGAGATGAAAGCTCTCCTCACCAAAAGCTTGGGGAGTTCCAACAATGCCAGGAGTGACCAGCTTGCGGAGCTGCAGTTTGATCTAACCACCTTGAGGACTCAAGTGATAGGACAGTTGGTGGGCCAGATGGCTCTCATCCAAGACCTATCTCAAAGACAAGAAGAACTCAGAGTTCTTGTCCGCCAACTGCTTCCAAACCACCAACTGGGGAAAACATCTGAGGTTGAAGAGCAAGTCACCGCTCAGCCTCTATCCACTCAAGAAGACAAGGGGAAAGCTCCTTTGCTAGCTTCAGGGTCACAAACCCATCAACAACCTCGCCAGCGTCAACGGGGGAATCGGCGTGAACAAGGAAAGTCGGGAAGACAGTTTACGGAGACTGAAATACCATCATTCTTCATACTAAAGCGCCTGTTGGAGGTTAATTTGCTCACCGTAAAGGATCCTCCTCAGAAGCTCAATATCTCCTCTCCTCACTTTAATCCCGACGCATTCTGTGTTTACCACTCCTACAGCCCGAGACACAATACTAACGACTGTTGGGCCTTGAAGAACAAGATTCAAGATCTGATCGACATTGGGGTGCTGGAATTCATGCCAGACGGCGAGATGAAAATCTTCCGTTAAAGGGTTCTCCACTCGAAGTGACGAAGTTCAAGCTGAAAGACTTTTGCTTCTTTTGAATTTTCAAAGTTGTAATTTCTTTTGCTGTCAAACAATTATCTGTTGATGTTAAACTCTGTTTTCATTAATGCATTGCATATGTTTGTCTTGAATTCATCCATTCGTTTCACTACTCTTATGCTTTTCTTATGATATTTGACTCTTGATAAAAAGCTGCGAGCCTTTAGAGGGAGGATGACGAAACAATACCGTGATCTTATACAATATGCTTTTGAACAGACCTTGCTGATGATGTACAGGCATTTCTTTCAATTCCCAAACACTGGAGTTATAAGGAAGTTAATCCCTAGTCAACCCCTTCGAGCCAAAGAAGTAGGAGTTTTCTGTTTTAAAACGATCAAAACCCTTGATATAAACCTGGGGCAGGGTAGTATCTCAGTTAATCCAAGAAAAAATGCGCATTGAAGTCGCAAACTCTCAGTTCGTAATACAAAGAACGACGTCAAAAAAGAAAGCATTCCTTCAGAATCAAAAAACAAGGGTGGTTCCCTATCACGTAGACAGTCAATCTCTCAAAAGAGAAAAGCCCGCCGAGCCAAAACCTATAAAGGAGGCTTAAGAAAGCTGGGGCATCCCGCTGACAGTAATCCCGGAAAACGGTAACAGTCAGGCAAAAGTTAGAGATAACAAATCAAAATCAAAATAGTGAGGTCATTACAAAATCCTCAACAACATGAAAAGTGTTGAAAAAGAGAAAGGAAATGATGACTGTCTCCCAAAAATTCAATTAGTGAACCATCGCCCAAACTCAAAACAGAGTATGACGCAATTAACTGAGCTTAGGTCGGAGAACATCACGAAGAGCGGGTGGGTACAAATATACTTTGAGCCTTTATCCTTTGTTTCTTAAACCGTGAACCAGGCCACGTTACAACCCTTCAAAAGTCCTAATTGAAGCATGGGTTAGTTCGAAAGCATACTGTTACAAAAGGTATCCCGACTCCTGTAGGGCTTTACTCTAAGTCTTGTGTTAACTTGTCTTATGAAAAGTTTTCTGCTAAAAAACGCATTTTTCAAAACTTCGAGACAAGCATAAACTTTGCATTATTCGAATATCACTGTCTACATTTGACCCTTTTTGTTTGACAGCGAAGAAATTCATACAGCGAAAGTTCGGAGGAACGAAAACTCTCTCAGTAAGTCAAAATCACTTCAAGAGGATAACACTTCCATCAAATCCCCTATCAACAAGGGGCATGACATATCAAAATCCAATTAACCTGGGGCAGTCCAGTCAAGATTTCAAGAAATCTCTCAATATGCAGAATAATCTGATTCAAGATTCCTTCTTCACCACTTGGGGCATTCGAATGCCAAAAGTGTTCAACAAATCAACTGTCACGTTTCCAGACTTGACTCCTGTATCTAGCCAGGGCACGTCTGAAGAGTTCGAGGATTCGATTCCTGTATCCAGCCAGGGCATATCTGTTGACCACATTTCCAGACTCGACTCCTGTATCTAGCCAGGGCACGTCTGAAGAGTTCGAAGATTCGATTCCTGTATCCAGCCAGGGCATATCTGTTGACGACTATTTCTAGATTCGACTCCTGTATCCAGCCAGGGCATATCTGTTGACCACATTTCCAGACTTGACTCCTGTATCTAGCCAGGGCACGTCTGAAGAGTTCGAAGATTCGATTCCTGTATCCAGCCAGGGCATATATGTTGACGACTATTTCCAGATTCGACTCCTGTATCCAGCCAGGGCATATCTGTTGACCACATTTCCAGACTCGACTCCTGTATCTAGCCAGGGCACGTATGAAGAGTTCGAAGATTCGATTCCTGTATCCAGCCAGGGCATATCTGTTGACGACTATTTCCAGATTCGACTCCTGTATCCAGCCAGGGCATATCTGTTGACCATATTTCCAGACTCGACTCCTGTATCTAGCCAGGGCACGTCTGAAGAGTTCGAAGATTCGATTCCTGCATCCAGCCAGGGCATATCTATCAACTATCACCTTTCCAGATTCGATTCCTGTATCCAGCCAGGGCACATCTATCAACTATCACCTTTCCAGATTCGATTCCTGTATCCAGCCAGGGCATGTCTGAAGAATTCCAGATCAACACCTGTAACAATCCAGGAAACATCTGTGAACGACCGATTGTAGACTAACACCTGTAATAAGCCAGGAATTTATCTACATCACCACTTGGGGCATTCGA
Organism: Vicia faba; assembly: GCA_948472305.1. NCBI lineage: Eukaryota > Viridiplantae > Streptophyta > Magnoliopsida > Fabales > Fabaceae > Vicia > Vicia faba. Next base: position 512,534,148 of record OX451739.1, on the reverse strand, counting down.
ATGTCAAAAGTGTTCAAAACCGATGCAGTTTTTACACAAGCTCATCTTCAGGAAACCCTACACCGGTTCCTCTTCAAGATTTCTGAAACGGTTTACGGATTCTTCCCAACAACGGAAGTCAATCTACCAACTTGTTCAGGCTCTTCTCAACCTTTGAAATTAGTTTACGGACGCTTCCCAACAACGGATGCGGTTCTATTGCTGATTCAACTTCAAGATTTCTGAAAATAGTTCACGGGTTCTCCAAGTAACGGATGTTAACCTATCGCTTGTTCAGATTCTTCTCAAGATAACCACCACGGAAGATCGCGCTAGCCAGGGAATCCTCCGGAATTCAATTCCCCTCAGAGTTTAAGCTTCAGTATCCCCAGCGGAGCCAGACCATTGAACCTTCTCCCCACAGAGTTTTGGGAAGGCAAATCTTGAGTTCCCTAGTGAAGTCTCCAGAGTTACTTCCCATCAAGCCGAAGATTCTCAATCTGACCTCCCCAGCATGAGTCTACTAGTTTGGAACTCCCCAGTAGAGGTCATCAGGAATTCTCTTCCCCAACAGCAGCCAAGGATTTATTTTCCCCGGCAGCGGTCAAGATACTTTTATTCTCAGCCATCTCGGATTCATTTATCCTCAGCAAGATAGCTCATCAGCTTACATGCGCATCCATCACATTCATGTCATAAATAATGATGTCACGTACATTGCATCATGCATCATAACATTGCATACAACTAACCCTTCACCTTTTTCAGGTAAGATCAGTCGACAGACTCTGCTCAACTTCTGAAATAGTTTACGGATTCTTCCCTACAACGGATGTCAATCTACCAACTGATTCAGACCCTTTTCAACTTCTGAAAACAGTTTACATATTCTTCCCCTACAACGGATGTCAATCTACCGACTTATTCAGACTCTTCACAATTTCTGAAAATAGTTTACAGATTCTTCCCAACAACGGATGTCAATCTACCGACTTATTCAGACTCTTCACAATTTTTGAAAATAGTTTACGGACATGTCCCAACAGCGGATACTGCTCTATTGCTTATTCGATCTCAGATAGTTTACAGATTCTCCAGATATGGACGTCAATCTGTTGCTTGTTCGGACCCCGATTCAGAGATGTTCCAAAACAGGGATGCCTTTCTGACACTTGTCCACTCACCATTGACATACAGTTCAACATGTCCAGATGGCATCTATAAGCCCATTCCCGCCATCACATTGCTGGTACTCTACTAGGCGAGTGCAAATTTCTGGGAACTCTGGTGTCCAATCTTCTTTTACCTTCGAGTCGCGAAAGGCAAACTCGCCAATCTAACTCTTCAGGTTCAAGAAGATTGAACAGGGGCAACTGTTGTACCCCAAAATTTGCCCTCCCCTTTCTTCAGGAAACCATCTTGGATTTTTCAAAGTCCCCCTGAAACAAATCCAAGTCCTGAGTTATCCTTTTGCCCAAACAAGTCACTTACAAGAGCAAGATGATCTCACGAACTCCAGAAGCAACGCTTTTATCTCGAGAAAAATCAAATTCTAAGTACTTAGAATGTTTCTCTAAAACAAGCGTTTTTTTTTCCAGTGCTTCAGAACTTCTGGACCCATTCCAGATGAAGACGGTCAGAAGTTGCAAGCTTGGCTCAGCGTGGTCAGAAGTTGGCTCTTCAGCAGCTACATCAGTTCAATCAGAAGTTGTAAACGTGGTTCAGAATGCAAGCCTCAAACAGAACATGCCCCTTCAGCAGTTACACAAGCTCAGTCAGAATTTGCTAAAGGAATGCAAGAGAAGCAGGAAAGTCTGAAGGCTCCTTCAGAACAGGTTGAAATCAGAAGATGAAAGGTCAGAAGAATGGGTGTTACACTGATACAGAATCTCTAAGTCCAGATTGTCCAGAAGTAAATCCAAGGAACGTACCAGAAAACTAGGAGAATCTCCAGAGCTTACTAAGGCAACAGGTAGCCAAGGCCAGAGCATGGTTTACGCTGCTGATTCAACGCTGGTTTCCACTACCAGAACGTTGGTATTGACAGGTCTTGTCACCATTTAATGCCCATTAATGCTTCCAACCACTCCCGAGCATTCACGTGTGGCTTGGAAAACGCTTTTGCACAGATTCTGGCATGGGTCTTCACGCCACCGCCCATTTCAGAGGTCACTTCCCCCAATCTACGCCTGCTGCTGCTACCTAGGCTGAAAGATAGCTGTTATCACAACTTTCCAGGGATTTCTATCAAAGAACAAATTCAAACTCTGTTGGCGCCTTAAATGTTCAAGACATCCACAAGAACTTTGCCTATAAATAGAGAGCTTTCACCACTGCAAAAGACGTTCAAGAAAAAACAGAAAAATTGCTAAGAGAGAAACGAAACTCCTAGCAACGTAACATTCTGAAACTCTGCCAAAATCTCCAGCTTTGTTTCATAACTTTAAGTTTCTCATCTTCAAACTTCATCAAACATCTAGCTCTTTTCTGTAAACCAAAAACGCTCTTTCCAAACTTCTGACCCTATATATGTATACACCTTCACTTCCCCTTTTCCAAATTTATCCAGAACACCACCAGAACCAAAAGCTAACTTTCCACCACCATTTTCCAGACAGTCAGGTAAGCACCTGCTGACCCTCACCACACTGTTAAGCATCATCAGCTGTGCATATTCAAGTAACATAATGTAAATATTCATGTTATTGCTGTTTATGTTCTGAGGATTCTCATACCTCAGAATGTTCTGAGCCAATATAGGACTTGCCTGTGACCTTGGTGATTCTGAAGTCTGAAACATTTTTGCTATTTTGCTGGATCTGTTCCAAATATGTTTCCTGTTTTGTGGAGTAATAACAGGATTGCAGATGTTCTGATTAGTACAGAAAAAAGCCAAATGCTGACTTTGACGTTAGCATATCTGAAGCCTGTCTTGCTGTCAATGACATCAGAACCTCTGAGAGTTATTGCCTTTTCAGCAGAATCAGAACTTCTGGGTTCTCCACTAAAAAACTTCTGTCTTGCAGCACAGGGAAATCAGAACTTCTGGTTTCCCCACTAACAAGGTTCTGTTTTGCAGGTTCTAGAGTCAGAAGTTCTGACTCATCCAGTTTCACCAACAGGTTGATCATCCGACAGCGGATCTGGGTCAGAACTTCTGATGACCTCCCAGCAGCGCGCGGACTCCCTCTCTCTCTCTCTCTCTATATATCTTGTTTTCCGCTATTTTCTTTTTTGTCTATTTTTCTCGTTGAACCCCCCATGTACAAATGTGTACCCCCACTCCCGGACACTATTTTGTAATAGCGTAGATTTTACATTTCGCAATTTACAGTTTTCCAATTATACCATGGTTAGACCTAGGGTTTGTATGTACATAAAATCAAACGCTAGATAACCTAATACAAGACAAATACATGAAATTAATACACAATCACACTTGCACCCCCTAGGGTAATCCCACATGTTGCCTTCCAAAATGGGCCATGCTTGCACGTCGAGTATCTTTGGCAAAACAAAATCAAATGATCATAAGTCCCTCGATGACGCTTTCGAATGTTGCCTAAAACGGAATGATCATAGTCCCTTCAAAGCAAATTGCCAAAGACACTTGGCACCATTGCATTCATGGTCCATACGATGACCCGCGCCTGTCCCTTTCACATCCTAACACAAGATTGTCCACCAAATTCAATGGTGGAACGAACTTGTTAAAAGGGTTAAAACATAGCAATAAATCTTTTGAGAAATTTAGGAGTAGACAACCTCTTAGTTACTTGAATCAAACTTGCAAAACAAAACACTTGCCTAATTTCAAAATCACACATCACTACACTTTCAAAACAACTTTCAAAAACAAATGAAAACTTTTTCAAAAGACATACATCTTTGTATACATCCCCACATGGATCATTACAAAGATTGCCACCACATTGGCCTCTTTTCAAAACATTTTCAAATCCACACACACAAAGCACCATTTCAAACAAATTGAAAACAAAAGGCAAGTGATCTAAGCAAGTAACTAAGAGCCCATGGATAACCATGGATAGAAAGGGTGCTAATACCTTCCCTTTCTATAATCTACTCCCCGAACCCAAGAAAACATCTCAAAAGGTTTTTGCTGTGCTTTTTAACCTTTCCTTAGGATAAAATAAAAAGTCGGTGTCGACTCTTGCTAACCGCAACATTTGCGAATACAAACGCAAAACCTCAACTCAGTTCTCCCACCGTATCACACCCCGCACAGTTCCCTCACAGTTTTTTGCTATTTACCTAAGAAGGTGCCCCCAAATCCGGGTGTAGGATTTACAATAAACCCAAACAAGGACCCAAAAAAGTAAAGCAATCAAAGCAATCGAAGCAAGAAAGTAAAGGTGATCTAAACCCTAAGGTATCCCCACTTTTAGATGAACTCCCCATCAGAGTCGCCAATTCTGTGGTACGGTGGGAGAACTGACTTGAGGTTTTGCGTTTGTATTCGCACTTGTTCGGTTTAGCAAGAGTCGCCACCGAATTTTTATTTTATCCTAAGGAAAAGTTAAAAGCACAGGAAAAAAAACTTTTTTGAGATGTTTCGTGGGTTCGGGGGGTAGATTATGAAAAGGGAAGGTATTAGCACCCTTTTCATCCATGGTTATCCATGGGCTCTTAGTTACTTTGTTTAGATCACTTGCCTTTGATTTTTAATTGCTTGAAATTGTGGTGTGTGTGTGTGTTTTGAAAATGTTTTGAAATAGATGCCTTGTCTAGGCAACCATTGTAATGACTCGTGTTTGAGTATATACAAAGGTGTGTATCTTTTCGAAAAGATGTTTCAAATGTTTTTGGAAGTTTGTTTTTGAAAGTGTTTGTGGAGTGTGGTTTTGAAAAGTAGGCAAGTGTGTTTTGCAAGTTTGATCAAGTAACTAAGAGTTTGTCTACCCCTAATTTTACTCAAAGGTTTTTCTCATGTTTTAACCCAATTTTGTTCCACCATTGCATTTGGTGGGCAATCTTGCGTTAGGATGTTTAACGGGACGGGCGCGGGTCATCGTATGGACCATGAATGCAATAGTGCCAAGTGTCTTTAGCAATTTGCTTGAAGGAACTTGATCATTTTGATAGGCAACTTTCGAAAGCGTCATCGAGGGACTATGATAATTTGAATTGTTTTATATTGCCAAAGATACTCAACGTGCAAGCATGGCCCATTTTGGAAGGCAACGAGTGGGATTACCCTAGGGGTGCAAGTGTGAATTGTGTATTGATTTCATGCATTTGTTTTTGTATTAGGTTATCTAGCGTTTGATTTTATGTACATACAAACCCTAGGTCTAACCATGGTATATTTGAAAGCGATAAATTGCGGGAATTTAAAGTTTACGCTATTACAAATAAGTATCCGGGAGTGGGGGTACAAATATTTACAAATGGGGATGAGACTTTAATAAGAGAGTAGTGTCCAAATAATTTACAACCAAATCGAATCGATCGCAATGTAAAATGTATCAATGTATAGGAATAAGCAAATATATAAGAATAGAGCAATGTAAATGTGTCAATGTATTTGTATAAGTGTATGATTATTTACAAGGTGAAAAATGTTTAACTTAATGAAAAAATTAAGTATTGTTTGTTTATTTTGTATTCTTGTATTTTTGTTAAGATGTACAAACAAGAAAATTTAATAAAAGAAAAGAAAATGTTTTAAGTTCTATTTATGTATCTACATATTAATGTTTTTTTAATTAGTATTTTATATACAAAAGTTAAAAAAGAAATGTTTTTGAGAAAAAATTAATGTTTTAATGTTAATGTGTATAAAATGTTTTAGTTAAAAAAGAATATTCAACCTTAAAAAAAGAAGTCTATTTTTTATGTATTTTATAATTATACTAACTAAAAAAGTAGTTAAGAAAGTTTTATATAGAAAAGGTTAAGGTATTATTTTATTTACAAACAAACAAAAGTATGATATATTAGTTTAAACTAAAAAAAGAAAAGATAAGTAAAAGTATTAATTTGAATGAATAAGAAATAAATAGAAAAAAGAGATAAGGATTAAATGGGCTTTAGGAAAGCAGATGGCCCAAACAGATGCTGATTGAAATAAGGAAAAGAGGGGGGTACGCGCATTGGAATGGGCTTAACGCGTCAAGGCATAGGCCCAAGTGGGTTTGTGAACATTTTTAAGGGTTTGTTCAGTTTCGTTTCATAAAGAATTTTAGCATTACAGAGGCGCGGCGCCGTTCTTCCTTGTTCCTCTTCATCTTCTTAAGCCATGCTTATCTGAGCAAAACCTTCGTCTAAAGCCAACCAGCGCCATTGTTACTTCCATTTCCCTCCATGGATTATTCAGTGATGTGGTACAAAGGTAATGATTTCATTCTTTTAATGCGTTAGGGTTTTCACTAGTTCTCTTTGCATGTTTTTATTCATTTCTGATTCTTGATTATTCGCGTTTTTGTTTGAGGTGCATGAATGGAGAGAAAATAAGAGATACTACCTTTTGGAGACGGAGGCTTTTGGAGATGGAGGAGGAGCGAATTTGGAGGCGCGTAGGATGGCCTGGAGACGGAGGGATAGTGACGTTGGCTTGCTCTTGCTGGAACACCTGGTACTCAGTATCTTTGCCCCTTTTTATGGTTTAATGATGCGTGCTGAAAACCCTTGCTTTATCTGTTTCTTCTCTTCTTCTCTGTTTGCCTCGCTTCTGTATGATGGCTTTAATGCTTTTTATATCTGAGTATATTTTGTATGCTTGATATGCTTGATATGCTTGATTGCTCTTTTGCTTCTGAATGCTGAGATGATGACGTTTGCTCTGAGTGTTTTGAATGGCTTTCTTACTTTCTGAGATGCCTATTTGATGATGCTGTTGGATATGGTTTGTTGCTTCAGCAGGCTTTAGAGGCTTTGAAATTTACTGAGTTGCCTTGGATGTTAACCCCGTGATGAAAACATTCTGAGGGTGTTGGTTTTCTATTTTTATTTTGATTTGTGAATCTGAACATGTGTTGAAATGTTGAGGTTGGTCTTGGGATTTGGATTTTGAGTATTGTTGCCCTAATCCTATGATGAAACTATTCTGTGGTTTTTTTGTTGGTTATGATGCTTTAGTGTTTGAGGCAGGTTAGGCTTTGAGGCTTGGTTACAGGCCACATACTTGGCTTCTGTTTGAGGCTTCAACAGGCTTTAGAGGCTTTGAAATTTACTGAGTTGCCACAGGTTTGAGGCTCTTGTTGGATGTTTAGGCTTCTGGTCCATGGCTTGCTGTTTGAGGTTTGATATGAGTTTGTTTTTGACAAAGGAGGCAGGTTGTTGAAACAGGGCATAGGCTTGTGTTTATACCTTATGCAGGTTTTGGTTTGAAAGGCTGGAGGCTTGGGCTTCAGCAGGCTTTTGATACTTGGCCAGGCTTAAGGTTTATGTGGCTTAGCAGGTTGTGAGTTTGTGTTTGTCACAGGTTTGAAGCTTTGAATGCTTACTTGAGATTTTATGATTTTGGACACAGTTTGAAAGGTTTGTGACTTATGGTTTTAGATAGATGCAGGTGAAGGCTTTTGGTGAGTTTTGGAGGCAGCTCTGTGTTTCAATGTTACAGTTTTGTTTGTGTTCTTTTTCTTGTGTTATTTCTGCCTTTCTACTGTTCTATTATAGTTTTGTTTTTATATTCCTCAAGCCTAAAGCCTGTAATCCTTTCTTCTTCTTCTCTCTTTCTCTCTCCACACATTTAAAAAGCATTTTTATTGCTTTAGAAATGGACTATTTCTGAAAAGGTACTGGCCTGAAAATGATGATATTTTGATGTTGCTTGTATTGTTGGTTTACTCTGCATCTTTCCTGCTTTTCTGCACATTTGTTGACAGCATTTTGTACTTCTTGATATCTTGATATCCTTCTATATCTTTGGACAGTTTTTGACAGCTTTTTGGCTTAGTTTGAAATTGTGATTCAGTTTGCCTTTATACTTGTACATGCTGTTTGTTTTGAAACTATGCAGTTGGTTGACAAATTTGAATTTGTGCAATTTGTAGATTTTGTGCATTTCATATTTTAATACAAGCATATTCTATCCCTCTTTGTGAACCAAGAGCAATCTTGTGATTTGCAGAGAGGGGAACAACTGATTCCGGCCAGTTACCTTTAATGATGATTTTTGAATTAACTGTCCGCCTTTAATTTTATCTGCATTTGACTTTTTTTTTCTTCTTTGTTTTTGCAGATGAAAATCAATTAAGCAAAGGGGAGCAGCAAATGGAGGATGAAGATTTAGGATAATTAGGATAGCTTTATTTCAATTTTAATCGTTTGTAAAATTATCATTGTAAACAAAAATGTAAATAAATTTACAGTTGTTCAAATAATAATTTGTAACGAAACAATTAAAGATGAATAAAAGAAAAATCCTTTTTTGATCAGTTAATTCTTTTTCTTCTTCAACTGTTTATTTAATTATTTATAATTCTTAAATTATAATAAAATGGAAATAAATCCCAATTATTCTAACTTAGAATAAATAAATAATTAATATACATTGTGGTCTCGGCATCAATCAATAATAAACCTGGCGTTTCAAATAGCCACAACAATGCACAACCAATCACAACAAACATCCTTATGCCTTTTCCTTTACTGATTGAACAAAACACTGCAAGTTCTCAATTCAAATGCCTCAATCCAAATCTCAGAGTAAATTGAAAAGAATTGTAGAATTAATTCTTTCTGCGTGCATAAACCCTAGTTCTTGATTAAATGTCAGAGAAGTGCCTGTCTGATCAAACCTGAGCCAAACTCAAACAAACCCTTAGCAATCTGCTTGAGCTGCTTTAAAATCAATGAAAAACCCTAAATTGGATAGACTGATAAGAAAAAGTCTGTTTGACTGATTCTTACGCCATTCTGAAAAGTCAGGGCAAACCCGAAGCTGTGATTTTCTTGTGGAAAAATAAGAGGGCAAATTTTGGGGTACAACACAACCCCCCCCCCCCCCCCCCCCCCCTCTAAGAGTTTTCTCACTCTTCAATTGGCATCAGAGCTCTAATTCTGGGTGCAAACACCTAATAGTGTCAGAAAAAGATCCAAAAAGAAAACACTATGGCAACTGAACAAAACAACAATAACTGCACCAAACCTCCTGTGTTTGATGGAGAAGACTTTGAATACTTGAAGGATAGACTAGAAAGTTTCTTTCTAGGTCATGATTTTGATTTATGAGATATGGTCCTAGATGGTTACACACATCCAGAAGACAAATACGGAAACAAGATTGACAGAAAGAACATGGATAAACAACAGAAAATAGATTTCAAAAATCACCACAGAGCCAGAAATATCTTTCTGAATGCTATCTCTAAAACGGAATATGAGAAAATCATCAACAGAGATACAACACATGACATGTTTAAGTCTCTCAAAATGACTCATGAAGGCAATGCTCAAGTAAAAGAGACAAAATCTCCGGCTCTCATCCAGAAGTATGAATCCTTCAAAATGGAAGAAAATGAGTCCATTGAAGCTATGTTCTCAAGATTCCAAACTCTGACCGCTGGCCTGAGAGTTTTGAACAAAGGATACACCAAGGCAGACCATGTTAAGAAAATTATCAAAAGTTTACCCAGAAGATAGGCACCTATGGTTACTGCATTCAAAGTGTCAAAAGATTTGAATGATGTATCTCTTGAAGAACTTATCAGTGCACTAAGAAGTCACGAGATAGAAATTGATGAACATGAGCCTCAGAAGAAAGGTAAGTTTGTCGCCCTTAAATCTATTAAAAAATGTGAAACTAACGCTTTTCAGGCAGAAGAAGGAAACTCTGAAGACTCTGCATCATAAGAAGATGAGTTATCTCTGCTCTCCAGAAGGATCAACCAGATGTGGAAGCACAAACAAAAGAAGTTCAGAAACTACAAGAGGTCAGAAGATAAACCAGAATCTTCTGGACATAAGAAGTAAAGCAGAAGAGATACAGTCCGCTATGAATGTAAAGAACCAGGACACTACAAAAGTGATTGTCCTAAGCTACAAAGAGAAAGACCAAAGAAAAGGTTTAGAAGAAAGAAAGGCATGATGACCACCTGGAATGATTCAGAATCTTCTGAAGCTGAATCTGACTCAAAAGATGAGCACACTAACCTAGCGTTTATGGCTACCACAATAGATGACGATGACTCAGACTCTGATTCAGAACCGAAAGAGGTATTCTCTGAATTCTCTAGAGCCGAACTTGTAGAAAGCTTATCAAAACTTCTTGAAAACTACAGTCAACTCAAAATCAAATACAAGAAACTCAAAAAGAATTTTGCATCTGATTTTGAGAAACTTGAAACAGAAAACTCTGAACTTAAATAAAACAATTTTAAACTCAAAGAGGAAGTTCAAAAAGTTCAAAATATTTCCATTTCAGATTCTGCTTCAAGTTCAAGAGATATTTTTAAAGAATATGACTCTAGTTTTCAAACATTTCTTGCTAAAAGCATAGATAGAAGCAAAATGGCTTCAATTGTCTATGGTGTTAGTGGAAATAACAGAAGAGGAATTGGATATGAAACTCCCAAAGGGAAATAAACATATAAACCTAAACCTGTTGAGGAAATGGTTATCACATATAAACCACTGCACAAACAATATAGTTTTGGGCACACACATGATATCAAATACACATCTCACTCTGAAATTTTTTTATGCTAAATCAAAGTTCAAACAAAACTTTAGAAACTCTAACCAAAAAGGACCCAAAAGGATATGGGTACCCAAGGAGAAAATAATATATGTTGCAGATGCCCTTAACAACACAGTTGAAACACTACTCATGGTACCTGGACTCTGGATGCTCGCGACATATGACGGGAAGAAAGTCTATGTTCCAAAGTCTGGAACTTAAATCTGGAGGAGATGTCAAATTTGGAGGAAATCAGAAAGGAAAAATTATTGGTTCTGGAACCATTGGAAACGGTAACCTTCCTTCTATAACTTATGTTCTGTTGGTAGAAGGATTAGCGTATAAGTTGCTATCCATAAGTCAATTAAGTGACAACGGTTATGACATAATCTTTTATCAAAAATCCTGTAGAATATATA